>OY978525.1:61194854-61599854 GCA_963854835.1 Megamerina dolium | reverse complement strand
AAAATGCCAGAATTAAAGTCTCCGTTAATATATTCAGTTCCGGTTGGACGCAACAGCCGCTTAGGTATCATACCTCGGGGTGTACGCACATAAGTGGAATCACCAAGTATATTAACTGCAAAATCAACAATAAAACGAAATGTCGGTACGCTGGTACTCAGCTAAGAGCTTACTTGTAGATAACACGTTGCTGCAATCTCTACCCGCATCAACATTTTGGTCATTAGCTAAGTTTGCAAACTGTCTATTTGATACAGCCCCTCCATACATTTGCTGTTCTAAAGCATTCCAAAGTGATTGATTGGCACTAGTTCTTACATTACTGGTACCCATTTGCCTTTGCGTTAGAGACTGTGATTCAAACTTTGAAATTGGATAAATCCAACTTGTTCCTAAATTTGCTAAATCTGGTAAGGCGAATTGAGGTAATCCATCAGCAACAGAACTTATTATATCTGGTAATAATTGCGTTAACCCTAAGCGCATATGTCCAGACCAACCTCGTTCATTTTTCTCTATCTCCACCAGAAATATCTCTCCAGGCTGTATTGGCTTTTCTGAAAAAGTAACCGCATCTGCGAAACTAGCTTTTCGAAAAGCAACTGTGTTATCATCACAGAGTATTATATTGGCACCGTGATATGGATGGAACCGACATAATGGTCTTTTATTTTGAATACTACGTCTTATGAGTGGAGCATCAGAGTTTAGTAAATATTCTGCTGATGACTTCCGAACTAGTGGTAACTGTATTTCACAGTCGACTAGCAATTTGTTTCCCTTGATATCCATTTACAAAAAATTATTTATTTTCTATAATTATTACGTTACTATCTCTTCTGTTCCTCTTGAACTAAAAAATGTACACTTTTTCTAGCAATTATTGCACTCTGTAATGTTTGTTTTTCATAGTACTTCCTCTACGAGGTGTAGCATTGCGTGACATTAATCATGAACATTTAAGCACAGAAAGACCGCTATGCCGTGGTTATACAACATTCAATTGAATGCTAGTGAAGCAAATTGTTGGTTTCAATACAAAATAAAAAATGAAGTCCAGAAATGGACATTTGAATGCCAATCAGTTCTAAATATACAGTGGTTATTTTACCGATCAATTGAACGCCAATCATGGAATACGTTTTCCGTTTCATCTATTTAAACTGTAATTATAATCCGATCAATTGAACGTCCATTAAAAAAATTGTTTTCAAACTAGAACAGCAATCAATTCGGGAACAGGCCGTATATGCTATGCAACAGCAATTGCTAGCGATGTAGCCAAACATGATATCCGGTCAAAATTTCAGTCCTTTGAAGCCAATATAGGAAAGAGTTGACAACTATTGACACCAGCACTGCCAGTTGTTGATCTGGCGGTATTGCATTTCCAACTGGCGTTTCACTTTTATTTAATTTTTTATTATATTTTCTTTTTTTCTATATAAAATTGTATATGGCAACACTGGTGAGATTGGTTTCGAGTACAGCAGTCAGAACTGATTGACATGCATGTCATTTTTGGGGTTTATTTTTCATTTTGAATTGAAACTAATGCCGTGGTTATATTACCAATCAATTGAACGCCAATTAGGGCGTTCATTTTCAGTTTCAACAATTTAAATTGTTGAGTTGTTACACATGATTCCTGAGACAGAGGTGTAATATTTTATCAAAATAATTGTGATGCATTAAATTTCAATAGATTTCATAATGGATGCCGCGGTGAATGTGTGTTTTTGTAACGATAATCATAGAAGTGTATTGGAAAAATAATTGAGTTAATACAAAAAGTAAAAACGGCTTTTCACATTCCTGACAATGGAATTACCACATAACGACTTCTGGGCCTTCAACAATTACATAAGGATGACCAGTGCTGGTGTCAATAGTTGTCAACTCTTTCCTATATTGGATCCAAGGAATGAAATTTTGACCGGATATCATGTTTGGCTACATCGTTAGCAATTGCTGTTGCATAGCATCTACGGCCTGTTCCCGTTTTTCCCGATTAGAATAACTTGGATTTCTTGTATCCCACAAGCGTTCATTAATTTGCAGCAGAGTAATAAGTTCTTCAGTGAGAGGTCTGCTCCACGAAAACACCATTTCTAAATAAAATAATAAATTTAAAGTTATAGAACTTTTTTGTTTAACGGGCGAATTCTCTCAATCAGTACTTATTCAGAATATAAAGCAAACGCGAATAACTTTCTTTAAAGGGAATTTATATAATTAATGTTTAAAAAATAATAATCCTTCGCAGTTGTCAACATAATAAACATGTATCTACGCAATACCCGTAAAGAAATGTTGCATTATTTAGAAATATTTTTTCTCACATTTTCTTTTTCTCTATATAAAATTGCATGTGGCATGGTGAAATTGGTCTGATTGGTGGCGAGAACAGCAATAAGAACTGATTGACATGCATTTGCTTATTTTTGGAGTTCATTTCTCATTTTGTATTGAAACCAACAACAATTTTTTTGATTAGCGTTCAATTGATTGGTAATATAGCCAAGGCTTCGCTGTTGCCTGCAAAGGAATTTTTGTGAAAATTTATTGAGGCAGCTATTAGTTCCACCCACTATCAATAGTGCTACTCTCTTAAATTTTTGGAGTAATTTTATTGATAATGGGTAAACCAAGTCACCCGCCTGTGATTAGCGGGGAGCAAGTGAATACCGGTAGGCTTGCTGCGATGTGGTGCACGTTTTATTTTAGTGTCTGTTATGATCACTTTTAAGGGACTGTTTGCACTAATTTTTATTGTTTCATGTAATGTACCGAATTAAATGGTTTCTTTGGTTTTTTTCTTTCTTATTTATAATTAATTATTTTAAAATCACTATTTACAAGATTCACTTAAAACAAAACTTTATTTTTTTTGTTCAATTCAGAAGGAGATATAAGCGCGCACTTTGCTAAATTCGTATCGCAATAATCAAAACAAAATCAACAACACAAACAACATGAGGAGAAAAACACATGGAGTGTGGGATGGAGAGCGGAGAATAGGAAAAAATACGCATGTAGAATGAGAGGGAGAGAGTGGAGAAACGGGAAAAAGGAGCACACGTCGTGAGAGAGGGAGAGAGTGGACAAAAGAAAAAAAAACAGTACTGGGATAATGATAGGGATGGGAAGAGTTAGCAGCACCGGTGATGCCAGATCACCACTCAACCCATTCCCTCATTTTAAGGGGGAAAATACCCAAGTAGACGGAAATTCAGTCTGACGTAGATATTCAGCACCCCTTGCAGGAATATTGCAAAAGAGACGGAACTCGCACATCAGACGAAGAGATTACAAGGAAAAAAAATCGGGATTAGATTAAAAAAGAGAACAATTTAAATATACTTTTAACTAAAGATGCTAAAGCTGCAATTCAAAAAACTTATTGATTTAAATCTAAAAATTACAATATAGAGAAACGTATAACTAGGGAAATTAATTCGAGTTTTTTTTTTTAATACAATTCGTAAAAATCTTATAATTAGAGAAAATTTAATTAAAAGTACTGGGTAGCGAATTCAGGACTTAGACATAGAAAATATTTGAAATAAAGAATATTAAAAAAAATGTGGTAATACTGCATCCTTTCAATACGGCGGATACATCCAGTTCAAGGGCATAGTTGGAGCCGGCTGCTGAGTGGCTAAATGCTTCATCCCGATCCGTATTGTCTAGCCACAATTGTTGCATCAACATCTTCACAACAACAATTTTCAGTGCCAACCATCCAGCAGGATCGAATAGCTTGGCAATAACTGGGAGAATCTCGCGTTTAGTAAACAAAGCTTTGTTCGGGCGGGGGCCTAGAGAAAAGAAGAAGCAATCGGAAACCGCATTCCATCTTAAACCTAGGGTTTTCGCAATACTCGTCTCAGAGATATTCAGGAACTCGGAATTCAAAAGTTGATTTGAAGCGAGGTCATCCATAACACATTGGTGATTCGAGGTCCATTTCCTCAACAAGAATCCTGCTAACACAGAGGTCAGTTCATTCCGTGCCGTGATTGTGTCTTTCAACGTATAACCTCCAGCAAGTACATTATCTACGTACATTGATGTCTTCAAAATATTGGAAGCAATGTGATTAGCTACTACATTCTCTTGCGCAAGTTGCAAGAGAGTCCTTATGGGGAGATACAACTTAAAACTTTCGAAGTCTTCGTCTTGAGATTTTCTAAACCAAATACGTTGGTATGGGGTATGTTCGGGATGTACGGGAATCTGTCGGTACATTTTCTCGATGTCGGCATTAAAGACTAAACGATAGAGCCTCCATCTCAGGATTAGAATCATTAAATCCGATTGTAATATTGGCCCAGTACATAAATCGTCATTGAGACTGTTGCCATTAGAAGTCCGGCAAGACGCATTAAAGACAACACGGAGGTTAGTAGTGGTGTTATCTGGTTTCACTACGGCATGATGAGGTAGTATGATGAATTGGGTGTTACGATCGATTTATTAGCAATTCTCTTCATATGCTCTAAGTCAAGATATGCTGAGTTCATTTAATCGTATTCTTTCTTAAATTGAGGAGTCTTAAGTACTCGTGTTTCGTTACGAAAGAATTGAGCTCGCGCCGAATTGCGTGAATCTCCTATCGGTAATTCCTCGGGAAAATTCTGCTTGAATGGTAGCGATACTATAAACTGCCCATCTTTGTTTCGAAAAATTGTCTTCGTGAAAAGGTTTTCGCAATATATGTCCCCTAGTGATTTTTTGGTAGCCTTTGAGAACTCTTCGATCTCCCAGGATCGAGAAATTTCTTTATCGAGGCTGATTAAAAACGGTATTTTGCGCAATTAGTGATCCTAGAATGCTCTTTTTTATGCCATCCAGTATTAATGATGGGTAGATATCACCAACCAATACAAATCCACAGGTGAACTCCTGTTTAGATTTTCGTCCGCCAACCGTAAACCAGAAATTTCTTTACGTAAATTGGCAGATTTTGAGTGCGACAGCAGTTTTCCCATAAGTTTTTGTAGAACGAAGTGGGTGCCGTAGCTCAGTGGTTAGTGTGTTCGCCTTCTGATCTGTAGGTCGTGGTTCAATCCCCGGCTGATGCGTAACAAATTTAATATCGATAAGATTTTTCTTTCGAATGGTACCCACCTGTCGGCAAGCAATTGGCAATTCTTCCGACAGTAACAACTTGCCATGAAAAATCTTCTTAAAGAACTCTGTGACAAAGCTCAGAAAAAGTGATGTCACAAGTGTTCTGCTGTTCGGAACCGGTTAAAATATGTAGGTCCCTTCTAATACTGTCCAAATTTAAGACGCACAACAGTAATGGAAGAGAAGCTCGGCCACTGAGCCCTTTGGGGCTTTAAGTGGCACATATTTTTTTTTTTTTTTGTAGAACGAAAGTATCAACTTGCAACGAAAAATTCGGGTCAATAGGGGACGCAATCACCAAAGAACACATTTTTGTCGAATGAGCCGTTACTACCTCATTTAGACCAATAACCTCCGATCGAGCTTCGCAAACAGAGAGGCGCAACCTGTTGCGTATGCGTTCCGACATAAAGGTCGCTTCGGAGCCTGAGTCAATTAGGGCACGGGCTATAAATGATGTGTTATGATGACGGATGTGTACTAATGCTGTTCCCAGTAGCACTGTAGGATTGACGGTCGAGTGGCTGGTCGTATCCATCACTGTATGATTGTTCTTTGTAGTGACTACTTGGAGCTGAGATGCGAATTACTGGCGAGGTCGTTCAGATGATCCTCTAGCGGGAGTCGGTGAAGGCGGTATTTCACGATGATTGTCCGAGGTGTTCTTCAGTCTATGAAGAAGGGAATGATGTTTTTTTCTCCAAGATGAGCAAGTGAAGAGGCTCTTGCAATTACTGTAGTTATGGGAATTGACGAAGCAATTGGTGCACAGACTGTGCTTCTTGACTACATTATAACAATCACTCACTGATAACTTAAAAAAGTCAGGGCAGTGTCGAAGAGGGTGTATATTCCGCCACAATGGGCAATCACGATCTGAAACGTTGGTGTGATATATACTTACTTTTCTGGAGTTTGTTGGAGGACTGTTGGGTCGGTTGAGAGTGTCAAAACGATTAGGTTGTCGGTTAAGTGGCTGGCTGAATGGCCACCTCTGATATCTGAGATGGATTCGAGTGTCTGACACCTCTCAGTTAGGAAAGCGCAGAAATCACTCCACTTAGGAGTCTCACGCTTGTTCTTTAACGACTGTTCCCACAGGCACAATGTAATATCTCGAAGCTTTGTGGAACATAATTATACAAAAATTGTGTCCCACTGGTATGTGTCAACGTCCAAGAGTTTTAAATTGGTAATGTAGTCATTAATGGTGCGCTGTAAGCGCTTCAGGTTGGGACCGGCTTTTTAACTGAATATTTACAAGAATCCTCTTGTGCTCGTACCGCTCTTCAAGATTATACCAAGCGAGCGCGAAGCCATCATTGGTCAGGGGAGTTGACTTAATAATGCTTTGCGCCTCTCCACGTGTTTTTTGGAGTAAATGGTACAGATCATCAGAGATAATAGATTGATAATGCTTTTTAAAATCACTCTAGAGGAGTTCAAACTCCTTTTTTTGCACCTCCAAGGCAAAAGTAATATGGGTGTTGGTTTCAATCACCTGGAAATACGAGTCGAAGTCGTTAATTTCCTCCGCGGCAGCCTTGAAACGCTTGAGAGCTGACATTTTGAAAATTGATAGTTCCATTCAGGACTCGATAAAGCGTGAGAGATTTTAAAAATGACCGTAAAATCCAATTAATCAATATTAACTCTTAATCAAATTTAATGGTTGCACAACCGTAGCGAGAAATAAGTAAAAACTCTTGCAATTCAATATGTAATATTTAATTAAATGTGTAATATTTAATATCTAGGATGTAATATGCGATTTAATTAAAAATATATCATTATAATAATTCAACACCAAAATCTCTTGTTGGCACCCACTGTTGCAGATTAAAAGCAATGGCTATTAAATAATTGCGGGCAACAATAATTGTGAAGTATTTTCTAGTCCGTCGTGAAATTGCAAGAGTTAAGAACCACTTTTCTCTCGTAGGGGGCGTATACAAAGAATGAATAATTGTTCAATATATATATATATATATATATATATATATATATATATATATATATATATATATATATATATATATATATATATATGTGGCACTTAAAGCCCCAAAGGGCTCATGGGCCAAGCTTCTCTTCCATTACTGTTGTGCGTCTTAAATTTTTGGACAGTATTAGAATGGACCTACTTATTTTAGCCGGTTCCGAACGGCAGAACACTTGTGACATCACTTTTTCTGAGCTTTGTCACAGAGTTCTTTTTAGAAGCTTTTTCATGGCAAGTTGTTACTGTCGGAAGAATTGCCAATTGCTTGCCGACAGGTGGGTACCGTTCGAAAGAAAAATCTTTTCGATATTAAATTTGTTATGCATCAGCCGGGTATTGAACCACGACCTACAGATCAGAAGGTGAACACACTAACCACTGAGCTACGGCACACGGCATGTTCAATATGCCACTTACATATTCGAATATGTATTTATGTTATTTGTGTAGTCTCTCTTGAGATCACTTAATATATTTTCTAATTAACTCTGATTAGCTTTAATGCAAATAGTATGTGTAATATAGGTGAGATACGATCACGGTATTATTATTACTCATAGGTATAACACTTAACTACATCTCCAATTATGAGAAGAAGAAAATAAGCGGGAACAAAAAAAGAACCCAAATTGAGCAAACGAAAGTATGTTTTGCCGTCGGTAAAACAATATCAAATTTCCGATAGTATATTGTGTTGTACTTTCTAATAAATTATTTTTTGGGAATTCTCGCTTATATGAGAAAGTGTATATGTGACTCAGAGAGAGAGATTCGCTGTAAGTTAAAGAGGGGGTATTGGTAGGAGGAAAATAAAATAATATACCAATAGTATCGTTTCAACAATTTGTGATATATTTTTATTACTTTGAGCGGTATATAATAAACAACTTTTGCATACAAAAATATTAACCCTTATTTTTCATACATACGAGTACATGTATGAAAATATAAGTAGTATGTATGTATTGTATATGAGCAATATTATATGTATATACTGTATACCAATATGTACCAAACGTACTTTTATTGTCAATAGGACCTATGATCATCGGGGTCTGTTATTGTTACTTTTAAGGCACTTTTTGCACTAGTTTTTATTGTTTCATGTAATGTATCGAATTAAATAGTTTTTTTTTTGGTTTGTTCTTTCTTGTTTATAATTAATTATTTTAAAATCACTATTTACAAGATTCACTTAAAACAAAAATTCATTTTCTTGTTGAATTCAGGAGGGGAATTAAGCGCGCACTTTGCTAAGCTCTTATCGCAATAATCAAAACATAATCAACAACACAAACAAGAAGAGGAGATAAACACATGGAGTGTGGGATAAAGAGAGTGGAGAAACGGGAAAAAGAAACATACGGAGTAAGAGAGAGAGAGAGTGGAGAAAAAAAAAAGTACTGGGATAATGATAGGAATGGGAAGAGTTAGCAGCACCGGCATTGCCAGATCACCACTCAACCCATTCCCTCATTTTAGGGGGGAAAATACCCAAGTAGGCGCAAATTCAATCTGACGTAGACAGCCTGGATTATTGTATCTCGGAGGATCTTCATAACCTAAGTATGTATTTTTAAGAAGGAAATACGAACTTCATTTATATATATTCAAAGGTTTTTCAATGTTGTTCGTGTATTCAAAATTTATGTTGAAAGGAAGCAATTTAAAAAAGGCTATTAACAGATTTAATAATCTCTGTCTTAACACCGCTGTGAAGTGGTCTCTCGAACTCGTTTTTGTTCGACACTGGGCAAACGCGGCACCCATCTTGCCGATAGCTTTTTCATATGCAAAATGTTGAACACACGTTCGTATGAGATGTTTACCATTTCAACAATCTCACGCAACTTGACTCGGCGATCATTCATAACGATATAGAGGATTTTCTTGATATTTTCTTCAGTAACCACCTCTTTTGGCCTCCCTGTTGATGGTATTGTTGCAGTGCTTGTTCGGCCGCGTTTAAATTCAGCAATCCAATATTTTACCATGTAATCTGACGGAGCAGACTCACCGTAATGTTTATCGAGCTTTTCTTTTGTCTCTTTCGCCGTTTTCTCTTTCAAATAATAGTGTTTAATCACTGCACGAAATTCGCTTTTTTCTATTTTTCAAGAAACACAAAAGTTGGTTACTTCAAACGACTACAACAAATAAACTAATCAATGAATTTCGGTGAAATTTTGACAGCTGACGTTTGAAAGACCGCAAATTCAAAAAAAATGTGTTTGTGCTGCCTTTTTCGTACTTAGGTAGCTTCTTTATCAATCCGCCTTCGTATAAACAGTAACGCATTAAGATGTAAAAGAAGTAGTGTTCTTCTTTTTGATTTCTTTTGTACATTGATTTGTTCACACTTTCACACACACTCGCATGTGTTGCGTTGAAATTGTACATTGATGTACATATGTAGTTTTTTGTTTCAAATTGAATAGATATACTCGTTTTATTAAAAATGAAATAAAGTTTAATTGAAATAACATTTTATTTCAAATAACTTCCTATCTCATATAATATTTATTTGAAATACTTGTATTGGAATATAATTTTTTTTCAGTTTATTATTTTAACTCAAATATATGTTATGTTAATGTATCTTTTCTGAAATTTCCCATATATTTTTTAAGATCAGGCTAATATGTGCCCAAGCTCCGACGGATGAGAAGGACGATGCGACCAAAGAGAATTTCTTGCAGTGCCTCGAAGGAGTTTATGACCGCTGCCCCTACCACGATATCAAAATCGTGCTTGGCGACTTCAATGTCGGAAAATTCAGCATACACCAGAACACTGTCGATAACGGAGTGAGACTGATCGACTTCGCCGCAGCACGAAACATGGTAATTAGTAGTATCAGATTTCAGCATCTAAACATCCATAAAGCGACGTGGCTGTCTCCAGATCAACGAACGAAAAACCAAATTGATCACGTGATGATTGACGGAAGCTATGCTTCCAGTGTGATGGACGTGAAATCGATCAATGGTGCCAACATCGACTCGGATCATTACCTTGTTGCAGCTAAGGTGGTGCGAACACGTACTAGTATTGTATCTGGAATCTATCAGGATGTGGTCTATTTGATTCATTACTTTTCGGTCAGGTGAGACCCATGTGATTTTATGTATTTTACGTCTTTCAAACATTGTACTGCCATTGCACATATTTTTTGCCGCGGCAAAGTTAATGAGGCGTTCGCGTTAGTTATTGATATAAACGTGTAGACTGTAGCTGCCAGTTTGGCCTCGATGAATTTCTTCTTTTCCCACTTTAACGTTAATATCACCAATAATGATATTCATGTCATGTTTTGGGCAGGTGTCGCATAAGCGTTCAAGTTTGTAGAGGAAAACTTCTTTTTCTTTTCCGATTTATTTTCTGTCGGGAAGTGGCTGTTGATGATGCTGATATTGTAAAATTTTGATCTTACTCTTATTATGCAGAATCTATCATCGATATGTTAAAGTTATTTACTATTTAGGTTTATCTAGGACTAGGAAACCTGTACCAAAAGTGTGATGTTTTGTGTTACAACTAAAATAGAAGTCGTAATTTGGTTTGTGTATTGTTCCACAGCCAGTCCACCTCACCTCCTGTACAGCCATGATGTCTGCGTTGTACTGTTTTACTGCTACTGCGAGATTCTGAAAGGCCCTGCTCTGATATAGAGTGCGCACGTTCCATGTACATAGTTTCAAATCATTGTCCTTGTTACGTATCCGGGGTCGTCGTCTAGTTTTCCCTTTATCAATCCGAAGCTTTTTTGCAGCTTCCGTGCCACCTGCTTTTTGCGGACTATGTAGTCAGCCGTGTGCCCAACCCCCTCTAGAAAGACTTGATCACCCTTCTTTCATTGTTCCCTTCTCTTCCATTCGGGTTGTATACCCAATCTCCGGTCGGGGATAACAGCGTTTCCACGAGAAGGGAAAGATGGAAATTGAGATCAGAGGTGAGAGGCTTTGTACTCAGAGTACAAAGGCTTTGTACTCAGAGTTGGATCTGTCATATGCACATCATCCTCTCTATGAGGTCAAAATAAATGATTATATCAAGAAATAAAGCAACTCTTATGGGAGGTATTAAAAATAAATAGTATTGAAATTAAAAAGGTGAATATAAATAAGTATTAAGGAATATAAATAAATAATAACTTAAAGTTTGACGACCATTTAGAATACACAGTCAATAAAATAGCCAAGAAAATCTGGGTTTTAAAACGAGCAAATTGGTTTATAAGTCAGTATTATATGAAAATGATTAAGATATCAATTGATAAGCTATTGTACAAAAAAAATGCAGAATAAAGCCACACGTTTTATAAATTATAAACGCTATGATACAGCAATAAAAGATATGCTATGCCTATTAGACTGGATTAGTATTAAGCAACAAAGTTTTTACTATATTATACTGTTTATTTATAATATTAAATCTGATAATTTACCGGAGTATTTAAGTATATTAAACTTAATAGAGAAGGGAATAAATTTAATACTAGAGGTAAGAATGATTTCAATTTGCCATGGTTAAAAGCAGAATCAGATAAAACTGCCTATACTACAAAGGCCTAAAATAGTTTAATGAATTACCAGAGGACATACAAAACTGTGATACAATACTATTTAAAAGAAAACTATATAACTTTTAGATAGAAGAAAAATCTCCTTGTCATATGTTTAATTCTTATTTCAAGTTTTCAATTCTACTTTGCTTAATGCTGGAATTTTTTTAAGCTCTGCGAATTTAAATGTTGTTAATGGTATTTATCCTTATTTTTAATGGTGTTAGTTGTTATTTTTGTATTCGTTCTGATTTAGGCTTTTATAATTACGGTTTATAAAAGCCTAAATAAATATATACAAAAATATCTACATCTCTATACCGGAGTTGGCTATATATTTTTAATCAGTTGAAACAGAGAGAGGCAAAAATATGCTGTATGAAACTGTTGGAATAATTTATCAAAAGTAGATTTCAATATTCCAGATGAATTAAAAAAAAAATAGATGACACTTAAAAGCACCGAAAGGCCTAACTTCTCTTTCCGTACTGTTGTGCGTGTTAAATTTTCGATATTATTAGAAGGGACCTATTTATATAAACCGGTTGCAAAAGGCAGAACTCTTGTGATATAACTTTTTATGAGCTTGACCTGAGCAATTTTTAGAAGCTTTTCCTTGGCAAGTTGTTATTGCCGGAAGAATTGCCAATTGTTTGCCAACAGGTGGGTACCGTTTGAAAGAAATTCTTTTTGATACTGAAGGTGTGTTTCAGCCGGGATTGAACCCATAATTTACAGATGAGAAGCCAACCCACTAACTATTGAGCTACTGCTGAGCTGAGTTAAGATTAGAATAACGAGGAAACATTGAACTCAAAAACAAGAAAACGGAGAGTGTTTGAGGCTATTTCTTCGGATGAAATCCTAAAAAACCAAAGAAGACATTTGATCTGCGATTGTCGGTGCACGAAGTTGATCATTTGCAATCTGTTAATATACAATTATATAAAGCAGGTGATACAATTCCGATGATTAGTCATGCATTACATTGGCTTATCCAATATTATGGTGTAGAGAAGTTTGCTAGCATCGGGCTCATTACATGGATTTCTGGAAGGAAAACACTTCAATAGGTGCACGAGACTTCATCCTTTGACAGTGGGATTAAAAATTTTACGTTTCAAGTAATTATTGGAAAATAAAAGTACATTTGCCACAGATCGAATGACAGAGGAAATTAAACGACTGCAAACTTATCCAATATCATAATTTTTAATAGAAAATGAGAAACTTAAAGAATTAATGAATAACGATAATATTTACAAGCAGCAAGCTCTCAACGGCGAGTTCGCAGTGTTATTTAAGCGTACGCGTATGAGATTTTGAACTATTTAAATATGTTTTCCCAATAATCACGAATTGATTTTTTGCATTTAATCAGCCAAATTATTCTCGCTCGATAGTTAAATACTCAGCTTATTTTGAACGTCGCTCAAGCTCATTCTGATCTGTACGAGGGTTTTTAAAAAGGATGCTTTGGCATTCAAAGAACTAATAAACCTCTTTCAAAACAACCCATTGACTTAGTTCTGGAACAAACAATAATTGCAGATAAAGCCAGGGTTACATGTATTTAGCATTAACAAAATGATTTTTAGTTAATTGCTAATGTCCACGCCATAATAATAATAATAATAATAATAATAATAATAATAATAATAATAATATTATTATTATACTCGATAATACTGCAAGCAAACACCACGTCATGCTAAAAGCTGATCAGATCAAGCACAAATGTCACCAAATGTATTGGTTAATTGGGCATCATTCTCAACTTAATTTATATTCCAAAAGATTTCGTCATTAAGCCAATCTGGATGTATGGCATACAGCAATGAGGTTATACAAAGCAGTCATATCAAGACATCATTTAGTGAAGCTAAAATAAATGACTGCGCATGATTACTAACGCGTACCGTTACGTAACCAATGGGAAATTCAGCATTACGCTGTCAAACACGAAAAACGACTACTTATCACAGCAACGTGGAAGCGATCCAACTTCTAGATATTATGCATGAATTGTGAAGACTGAAAAGAACAAAATCTCATGAATTAATATAGATAATTTTAAGTATTACTTTTCATACTTCTTTCCTATATTTGGGGGCTGAACAATTGTTCTGCGTACCCGTATTTTATTCTATATAAAATAATATAATTATGCACATTTCAATAGTAGTAATAAATTAACTAATTAACTAACATAGAGCCACAATCATATCCAATAAAGGATTAAAAAAAAAATAATAATAAAATAAATATTGTAAATTTTAAATTAATTGAAATTCACGAGTTTTATTAGCGAACTAGTGCATTTACACAACAACATCATGATCTTATCCCCATCATACCAGCATATCAGCAGCGTCATCAGAAGCAGAAACAATATCAACTGCATCACACTCTCACCCACCACGATCACCTAGAGCAAGCAGATATTGTTGGAACAAGCTCATAGGCGCCCATCCCTCACGCAGTCATATAACTTCATTCGTTTTTTTAGATAACTAATTACAATAATTCTCCAATAAAAAACATCATTCCTAATCATTTATAATACCAATTAAAATTCACCACAATGAAAAATGTCCCTCAAACCTTCAAAAGTATTTCAAAGAAAATGTTACAAATAATAATACAATTGATAATAATTGATAATAAAGCGACAAGATTTGACATAAATTTTTATACACCCTCTATCAAGGATTATGATAGTTATTACTGGACCCGATCAAGTTCGGCCTGTTGATTTTGTGAACGAGTTAATGAATTCACGATTTAAACAAGCACTCCTTGATTTTTTTAATAAACATTAAGCGACTGATGTGATGGTGCCATTGGCAATGAACGAGTTAATATTATTTTCATTAATTTCGGGCAATGTCATTCTTTTATCGTTAGTAATAAATAATTATGGGTGCCTTAGCTCAGTGGTTAGTGTGTTCGCCTTCTGATCTGTAGGTCGTGGTTCAATCCCCGGCTGATGCATAACAAATTTAATATCGATAAGATTTTTCTTTCGAACGGTACCCACCTGTCGGCAAGCAATTGGCAATTATTCCGACAGTAACAACTTGCCATGAAAAAGCTTCTAAAAGAACTCTGTGACAAAGCTCAGAAAAAGTGATGTCACAAGTGTTCTGCCGTTCGGAACCGGCTAAAATAAGTAGGTCCCTTCTAATACTGTCCAAAATTTAAGACGCACAACAGTAATGGAAGACAAGCTAGGCCAATGAGCCCTTTGGGGCTTTAAGTGCCATATATATATATATATATATATATATATATATATATATATATATATATATATATATATATATATATATATATATATATATATATATATATATATATATATATATATATATATATATATATATATATATATATATATATATATATATATATATATATATATAATAAATAATACAACTGAATCTAACATAGATGAAATTCTATCGTGTCCAGGACATGAAGAAGCCGACACACAAATAATTTACTATGTTTGTAATATGGATGCTCAAGCGAACATTGTAATGCTCTGATACTGATGTTGCAGAAATAATTCTGGGTAATATGCATGATTCACTTACTTACTTACTTATGTGGTCATTACAACCGAAAATCGATTTAGGCCGAATCTAGTCTTCTTCGCCAGCCAAATGTTTCCTTCGCTAGCTGGCACCAGTTAGAAATTCCAAACACTGACAAGCTTTCCAGTACTTGACCGGACGTAAGGTTTGCCTCTTCTGCGTTGTCCACCAGCGGGTTCCGAATATCACACCCTCTTAGCCAGAGAGTGTTCTACCATTCGCTCGATATGACTATGTCGGTGTCGACATAGAGCTCATACAATTAATAATTGACCTTATTCGTTACTTGCTACGAAAGCAAACAGGTCCAAATATCTTGCGCAGGACTTTTCTCTCGAAAAATCCGATCATTCTCTTATCTGAGAAGGAAATTGTCTAAGTTTCGATCCTTTAACTAAGGACAGGCATGAAGAGAGACTTGCAAAGTGTGGTTTTGGTTTCCCGGAGAGAGGGCTCGACTTCTCAATTGCTTACTTCTTCTAAGTGGCACCTGTTAGTAAGAGTGATCTTTCGCAATATCACCAGGTTGACGTCATTATTGGTGTTAATGTTGGTTCTAAAATAGACAAAGTCCTTCACTACTTCAAAAGCGTAGTTATCAACAGTGACGTGTTATCCAAGACGCCGTTAGTTAGTGGTTAGTGTGTTGGCCTTATGAACGGTATGTTGTGGGTTCAATCCCCGACTGAAGCATAACTTTAATATCGAAAAGATTTTTCTTTGGAATATACTTACCTTAATTGGCAATTATTCCGTCAGTAACTATTTGCTATAGAAAAGCTTCTAAAAGAACTCTGTCGCAAACCTCAGAAAGGTGCGAAAAATCACCCCAGTGAAGGACACAACAGTGCCTCGGATAAGGCCTAACGCTTTTGATGATGACCCCAGCAAACGAACGATTTACGGATATGACCACGATTTGCGGATATGCACCTGGAAAATCCGGTCCCTTTATAGGGAGGGTGCCTCTATCCAGCTGGTTGATGTCCTCGAAAAATACAGAGATGACATCACAGCTCTTCAGGAAATGCGATGAAGGGCTGCTCCAAAAGAGCGTCCTGTGACATCTACTACAGTTGTCATGCTGAAAGGCACGAATTAGGATGTGGATTTTTGGTCAGCAAGAGACTTCGATACCCTGTCTCACATTTCACGCCCGTAATCGAACGGCTGGCCACAATCCGCATCAGGGCAAAATTGTTTAACATTAGATTTATATGTACCCACGCTCCGACGGATGAGAAGGACAATGTGACAAAGGGGAGCTTCTTTCAGCGCCTCGAAGAAGCTTCCGACCGCTGCCCCTGCCACGATATCAAAATCGTGCTTGGCGACTTTAATGCCAGGGTGGGCAAGGAAGGTACCTTTGGTCCAACTATCGGAAATTTCAGCTTCCACCAGAACACCTCCGATAACGGAATGAGGCTGATCGACTTCGCCGCAGCACGAAACATGGTAATTGGTGGTACCAGATTCCAACATCTTGACATCCACAAAGCGACATGGCTGGCTCCAGATCAACGAACAAGAAATCAAATTGATCATGTGGTGATTGACGGAAATCATGCTTCCAGTGTGATGGACGTGAAATCGATCCGTGGTGCCAACTGAGGTGCGCACACGTTTATGTGTCGCAAATTACAAGAGAATGCCCACACAGAGAAAGCTCGACGTTAGTAAGCTGCGATCACCAGAGACAGCAGATACATTTGCCACTTGACTATCGGATATGCTTATGCAGAACACTCCTCCACGTGATGATACATGCACACGGTGGTCACATATATCCCACCCCGTGACTACTGCTGGCGAGGAGGTAATCGGTTACTAACATCCTCTGAGGAATGAGTGGTATGATTAGAAGTACCGCCACGCTACCGCAGAGAAAGACGCCGCCTACAGAAGAACCCTGCGTGCAGGCGCAACTCGAGCTGTTAAGGAGCGGTACAGAGAGAAAAGGAGTGCAGAGAGACGTCTTTTCAGGCGCAAGAAGAGGGAGTTGGAAAGACGTGAGTGTGAGGAGATAGATGCGTACCGACAAGAATGAGACTCGAAAATTCTTCGAAAAGATCAAGCGCCTAAGTGGAGGTTTAAATCCCGGAGCCTCTTCTTGTCGTGATGGAAATGGGAATCTGGTTACAGATATCCAAAGTGTACTGATCCTATGGAGGGAACACTTCTCCATGTTACTGAATGGCGATGCTATGAACAATTCCGCCAGTGGAGAGGATTGCCCGATAACCCCAATTACAGATGATGGTGTTGATGTTCCACCACCCGACTATGACGAGGTTGAAACGGCCATTTTAAGGCTGAAGAACACAAGAAGAACAATGCTGCAGGTGCTGATGGCCTGCCTGCCGAGTTGTTTAAGACCGGAGGCGATGAGCTGGTCGGTTGAACACATGCACTATGATTGGAGGCTCAGTGTTCTCTGTACCGTACAAAAGATAGCAAACCACACAATTTGCGCCAGCTGCGGTGGAATAAGCCTCCGCACTGTTTAATACCAAACGGGGTTTCAGACAAGGTGATTCATTATCATGCGACTTCTTCAATATTGATATTGACATATTAAAGCGCATCAAAATCTAGCGGCTGCGCTAGCGAGGTCATATCAAGGGAATGGAAGAACAGCTAAGAGCGTGTTATGAACCCGTTGGAGGACGACGCAGAAGAGGAAGACCTAACCTACGGTGGAAATACCAAGTACTGAAAACCTGACGGCGCTTGGAATTTCTAGCTGGCGCCAGCTAGCGAAGAACAGAAATGGCTGGCGAAGCAATTTATTTTCGGCCTAAATCGATATTCGGTTTTTTTGTTCACATAAGTAAGTAAGTATTCAATTTGGCGAGCAAGAAGTACTTAATGATAAATTCGCGAAATGTATTCAAGAAAAATATAATAAATATTTGGTACTTAAAGCCCCGAAGGGTTCTTTGGCCGAGCTTCTTTTCCATTACTGTTAAATTTTGGACATTATTATTAGAAAGAACCTACATATTTAAGCGGTTCCGAACTGCAGAACTCTTGCGACATCACTTTTTTGAGCTTTGTCACAGAGTTCTTTTAGAAGGTTTTTCATGGCAAATTGATCAGAAGGCCATAACACTAACCACTGAGCTACGGCAACCACTGTGTATTCAATATAATACAAAAATTAATCTGTGATTTGTACAATGTTGCGAAAATACATAGTTGGCGTAGTTGCTGCCAGATACTTACTCAGTTTCCCATGTCAATAAAGCATACAACCGAAGATGTGAAATACTTTGAAGCATACAATTTACCACCTTGCGAAAGTGATCTGTGACACTTCAAAATCAACCAGATATTTTACTTTCATTTAAAGTAATTTTTATATATATAAATATTTATAGCTATTCGCATCGTTATTAATTTTTATTGTAATTTTCCAAAGAAATTAAAAAACGTCGATAGTAACGATGATGAATTCAGTTTTTAAATTGAAGATTGCTTCAATGATGAAAGCTTTCACGATGAGAACGGCGAAGATTAAAACCCAACAAAACACAAATTAATTAATACCACTAAATAATAATCTAGTAATCAATAGTTATTGTTTACCTATCAAGTTTGATGGAACTCGTCGTTACGTAGCATATGAGAAACATACAAAATATAAACGAATAATTAAATTTAACAGTATTCCGCTAGTGAATTTCTTAACCTCAGGAGCCAAATTGATTGGCAGACTACTTAGTCCTCATAGTATATCTCAATCGATCTCAAGCACATGCATAGATAACGTTCTCACTCTCATACTTTTATTGTGTCTGGGAGGATGTTGGGTGCTTTGGATTGGTCTGACTGTTTACAAAACGTAATAAAATAGTCCCCTAAGTTATATTCTTGTGTACTATTTTTCAACAACACCACGTCAACGCCCCTTTCAATTAGCACCCATTCGAATCTAGCTACTTAGCTTTGTCAAACAAACCCATCAGTACATGAAGTGGGAGAACGATCGTTTTTTGCTTGTACCACAACGGCACTTAAACTGTGAGTACCGACAAACCTAATGCCAGAACATTGAGCCAACTGAGTTCCAGTTGGGTGTGGAAAAGCGAAAAAAGCAATTTCCTACACAATTCATAGTTTTGCACTTACGTAAGCATACCAACAATGTTTAGACATACCATGATAAATAAAATCAGGTGGACTACTCATGTGTGTATATATCGAAAAGTTATTTTGTCACACAATGGGTACATACATAATACACACATGTGGTGTGAATCGATTGTCGCCTGTGGATTGTAGAGTGTAGGTTTGTATGTGGGTAGATTTGTATTGTATAAAACTAAGTATATATTTTTTTGAAAAACAGGTATCCGACGCAGAACAGCTAGAAGTAGAGATTACTGAGATCCTCAAGAGAAATAAGGAATTGGAAAACTTGCTAAAGGAATGAGGTATTTCAGAGGAATTTATAGAAAAAAGACTCAGAACCTCAGTTGACCCTGAGCAGCTAAGTGTTCTCCAAGCATAAGTGAGGAATCTCAAAAGAGAACGCTGGCTAGCACAACAGACACCTCTTCGTGGTCCTACACCTGAAAGGAGAACACAAGTAGAGTCTTAATCGGTAATGCAATGAGAACCAAAGCTAAGAATGCGTATTGATGAAATAGCACAGACGGTCAGTAGACTAGTCCCGGTACTAAACGGTGCGGAGTCTGAAGACTTGAGGACCGAAGTAAATCAGTTCATTTCTGGGTGCGAATTAGCACGAAAGGCCATAAAACCCGATGATTTGGAAGACTTCGTAGCCTGTGTAAAACAGCGACTATTTGGTTATACTTATAACCTGGTGCTTAGTAAAAATTTCGCTGAGGAATTGTATACACTTCTGCTAAATACAGGTACGCCACTCAAGCTTCAAATACAATTCGCACGACAATTATCCCAGGAAGATGTACGTGTCGCAATACATCACCATATCCATATGTCATTCGCCAGACTGAGGCCAGTAACATAATGGCATTCCACCAAAACAGAAGTGATATGGTCCCACTGAAAGCAGACAAATACCAAAATAATAAAGAGATTCCCCAAAATAACCAGAGGAAAGCTCCTACCTGCCCCTTTTGCGACAAAAAGCAAGCAAAAAGACTTCGTTGTAGGACCTCATCGGGAAGACCGCAAACAATTCGATCGCATAACATGCGTTCCGGTGTATTCTCAAAGTTACAATCTACTGCTAACTTTCGCAATGCCGATACATACTCCGAAAACCCCTCTTTAGGTTGTTGATAATGTTTATAAAATTTGTAATATGCAGCAATTTCAGATGGTAGAGGAAAAAAAAATAGCTTATTAGTGCTGTCTTTATTTCATTCATATTCATTATACTCACCCTAGTTAGTGATACCCTGCTTACTATGTGATGGCGCTTTCATTATTATTAATGGGGGCCCTCCATGTGGCGACCACCGGGCAACGTCTTCCTGGCACCCGCTTGGAGGCGGCTGAAGTGAGTGGCGAAAATCTCCTCGGTTAGAGGTTGTGTGTTGGGTTTGGGACACGCCACATAAAAAACCCCCCCAATGAAAAAAACAAATATGCCTCGGATAAGGACTACCGCTTTTGTTGATGACCCCCGCAAACGAAAAAAGGACCATGATTTACGGATATGCACTTGGAATGTCCGATCCCTTTATAGGGAGGGTGCCTCTATCCAGCTGGTTGATGTCCTCGAAAAATACAGAGATGACATCACAGCTCTTCAGGAAATGCGATGAAGGGCTGCTCCAAAAGAGCGTCCTGTGACATCTACTACAGTTGTCATGCTGAAAGGCACGAATTAGGATGTGGATTTTTGGTCAGCAAGAGACTTCGACACCTTGTCTCACATTTCATGCCCGTAATCGAACGGCTGGCCACAATCCGCATCAGGGCAAAATTGTTTAACATTAGATTTATATGTACCCACGCTCCGACGGATGAGAAGGACAATGTGACAAAGGGGAGCTTCTTTCAGCGCCTCGAAGAAGCTTCCGACCGCTGCCCCTGCCACGATATCAAAATCGTGCTTGGCGACTTTAATGCCAGGGTGGGCAAGGAAGGTACCTTTGGTCCAACTGTTGGAAAATTCAGCTTCCACCAGAACACCTCCGATAACGGAATGAGGCTGATCGACTTCGCCGCAGCACGAAACATGGTAATTGGTGGTACCAGATTCCAGCATCTCGACATCCACAAAGCGACATGGCTGTCTCCAGATCAACGTACAAGGAACCAAATTGATCATGTGGTAATTGACGGAAGGCATGCTTCCAGTGTGATGGACATGAAATCGATCCGCCAACATCGACTCGGATCACTACTCGGAAAGACGCGAGTGTGAGGAGATAGAGATGTGTACCGACAAGAATGAGACTCGAAAATTCTTTGAAAAGATCAAGCGCCTGAGTGGAATTTCTAACTGGCGCCATCTAGCGAAGAACAGAGATGGCTGGCGAAGCATGTTATTTTCGGCCTAAATCGATATTCGGTTGTTATGGCCACATAAGAAGAAGAAGAAGAAGTTAGTGATGCCAATAAAGGCAAGAATTAATAAAGCAGAACACATGCTACAGTAAGAAAAATGGCTTTCTGACGATCTTCTCCTTGTCGTTGGTTGTCAAGTACAACTCGAATCTATCGTAGTACGTTGTCCAATTTTCAGGTTGGTTAGAGCCAAGCTCTTCCAAATTTTCAACAAATGCCATCGTACGGTGAACTTCTAATTTAGGACTTCCTTTTTTCGGGGATCCTCTTCGATCTTCGACTGCACCAATTTAGCATATTGCACTTCAATGTAATTTTTTCATTTAGTTATTATTGTATTTCAATAATGGTACAAGAAATTATTATTTAATGTTATTATTACAAAAGAGAAATTAGAAGAAAAAGGTAACTGCAATATTATGTATTCAGAAATGCTTTAATAACGGGTGCATCAAAAACACTTATACGTAACAATAGATAAGTAATATTTTTAAGTATCTTTCCTACCTGATACCTGTAAAATGGCCACCAGTAAGCAGATACGCACACATTCTCAAACACATATAACAACACCTATTCCTAAAATTCTGGTTCTATATATATATACACACATCTAACATATATATATATATGTATATATCATTATTCTGGCCTTATTTTCAGACGTCTTTAATCTTAGTTTTAATTTATTGGTGTAATTATTTAAATCGTATATTTTATTGTTGTCGTTGTATGTATCTATGGGTAATTTTAGTAATTTTCCAAAAACAAGTTTATATAGCGAATCCAACTTGTCGACATTTGGTGTAGTATGATATTATAAGCAAACATGTAGTATGGTATCCATTTATCCCATTCATAATCTTCAGTAAAAGAAAGTAGATTCTCGTTAAGTGCTCTGAGGTTTCTTTCAAGTGATTCTATTATTTGGTGATGATATGGGGTTGAAAATGTTTGTCGCGTATCAAGTAGTTGACATATGTTATTCATAAGCTCGTTAAACTCTGTGCCTTTGCCTGATTTTAGTATTTTGAAACAACCATACTTGAGTATGAATTGTTCAACAAGGAATTTAGTAAGATCGTATTGCATGAATAATATATATCTATAACCGTTTGAGATTCTTAAGGGTCCTACTAAGTCAATTGTGATCGTTTCGAAACTTGTTGTCGGTGTATCTGTTACAACTAATTTCTCTTTTGTGTGTCGCGTTATTTTATTTTTAGTACATGTTGCATAGTTGTTGACCCTTCCTCGTATCAGCACCTTGATGTTTGTGGTTGGTTGAGCTGTGCCAACGAAATGCCAGACAGAGACAGATACACGACTGGTTGGTCGTTAAACAGCTTCCCCAATCCGGGATAGCTCATGTCCATCGGACTTCTTTGCAGTCGGGGGTAACAGACTGTATTCTAGCGTCGCACCTCACTGATACCGTGCTATCGGGGGTGTTGTTCTTTTTTCGACACCGTGAACTCTCCTTAGATAACTTATTTTCTAGGACTTACCTCTGTTATTCTGCTTCTGTTTCCTGCAGATCCTCTTTCGCAACACAATTATTTTTTAATTTAATAACAGTCCGTCTTTATTTAGTTTTTCTTTTACAATGTGTTTTCCTTTCTCTCTTTCACTATGTATTCATAAGTTCACAGGACGCTAAATCCTTTGCCATATAATTTTTATTTTTGTAGGATATTAAATCCTTTACAACATAACTTTTGTTTTTGTAGGATATAAAATCTTTTCAGAGTGTACACTTAGTAGTAAGCACGCACTAAACTCGCTCTTCGAGTTATCTTATTTCTCTAGGTTAACTAACTCTCTGACTGTCTTTGTTTTAGGCCTTCCTTTAGTTTATATAGCCTAAAATATATTACATAATTTACAATTGAATAAAAGAATTTCTGAAGAAATTGCAATTTCTTCAGTAGGTCGATTCATTGCAATTTCTTCAATAGGTCATCATTATTATTTTTATTTAACACCTGTTGTTATAAATATTGTTCATGCGTTAAATATTATGTATTCATGATTGTTGCTTACTTTGTTTTTCTTCTTTTTGGTTGTTTTCTTTTACTGTGTGTGGTTTTTGAATTATTTCATAATCATACAGTGAAGTACGATAACCCGTTGGTTCTTTTATTACTGTTTATTATTTATTTCATTATTTTTCTTCTTCTTGGTTCTTTTTTGCATAGTTGCGAAGTTTTTCCACAATCATACAATGAGGTACCACAACCCTGACTACGCATCTTTATAAGTATACTAAAACTCATTATATTCATAAAGTATGCACACATAATAGAATAACATAATAATAATAGTAATATTACTGAAACATTTGTAGTGAGTCAAATTGGATAAATTACATGAGCATTATTTTGACTCACAACATCCCTCCACCCATTATGAAGAAAAAATGAAAAATGAAATTTAAAAGATTGATAGTTTTTTCTTTTACAAATTGAATTTACAAATTATTTAGGTAACATATTTTTAGTTTTAAAACGTATATACTGTGTATTTTTATGTGTATCTTAGTATTTTATAACTTTTAACTTTTTTTTTAACTTTTTAACTTCTACTGGTAATCTACCACTTCGGATGCTGATTTTCTTGGTTCCCTGTTTCTGTTGAACCGCTTTCTTCTGTTGTACTGTGATTAGACGTGTTGAAACTGCTTTAATGTGTCGAAGAGGATTTATTTGGAATGTGGAATTTTGCTCGCTGTACTGCACTCTTTCATCTTTACATTTTCAGGTGTGGCGTTGACCATTGTTGCAATTGTCTGAGTTGTAGGACTAATATTTTTTCTCTTTCATCGGTACTACTGTTATATACCACGTAAGTTTCTTGCTCACCGTGATATACCGTTTGAATGGTTATTACATTACTCCTTTGTAGTTTCAGCGTTGTTGTTACTCGTTTGTAGCATCAGTGTTGTTGAGGTGTTATCGTGTCTCCCTTTTATTCTTGTGTGACTGACGATTTAATTTGCTTATTAAGTGCTTATCTTTGGAATGTTTATACTTCAGCATTATTTACAAAATAAAAGCTGTTTGTGTTTGTCTGGTATGCATATTTTCTTTCAACATACCGCATGCAATGGATGAACAACATCTTGCATTGTGATTTTTTTTGTATGCAACACTACTAAGAAATATCGTTGATGTGACAGCCTGTAACCCAGCGTCAAATGCGCGACAACTGAGTCAACAATAAGCGTTCACTATCCGAATAAAAGAGTAACACATGAGTCTTGTATGTACACACTGTGTATTGCTGCTGTTATATCAAACAGTCCAAGTATTTCATGAGAATTCTGCGTATTCTGTCGACTTTATTTAACGCTGTACCATTTGGTTCAGGATATTGGAACTTACGTATATGTATGTAACCTCAACTCGATTACCTATTTAGTCTCCGCTAACATCGCTGTCCAAATTTTTTCCGGTGTGTCTAAGCCTTGCTGGATAAGTTGTCTTTCTACTGTGTCAACGTTCTCCTTTCATGTACAATATACAAACTTTGGGAATGCATCGTTGTTTTACATATTGTATAATTTAACAACAACGTTGCAATTTCCTTCTGTTGCAATAACCAAATTTTCTGCACTATTCGATTGTGCTTATTTTTATCTCAGACCATGGAAGACGGAATGATAACCCGATATGTTAATTCTCTCCATTTATTCTATAACTTCTGTCTCCTATGGCTTTGATTGCTTAAAATGCTTGATTAATTAATTCGCCCGTGCTCATGAGTATCCACACACCGAATTACAATTCAACGCGATGTATTGCAACAGATGTGGTTATACACATGACCATGGCTGCTAGCCCTATTATATGTCCTCAACGTTAAGTAATAGATCTTACTTCATGCTATTGTATTTTATATCATATCTGGAAAATTTTTTTTTCTATCACTATCACTATTAATTCTTTAAACTATTATTACTTATTGATAAAAATTAGTAAATTATTATGGTACTTTTTACCATTTTGTCCGATTTTGATAGTTGTCGTTACTGGACTGTCCACATGTATCACTTAGTATGGTCCAGTCCAGATGGGATTAAATTTATTTTGCCTAGTCTGACTTCTCAACAATACTTTATCACCTATTTTAATATTATGGGATGGATTCCTTTGTCGTATTAAATTTTACCTAATTCCTTTGCTTTTTCCAGATTTTCCCTCTCTAACTCATGTGATCTTTGTAGTTGGTTTTTTAATACCTTATTTTGATAATCTGCATTGTATAGAGGTAATCTTTTTGTTTTTAAGTTTGTCGGCATATCGATATTGAAACCGTATAGAACACTGAATGGTGTCCGTTTTGTCGAAGTATGTACGGTGTTATTGTGTACGTGCATCGCTGATGCTAACCATTGGTCCCAATTAGACCCATCCTCTTTAACAAAAGGTATGTGACTTCTTTCTAAAGAACCATTTGCTTGTGGATGGTACGGTGGTATATGTAATTTTTTAACACCCAGCATCTTGCATGTATCGGAAAATAATTTCGAAGTGAAATTCGTACCATTATCAGTCACTAAAATTTTTGGTATGTTATAATGAGTAATAACA
Organism: Megamerina dolium; assembly: GCA_963854835.1. Lineage (NCBI taxonomy): Eukaryota > Metazoa > Arthropoda > Insecta > Diptera > Megamerinidae > Megamerina > Megamerina dolium. The sequence goes on along the minus strand of OY978525.1, from coordinate 61,573,451 downwards.
TCATTGTAAAACGCTTTTGCTGCTGTGCTAGCAAAAGCACAGCAGTCACTAAAATTTTTGGTATGTTATAATGCGCAATAACTTCGTTGTAAAACGCTTTTGCTACTGTGCTAGCTTCAGCATCTGGTATAGTTACACAAATAAAAAATTAGGAAAAATCATCTTGAAATGTAAGTATGTATTTGTTTCCAGACGTCGTCTCTGGGAGAATTCCTACACATCCATATATACCTTTTCAAACGGTTTAGATGATTAATATCATTGGCATTTTCGTAAGCCTCGAGCTCTTGTTAATTTGACATTTTTTACAATTTTTAATATATTCTTTAATTTGGCTTCGCATACCTTTCCACCGGTATTGTCTTCTAATCCTGAAATAAGTTTTCAAAGCACCCTGATGCCCTCCTAAAGGTGAATCATGGAAGTTGCGAAGTATCGTCGGTATATCCTTTTCATCAGTGAGAAGAACCGTATTCTTGTTCTCCTGGTTTTCTGCATTTTTATCTAGTTCTAACTCCTCACAAGAGCTTTCATCAGGCTCTTCTTGGCTTTCGGTTTCTTCGACTTTATTCCTTGCGATAGCACGAGTCACAACCATTCGGTTGTGGAACTCTGCTGAGCGCATCCCCGCGTTTAACTTCCTTTTGCTTGGTTTATAAATTATTTCAAAATCAAGTTCAGATAGTTTATGTCTGAAACGTGCCAAGCGTGATGTCTGGTCTTTCAGATTGGCAATTCCTCGTAAGGGCTGATGGTCAGTGTAGACTTTGAATGGTCTACCCAGTAGATAAGCTCTATAATTCCTTACAGCCCACACAATAGCCAAGAATTCCTTTTCAATGGTGGAATATCTTTTCTCAGTATCACTAAGTGCCCTGCTCGCAAAGGCTATTGGCTGATCTTTTCGAATTTCACCTTCGTAATGCCCGACACCTAAACTAAAAGCGGTTTTTTCTCTGTCAGACTCTTCCGTTAGCACTTGATGATATCCACTGGCCAGATCAAGTGTAGTGAAGTATCTACTATGACCCAACTGATCCAATATCTCATCGATGCGTGGAATTGGAAAAACCTGTTTAATGGTGGCATCGTTCAGTTTTCTGAAATCAAAAACTAGTCTCCACTTTTTTTTTACCATCGCTTCCCGTCTTCTTTGGAACTAATATTATTGGGGAATTCCATGGTGAAGAACTGAGAACGATTATTTCGTCTTCCAACATTTTATTTACCTGTCTGTTAATCTCTTCCTTATGCACTTCCGGTAACCTGTACTGTCTCTGATTTATCTGGTATCGTGTGCTTTATACATGTTGTGTAATACAATTTATCGCTTTCCAAATAAAACAAATCGTGAAATGACTTAAATATGTTTTCCATCGATTTTCTTTCTTCCATATTTAGGTTTGAATCTAACTTAACCGTTTCTAATATTTTAGTAACCCTCTTGTAGTTACTATTTTCCCTAACGCTATTTATTATGCATCTTACTGTATATGTTCTAGATGATTAAATTTAACTATATTCACTCTTATATCGTTACACAGAGTATACGATTTCGTATTTGTGTTCAGTATTGTTACATAAACTTTATTATTTGTAACACATCCCAATGTCTCACCTAAAAATATTCCGGGAGAAACTTCTTGTTTTACCACTATAACCGTTTCCAAATCGGTATGTACCTTCAAGGGAACTATCCTCATAGTTCTTCCTGGTACTACAACCTAACTGTTGTAGAGTACTCTATGAGCCTCGTTAAATGTTTTGAGAGGTAAAGTCATTAAATGCTGTTTTCGCTCATCGAAGAAAATCAGCTTCTTTTTCATAGTATTGAGGCCCGATAGATTCCATAAATTGTCTCGTCCTAGGATACCATCTGCAGGTATCCATCTCTCTTCAGAAATTACATGTAATTCTCAATTCAAATCATTAGTGCTTTCATGTTGGACTGCTATTGGTCCTAATGTGGTGACAAATCCTCCGAATGCACCACTAAGATTCTTCCTTGAATTCCCTATATTGCAAACCTCTTTGTTAATTACTGTTGATTTGTGTGTTCATTGTTCATTGTTCATTGTTAATTGATGTGTTCATTGAGTTTCCTTGCAAGGAAATTCAATGAATACATCATCTACATCAGGGACTGCAAGACAATAACCACTTTTGCTAACACTGGATGGGAAAGATGGGTCAACAATCCCTCTGGACGCCTGACTACGAACTTCCACCATCATACTACCTGACGTGGAGGGTGTGTCAATAATCTATAGAGACGCATGATTGACATCTTCTTAGACATAACGATAGGAAATACTTGGGGCAGTGAGCTGGTAACAAACTTGTATGTGTCGACTGAGCCATCAATGTCGGATCAGAGAATAATAAGATTCGATATTGAGGGTTCATCGCTAGTAAAGAGAATTTTAATGAATCCTAAGAAAACAGACTGGGAAAAATACTCAGTAAACCTGAGAACAAATCTAAACCAGCTCAACTTGGGAGATAATATCAAGGACGAAATAGAATTAGAAGCCTTGGTAGAAAGCTTTAATAAAACCATTATTGGGGCTTATGATGACAGTTGTCCAATAAGTAAGGTTAGTATCAAAAAGGATGTACCTTGGTGAAATAATGACCTAAAGAAACTGAAAATTAGGGTTTATAGACTCTTCAACCGGGCAAAAAATACTGGGGATTGGGAAACTCATAAGAACACTCTGACACTCTACAATAAGGAGATCAGAGAAGCAAAGCGAGCGAGATAAAAGGGCCTAGATTATATTCTAAGTACATTATCTAAGATCGTCAGGAGCAGCATTGCATTGGAGTATATGCCAAGGCTGTGGAGAAGAGCAGAGGTGATCTTCATTCCGAAGGTCAGCAAGAAAGTTCCTCTTCACCCGAAATCCTTCAGACCGATTTGGTCTTCCTTCATGCTTAAAGTACTAGAAAAAGTTGTAGACAACTACATCAGAATAACCATTCTAGTAAACTATCCGTTACATGCGTGTCAGCATGCGTGCAGAGCAGGCAGCTGTACAGAGACTGCATTGTACCAATCAGCTGACGCAATCCAGGAAAGTATAGAAATTAAAGAGACAGCATTATATGCTTTTCTCGATATAGAAGGTGCTTTTGATAACACCTCACATGAAGCCATCCATAAAGCCCTGATTAATAGACGTGTTAATCAGACTTTAGCCCTATGGATAAGCAACATGTTCTCCACTAGGAAGGTAGAAATACTAACTAGTGCAGTAAGCATAATAGCAAACACCTCACGGGGATGCCCACAATGGGAGTGCTATCACCGCTAATGTGGAGTATGGTAGTGGATGAACTTCTTGTAGAAATAGATAAATCTGGATTACAATTTCAGGGTTATTTTGTTGATATAGTCATAATATCTACATAAAAGTAGATATAATGACTAAAAGTTCGAAAATACTCTATGTGACAGAATCATGCTAGGACTAAAATTAACAAAAAAATGGTGCAGCAAATTGGGGCTAAAGATTAACCCAGCAAAAACCACAATTGTTCCATTCACTAGGAAATACAAGCTTAGGAATCTAAAAACTATTAGCTTAGACGGTGCAGAGATAGAGCTACAGAAAGAAGTCAAAATTCTAGACCAGTGCCTACGAAGGAAGACACATATAAAAAATGTGGCGAGAGGCCACTAGAATATTTATTATTTGTAAATCGATAGCAGGGAAAAGTTGGGGTTGCACACCAAAGACACTGAGATGGATATACACTGTAATCGTTAGATCCATGAAAGGCTACGAAAGGCTACGAAAGGCTACGAGGCTGTCGTCTGGGAGAACTGTACAAAGCTTCAAACGATTACCACCATACTCTGCAGGCTTCAGAGACTAGCATGCGTATGTATAACAGGAGCTATGCGTGCATGTCCAGCAGCATCATTGGAAGTTCTTTTGGAACTTACACCTCTTCATATTCACATCCAGTTCCAAGCAAAGAGGGCTATCATGAGAATGACTGCTGTTAATAGCGGACCAGGCAGATGCATGGACCGCAAGAAATATGATGTTCTGATAAAACAAGATTCTGAAGTCGGAATGCTGAGGGACTCAATGCATATGGAATTCAGCTTTGTTAAGCGATTCCAAACAGAGGTCAGTAATAAAAACAAATGGGGAGGTATATCTAAAACATACGGGATAAACCAGAACATGATACCATGGTTCACGGACGGCTCCCTTACTAATGAAGGGACCGGAGCAGGAGTGATAGGCCCGGGGATAAAATACTCGGAGCCTTTAGGTAACAATACTACTATCTTTCAAGCAGAAATATACACGATTGACAGGCGTGCTCACTTCAACATCATGCGCCAATATCGGAATAGAAGAGTTGCAATCCTAACAGACAGTCAGGCTGCTATAAAGGCACTGAACTCTAACCAGGTGAAATCAAAACTGGTGTGGGAATGTCTTGACAAGCTGAATAAACCTGGTGAAAATAACCAATTATGGATCCTTTGGGTTCCAGGACATATTGGAGTTGGAGGCAACGAGCTAGCGGATAGGCTTGCCAGGAAGGAAGAAGCAAGACCTATTGTTGGCCCAGAACTCTTCTGTAGTCTGGGTAAAGGAGCTCTTTATCCATGCTCATTAAAAGGAGTGAAGACAATCATACTGGGAAAACCTACCAGGGTTGTGCCATTCCAAGACACTTTTAGGGACCTATAACCTAAAACGACTTGAGGAATGTATCAGTTTAAACAAGAATAATATAAGAATCATCACGGGATTATTGACAGGGCACTGCAGACTGAATTATCACCTAACGAAACTGGAAATCTTCTCGGATGAAACCTGCCGATATTGCAGGGAGGAGGATGAAACTGCAAAACATGTGTTATAATACCGGATGTTCAGTCGCCTCAATGCTCCTTCATTAATTTCTAAAAAATAAATATGTGGCACTTAAAGCCCCAAAGGGCTCATTGGCCGAGCTTCTCTTCCATTACTGTTGTGCGTCTTAAATTTTGGACAGTATTAGAATGGACCTACTTATTTTAGCCGGTTCCGAACGGCAGAACGCTTGTGACATCACTTTTTCTGAGCTTTGTCACAGAGTTCTTTTTAGAAGCTTTTTCATGGCAAGTTGTTACTGTCGTAAGAATTGCCAATTGCTTGCCGACAGGTGGGTACCGTTCGAAAGAAAAATCTTTTCGATATTAAATTTGTTATGCATCAGCCGGGTATTGAACCACGACCTACAGATCAGAAGGCGAACACACTAACCACTGAGCTACGGCACCCACTTCATTAATTTCTATTCACATATTATCTTAGTATTCGAGTACCTTATCTATAAGTACTCTTAACTATCAATTATTGTATCCGAATATTCATTGTGCTTATAGTTTGACACTGCACTATTAACTATACTAAACTAACGGTTCGCTTCCAACAACCGAATATGTAATTCGTTTCTATTGTACACAGCTATGTAAGTTCTCGCTATAGAAGGAATAATTCAGTATCATTTTGCATCTCGTTTCGTTTAGACATAACAAATAAGAGATTATTTTACATAACAAATAAGAGTATATTTTGTAATTCATTTCTATTGTACATGACTGTACATAACAGTGTACATAGCTATACATAACAAATAAAATTGAATTTTATATATACATCGTGAAGAATCAAATAGCCTTTTTTGATTTATTTCATTGGCGACCGTGACAGGTCGTAAGTCCTCGATATATTTAAAGGCATTTGGATGTCACTTGATGACGTCACTCGGTTTCACTACTTGCGCTCTTCGTTACGAGATGGCGCGCTTCGCCTTATACAGTCGATGGAGGTCACTGCTGAAAACTACGACGTTGCTCTGAAGCTGCTTGTGGAGCAATACCAACGACGAAATATCATCGTACGCGAACACATCAGACAACTCTTCAACATATCTTCAATTTCAGGAAAAATTGGTCCACTTGCCTTGCGAGGTTTAATTGATTCGGTAAGCATACATTTAAGAGAGTTATCGTCATTTGGGAGACCAGTCAAACATTGGTATGACTTAGTTATCGAATTGGTGCTATCGAAGCTAAACAATATCACATTAGAAAAGTGGAACGATGAGTCACCAACTGATCGACTTCCAACACTTGACGAACTTTTCAAATTTCTTGAAAAACGCTGCAATCATTTGGAAGAAAGATTATCAGTTCAGTGGCCAAAATCGCTCTCACAATCAACACAAAATTTCAGCAAGGCTCAACCACAAATACGCTCTACGCAGCAACGCGCATCCCTTGTTGCCACAGAGAATTTAAAGCCACAGCGTGATTGCACATTTTGCAGTGGTACTAACCATGTCATTTATCGCTGCAAAAAATTCCTCGCTCTCATCCCAAAACAGCGTTTTGATGCTATCCATCAACGGAATTTATGCATCAACTGCCTTAAAAGGGGTCATACACCTATAAATTGTAGTTCCGAAAAATGCATAACCTGCAAACGTAACCATCACACCCTTCTGCACAATAATATATTTTACATAAATACATCACCTTCTCCTGAATCGGCTCATTGTAGTACTCCTAAAAGTGATTGACAATTACATCCACACATTTTACCAGAAAAAACCTCTACAGTTATCGCTTTAAGTAGCCCTGCACTCGCTGCAAATACAGTCAATGATAACACAGCAATACCAAATAAGCTCAACGATAGCACTCTTACTTCTACAGCGCATAATTCCACGTTTACGGTTCTTCTCCCTACTACGCTCATTCATATTGTCAACAAATGGGGAGTTCCAATGCCTTGCAGAGCATTACTAGACTCTGGATCTCAGTTAAATTTCATCTCAGAGCGTGTCGCTGTCCAGCTGGGCATAAAACGTCAACTAGCTGCCGTTGAAATTTGCAGCATTAGTGAAACTAGCGCTTCAGCTCGTCATTCTATTAAAACGATAATAAAATCCAACACGTCTGCTTATTCAGCTGAGCTTACATTTTTGATATTGCCACGTATTGGAGAACATCACCCGGAATTTCACTTTGACATATCCCGATGGAATATACCATCAGATCTACACTTGGTTGATCCTACATTTTACAAGTCCCAAAAAATTGAAGTACTATTGGGCGCTGAAATCTTTCTTAACTTATTAATTAACGAGCAAATCCGGTTAGCTGATGATTTACCTCTTCTTCAAAACACGAAGCTGGGGTGGATAGTTACTGGTACAATCCCTGCAACAAAAAAGCTCAGTTTACAATGCAGCAAATTGTCTACACCATCAGTTTCTTCGTTAGAAAAACTACTTCGGCAATTTTGAGAAATCGAAGTTCACTGTAATCACACCAAAATTATGACGTCAGAATTAAAGCTCTGCGAATCGCATTTCGTATGGACAGTAAAAAGAACGGAAACGGGTAGATTCATTGTCCGACTACAATTTCGAGAGCCGCCATCCTCATTAGGAAATTCGCTCGTAGCAGCAAAACGTCGTTTTTTCTCTAAGGAACCTATCTTAAGAGAACAATATTCTCAGTTCATGCGTGAGTATGAGTCCTTGCACCATATTAGTCGAGTAGGAGAAGCTAGTAGGTAAGCAAAATGTATAGACAAATACTAGTGGATCCTAAAGACTGTCGCTATCAGTTAATTCTATGGAGGGAAAATCCGCTCAACCAGCTTGGAGTTTACCAGTTAAATACTGTTACATACGGCACATCTGCTGCGCCATATTTGGCAACACGTTGCCTCACGAAACTAGCCGAAGATAATCGTCGAAAATATCCATCAGCGTATACAGCGTTATTTTTAGAAACGTACGTCGATGATATAATGACAGGCGGTAATACTCTGGAGCAAGCCAACAGTGTACAAAAGTGCTTATATCACCATTGCTGTCATTGCTGTCATCAAAGTTGCTATTTGTAGCTGCCGTCGCCAGTGTCTCTATTGCTGTTTTTGTTGCTGCCATCACCGCTGTTCTTATTGCTGCCTTCACTGCTGTTCCTGTTGCTGCCGGCTTACGGTTGTCATGATCAATAGTGTGCAGCTGTATTTTATGCAAGAGGGAACTCGGAGCTGGAACCCCATTGCATAAAAAAGTGGTATAGAGTGCAATAAATGAAAGTTGTTTTTTTTGTGTGATTAGTTCCACTTTAAAGTATATTGTCAAAATATTATGAGAACAACAACAACATCATTTCATTTTTGGCAGGTCTCTGTTTGTGCACTGCGTTAGAAGTGAATCAGATTTTAAAGTTGGGCAAAATTATTGAAGTGCGAGTTTTCTTGTCGATTTGTGTAAAAACATGCTATTTATCGTTAAAAAAATAGAATAAAGAGAATAAGCAAAATAATTAAAATTGAAAACTATTTATGAACAACTAGTTTTTTCTTTTGTTCTGGAAGTACGAGTTAGTGACTCAAAAATAAGAAATTGAGCACAATATATAAACTTAGTTATACACTCAGATCACATTTTCGTTACGCTGATCGAGTTATTCATTTCGTTGTTATTGTGCTGCAGTTCTGCATTTGATTTGGTATAACTTATAGCGTATTAACTGGTTACGCATAGAAGCATATCTTTTCGAGCTGTACTCAATTACTTTCGTTTTCATTGGTCCTGGTGAAGTCAACTATTTGTATCGCTCTCGTATTCGTTTTGCTGACATACCTTTTTCGTTTAAACACAAGGCACAGGTTAAAGCAGCGAACTTGTCGAATATTTAAATTATATACATAAAAAAATAAATATGTGGCACTTAAAGCCCCAAAGGGCTCATTCGCCGAGCTTCTCTTCCATTACTGTTGTGCGTCTTAAATTTGGACAGTATTAGAACGGACCTACTTATTTTAACCGGTTCTGAACGGCAGAACACTTGTGACATGACTTTTTCAGAGCTTTGTCACAGAGTTCTTTTGGAAGCTTTTTCATGGCAAGTTGTTACTGTCGGAAGAATTGCCAATTGCTTGCCGACAGGTGGGTACCATTCGAAAGAAAAATCATCGATATTAAATTTGTTATGCATCAGCCGGGGATTGAACCACGACCTACAGATCAGAAGGCGAACACACTAATCACTGAGCTACGGCACCCGGAATTATATACATAGTTTTAAAAAATAATTAAGCCAAAAACTACTATTTCGAGTCTTTTTCCAAGTAAGGAGACGATTGATTTAAAATCCTTGAAGCGCCTAAGGACAGTTGCTAAAGGCAGCATACTGAGCATAAAAATGAAGCTTCTTGAAAAAACCATGTGACTAGAAACCATCGAATTGGAGTGCCGACTTGATATACTGAATTCACATAGCGAGAAGCTTATGAAGTATCAGTCGAAGATAGAAGAAATTTATGAGGAAGACATGTCACGTGGAGAGTTAGAGGACATAATTGTCGGAACAAAATCCATAATTAAATCGATATTGGCGAAAAATTATTCCTCGATTGCTGAAGCATCATTTATTGCACCCCACAGCTCACGACTGCCAAATATGTCACTACCCAAATTTAGAGGAGAGTACTCTGAATTTAAAAGTTTTATGAGTTTGTTTGAGAGTTTAGTTCATAACGATCCAACAATCCCGGATATAGAAAAATTTAATCATTTGGTGTCCTGTTTATCTGGTGAGGTCTAGGGCACAGGGAAGTCTTTCCAAGTTTCGTAAGAAAACTATCCAAAGGCGCTGATGATGTTTTTTAATACAATTTCAAAGCTCTTTGATCTTTCGAAAATTCAGAGACCTTCTGGGTCCTCTTTGCGAACTATGATCGACACAGTGTTTGCGGTATACGATTCGCTTTTATCGCTGGGTGACGATAAACATATTTCAAACGCGATGATAATTCACATGGTTATGTCGAAGGTAGATCCCACTTCTCGGTTAAAGTAGGAGGAGCAACTTGATTACAATAGCTTGCCGCTTTGGGCTGAGTGTGAAGCAATGCTCAATAAGATAAACCAGCACTTATCTGCTGAAGAAGCTTCCTCATCACAGACACGGCCTTCCATAGCAGACATTCGACAGAGGGGAAAAACTCAATAAGTGGAAAGATCAAATGCATCATTTGTCGTGTGCAATAGAGCCACCTTCGTCATCGCAGACCATACATACTAGTAGCGTGCCCAACCGAGTAATGTTAGCTACAGCCGTAGTTGATGTAAAATCTCGCTCCGGCGATTACGAGCGAGCACGAGCTCTACTTGACTCAGGGTCGCAAGTCAACTTCATGACCGAAGAATTAGCACAAAAATTGCGAATTCAAAGAGAAAAGTCGACTCTGAATGTAATTGGAATTGGCAATGCAAATAAAAGGGTCCAAGGCAAATTAAATACTTTTGTGAAATCAAGGATCAACGACTATGAATTTTCGGCGGACTTTTGGGTAATGCGTTGGATATCAGCCAATCACCCAGATCATACCGTCAATACTAATTGCTGGAAAATTCCACATAATATCGAGCTGGCTGACCCAAACTTCTTCATGTGTCAAAAGATTAACATTTTAATAGGAGCTGAAACATTCTTTGATGTGTTGTCGGTGGGTCAGATCAAAACAAGTCCAAAGCAGCGTATGCTGAAAAAGACATTATTGGGCTGGATAATTTCGGGCAAGTACGCAACAAACCAAAGCTCTAGTGCACCAGCAAGTAGTACTCTATGCCAGTCCGAGGAAAGCATTGCAAATATCGACGCGACTGTCCAAAAATTTAGGGCGTTGGAAGAAATACCCTCGGAAATAAATACCACAAGGCTGACAAGCTGAATGTGAGCAATTTTTCTCAAAAACCACGAGGGTTTTACCAAATGGATAGCTTCAAGTCAAATTACCTTTTAAAGAGGATCGTCAGTTACTCGGATAATCATATAAACCGCAGCTCGGCAGTTTCAGGCGCTAGAAAGAAAGACCCTGAAATATCCACAACTTCGGAAAATGTATCTGGACTTCATGTAGAAGTACCTAATATTAGCCATATGAGTGCTACAAACAACCAAATTCCAAATGAGCAGCATTACTTCATTCCGCACCAGTGTGTATTAAGGCCGCAGAGCACAACTACCAAATTACGCGTAGGTTTTGATGCTTCAAGCCGTACATCTATACAAGATGCGTTGAATGACATCTTGATGGTCGGGCCGACAGTTTAAGAAGAGCCTTTTTCGACACTCCTTCTCTTCCGAATGCACAAATATGCCATTACTGCCGACATCACATAGATGTATCGCCAGATTTTCATGCATGAAGACGACAGGAACTTCCAGCTCATAGTGTGGAGACCTGATCCATCAGAGCATTTGCAAAGTTTTCGTTTAAACACAGTGACATACTGCACTGTGCCTGCACCATTTCTCGCTACAAGGTGTCTGCAAATGCTAAGAGATGTGAAAACATCACAATATCCAGTCGGTGCCAAATTATTATTCGAGATGACTTATGTCGATAACCTGCTAACAGGATCCGACAACTTGATGTCACTCAATTTTTCTCGAAAACCACGAGGGTTTTACCAAATGGATTACTTCAAGTTAAATTACATTTTAAAGAGGATCGTCAGTTACTCGGATAATCATATGAAACCGCAGCTCGGCAGTTTCAGGCGCTGGAAAGAAAGACCCTGAAATATCCACAACTTCGGAAAATGTATCTGGACTTCATGTAGGAGTACCTAATATTAGCCATATGAGTGCTACAAACAACCAAATTCCAAATGAGCAGCATTACTTCATTCCGCACCAGTGTGTATTAAGGCCGCAGAGCACAACTACCAAATTACGCGTAGGTTTTGATGCTTCAAGCCGTACATCTATACAAGATGCGTTGAATAAGATGTCAGATTACTGCCGACATCACATAGATGTATCGCCAGATTTTCATGCATGAAGACGACAGGAACTTCCAGCTCATAGTGTGGAGACCTAATCCATCAGAGCATTTGCAAATTTTTCGTTTAAACACAGTGACATACTGCACTGTGCCTGCACCATTTCTCGCTACAAGGTGTCTGCAAATGCTAAGCGATGTGAATACATCACAATATCCAGTCGGTGAAAGTTATTCGAGATGACTTATGTCGATAACCTGCTAACAGGATCCGACAACTTGATGTCACTCATTCAAATTCAAACTGGGCTGAATAAAATTTTAGTTTCGGCAGGTCTCACACTAGCAAAGTGGTTTTCCAATCACCCCAACTGGTCGAACAATGAGAGTCATGAAAAGTTATTGCAACTTAGCGATACCGACTTTACAAAAACACTGGGAATTCATTGGCAGCCGAAAGATTACATTTTTCGCTTCATTCTAGAAGATAATTTTAGTGAGCTGCGAGCAACCAAGCACAATATTTTATCAGTGTCTGCTCGCCTCTTTGACCCTCTTGGGCTACTAGCCCCGCTAGTTACCAAGGCAAAAATCATGCTGCAAGAGTTTGGATTCAAAAACTAGATTGGGATGAGTCGACACCTCGACACTAGTTGGAAAACTTTAAGGCCAATTTGTTGCAGCTTCCATCAATTAGCATTCCTCGGTATGTAAATACAGAGTCGAGGGCCAACTGCCAAATTCATGGCTTTTCCGACGCGTCAGTAAGAGCGTACGGGTGCTGCTTATATATACGTAGCCGCTGAAGACTAAATCTCTTCCGCGTCTAGAGCTCTCGGCAGCACATCTGGCCACGTTATGGACAGACTCCGAAATAGTTTTGCATTGGATTAAATGCACCCATCTGCATTGCAAACTTTCGTTGCAAATAGAGTGTCCGAAATCCAAGAGTTAAGTGAAAACGTCATTTGGCTTCATGTGCCAATAAAACAAAATCCAGCGGATCAAGTGTCTCGGGGTTGTAAGGTGGGCGAATTAAATACATCAACATCAACATCAGTTTTCAAGTCAGGTGTTCCTCCTAGAAAACCCTGCGTTATGGCAACAAAATGTAAATTTTAACCTCTCTTCAGAGCAGCAGTCGGTGCCGTTGCTCAGTGGTTAGTGTGTTGGCCTTCTGATCTGTAGGTCGTGGTTCAATCCCCGGCTCATGCATAATAAATTTAATATCGAAAAGATTTTTCTTTGGAACGGTACCCACCTGTCGGCAAGCAATTGGCAATTCTTCCGAAAGTAACAACTTGCCACGAAAAGCTTCTAAAATAACTCTGTGACAAAGCTCAGAAAAAGTGATGTCGCAAGGGTTCTGCCGTTCGGAACCGGCTAAAATAAGTAGGTCCCTTCTAATACTGTCTAAAATTTAACACGCACAACAGTAATTGAAGAGAAGCTCGGCCAATGAGCCCTTCGGGGCTTTAAGTGCCACATATTTATTTTATATTTATTTATTCAGAGCAGCGAACACTTCAGAAGAAATAGAGCGCAATTACTTTAACCGCAATTAACACTATAAATTCACTGCTAGAAATAATTGAAAAGTTCTAATCTCACAGAAAGGTGCTTCGGATTTTCGCTTACATACTTAGGTGGTTTCAAAAAATTTTATATCGAAAGCTAGAATTTGAAGTGGTACCAACCGCAAAGGAATTACAACTGAGTTTCCTTAAAAATGTCGAAATAATTCAACATTTTGAATTCAGTGAAGAAATTAGTAAGTTATAGAAAAATATCGTACTTCCCTCTAACTTACAAAAATTAACTTCGTTTCTGCACGAATACTCGGAATCATCGCTATCGTTCAATTAATTAATTCAAGTAGGTGGCCGTTAACTAAAAGCGCCAATCCCATACGATGCCAAATTTCCTCTGCTATTAAGCAAGAATTCCCACTTTGTGAAGCCATACATCCGGTTCCTACATTTTCGCAATCACCACGCAGGCCCAAAGGCAAAGGCTTCTGCGAAAAAAAATATGGCTAGTAAACGCTCGAAAGGCCTGTAGTAGAACTGTCAAAGATTGCATTCACTGTTTCCATTATAAGCCGAAACTACAAGGTCAGATTATGGGCAATCTGCCCGCCGACAGATTACGAGCCCAAAGGCCATTTACAATAAGTGGGATAGATTATTGCGGGCCATTCACATTTCTTTGATAATTCGTGGTCGACCAACCGTGAAAATGTATATTGCCATTTCCGTTTGCTTCGCTTCAAAAGCAGTGCACCTAGAACCCGTTTCTGACTTAACGGCTGATAAATTTATTTTCGCCCTCAAAAGGTTCGTTGAAGCCTCGGGATACCAGCCACAATATACTGCGACAACGCAACAAACTTCGTGGGAGCGGAGAGGAAATTGAGGGAACTGCGGGAAGCATTTCTGAAGCAGAAGCCGGAAATTCTCCAATTTGCCGCGGACGAAGGGTTCGCATTCGCCTTCATACCTCCAAGGACGCCCCATTTCGGAGGACTTTGGGAAGCAGCAGTGAAGTCGGCAAAACATTTACTGGTTCGGGCCCTAGGCAGCGCAATGCTAACCGCCGAAGAAGTAGAAACGCTGCTCATACAGATCGAAGCAGTGCTAAACTCACGCCCTTTGTCACCACTGAGTCAGGACCCCAACGATAGAGAGCCCTAACACCAGCGCACCTTCTAATTGGTTGCTCACTGCAGGCGCTGCCACCAGCACAAGTGCCAATGGATCCAATGCGTTGTTGCGACAGATGGCAACTTGTTTGCTGTCTCAAGCAACAGAACTTCAACAGAGAACCAAATGGCTCTACCCTCAACGCAACCTCCACCCCAACGACCTCGTAATCGTTCAAGAGGACAACGTTCCGCCACAGCAATGGGTACTTGGCCGCGCCGCTACAACCGTCGCAAAGCAAGACGGCAAAGTTCGAGTAGCCGACGTCGTCACCAAAACGGGCACAATAAGATGCCCAATTCACCGAGTAGCGGTGCTACCTCTAGAAATTGAAGGATCATGATCCTGTCAAGGTGGCCGGTGTTGCGTCAAACATAATGTATACATATTAATGTTAGATACTGCATATCATTAAAAAAAAAATAAATATGTGGCACTTAAAGCCCCAAAGGGCTAATTGGCCGAGCTTCTCTTCCATTACTGTTGTGTGTCTTAAATTTGGACAGTATTAGAAGGGACCTACTTATTTTAGCCGGTTCCGAACGGCAGAACACTTGTGACAGCACCTTTTCTGAGCTTTGTCACAGAGTTCTTTTAGAAGCTTTTTCATGGATAGTTGTTACTGTCGGAAGAATTGCCAATTGCTTGCCGACAGGTGGGTATCATTCGAAAGAAAAATCTTATCGATATTAAATTTGTTATGCATCAGCCGGGGATTGAACCACGACCTACAGATCAGAAGGCGAACACACTAACCACTGAGCTACGGCACCCATATATCATTATATTACTAATTTTATCGCTATATATTATTTACCTACATAATTACTTACCTCTACATATTTGAATATTATATACTTGAACATACTTGTACATACTTACCTCTATTGAATCCTTTATTTTTAGTTTAATAGGCTAAGTGCAAAATTGAAATGAAAATAAAGTCAGTCTTAGTTAGTTACTTTGCAAATTCATCTTGAATAACCTCAAGATTTTTCACTTTTCATACCTAAATACTAGCTGTGAAAAAATTGAAACTGTATTATCACAAAACAGCGAAATTTGATTATTGTAATTTTTCGTTTTGAAACAGAACAACATAAATATTTATTAATATAAATAAATATTTAAAACATTAAGAAAATGGAGAAAAAGAAGCCTTTTTTTTTTTTTAATGTTCAAATAAATAATTATTTTTTTTTAAATTTTCAAATTGCTGGTTTTTTGTTTGTTTCTCCATTTAGGAAATGTAAAATTTGGAAACGGACTCGCACACTCGATTATCTTTCCTATTTCGAAGCAGTGGTGTAATATTCCAGTGTCATATAAATTTAGGAAGAGATTTGACTCGATGTGATTAGATGAAGTAAAATCGTATTGACAGCAGAATTAAATTTTTTAGTATTTTAAACAAACCGAACAAGCCTATATAAACCTAATATGCATAGTCTTGTTTATCTAGTAGCCGAAGTTCATTCCAAATAAAAGCAATTGATCCTTTATTTAATATAACCAAACGCCAGGGCTTTACCGCACATGATCTGGTTTTACGAGAGTGTTTTATTTGCAAATTAATAACAAAACGTAAGCAGTTTCTTATTACTAGTCTATGTTTTTCTCGCCAAAAATAACAATTAATTTGTATATTCATAACAAAGTTCAAGAATTTTCAAAGACATTATCATTTTCCAAATCCAAATGCACAAATGACGTAGTAGAATTATCAAATGAAAAAAAGTACTAAAAAGTAATGAAAGGTGGAAAAAATCGTCTCTGTGATTGGAGATCGAAAACCCTTGCACATAATATACTGTTACGTTTTATTCTGTGAGCGTTTAATTCTATTTGAATTACCTTGTTCGATCACTGGATTCTGTTAATAATAACTGCAACACTTATTTTTAACAACTATATACAGCAACAATTTATTTAATAAACTCTATTTACAATCAACTCTGTTTACAATCAACTATTTACAATAACACTTTAATGTACTTGCAACTTTTGCCTCTGTATCGATGTTTGCGCAATCACGTTCGGGATTAGATTGATTTGCACTTAACACTGGCTCTATTTATACTCTGTTGGCAACACCCCAGAATCTTCCTTTATCGAGATTCTTCTCTTTCTTTCTTGTTGGCTTGTTCTAGTTATCGCTTATTTCTTTTTGTTGACATTCGTTTCGATGCTGCCAACATTCGTGTCAGACACAATATTGATGAATAACCAACCATCGATCGTTACACTGCCCTCCCCTTAACCTTGTTCGTCCCGAACAAGTTTTTATACTTCCCCACGATATGGCGCAAGTCGCTCCAAGTGCACTACTTTAAACTTTGCTATTTTATTCCGGGCACGTTGAATACGATACACTACGTCATTTATCTTTGCTATAATCTCATATGGTCCTTCCCAATGAGTCTGCTAGTGTATGTTTCCTTTAGCTTTTGTTTCAAAGATGTTTTTATATCTGTATGTCCTGTTGCGAGCCAAAATATGAAATATGCATATTTTGCCTCGCGATATATTTCCCGAAATTGTGAACTACATATTTATCTGTACACATACCAATATTGCTCGAAGTTCTGATAATCACAATTCATATTAATATTACTTATAATTGTGCAAGGTCGGCAAAATCCTCCACTGAACCCGCCTAGAGGGTGCTGTTGTGTACTATTTTTCCACAACACCTACTAAGTACCTAGCTCACAAGATTAACACCTAGACCTAAGCTCTTAAATATCCCTCGAGTCTAACACACTCGTTGGCTGAAATAAAACAATTATATTTTATTAAGGATACTTGCGGTTTCTACTTTATTGCAGGTGTTTTTCACTTTTACACTAATACTGGAGGGCCTCGTAAGGATCGCAGTATTTACACTTTTACTTAAACTTTACACTAATACTGGAGGGCCTTGTAAGGATCGCAGTATTTACACTTTTCTTAAAGCTAACACTTCGGGTGCCGTAGCTCAGTGGTTAGTGTGTTCGCCTTCTGATCTGTAGGTCGTGGTTCAATACTCGGCTGATACATAACAAATTTAATATCGAAAAGATTTTTCTTTCGAACGGTACCCACCTGTCGGCAAGCAATTGGCAATTCTTCCGACAGTAACAACTTGCCATGAAAAAGCTTCTAAAAGAACTCTGTGACAAAGCTCAGAAAAGGTGCTGTCACAAGTGTTCTGCCGTTCGGAACCGGCTAAAATAAGTAGGTCCATTCTAATACTGTCCAAAATTTAAGACGCACAACAGTAATGGAAGAAAAAGCTCGGTCAATGAGCCCTTTGGGGCTTTAAGTGCCACATATTTATTTATTTTTAACACTTCGGTATAAGACTCACAACTCAACAGCCACTGTCTTCAGTAAGCTGGCAGCTTATATGCCATTTTTCTAACACTAGCTACATATCAATCTACCCACATACCAACATATAACATACCATAATATATTCACACCACTTGCGTGTATGCATGTACTATATGTGTTTATGTACACGATCGATGCACTCTCCATGTGTGTATATTCTACATGAGAAAGCAACTTTTTGATATTCTCACATATAAGTAGACCGCGTGATTTTAGTTGTCATGTATGCTTACACAAGTATGCTTACGTAAGTGCAGAACTAAGAATTGTGTGGGAAAGTGCTGCAACTCAGTTGGCGCAATATTCTGACATTCCAACTTATAAGTAATATTAGTATGGATTGAGTATATCACAACTTCGAGCAATGTTGGTATGTGTATTGACAAATATGTAGTTCCCAATTTCGGGAAATATGTCGCGAGGCAAAATATGCATATGTGCATATTTCATATTTTGGCTCGCAACATCCCTCCTTTCTCTCAGGAAGAAAAAATTATCATTATGAAATAATAATAATTTTTTCTTATAAGGAAGAAGTTAAAATTATGCTTATTTTGTAAAATTTAGCACAATTAAAAATGTATGATACTATTAGGAATAAAATACGAAGTATTATGTACAAATATGGTTACTGAGTTTCCTGCTAGTTGTTGTGTGCTGTAATTAGCTTTTTTTTTTAATGATTTTGTTGCAGATTTTGTTGTTGAATTCTAGTGATGCAAACAGTAACTTCTCCTTTATCAAGGTTCGATTTTTGTTTCGGCAATTAGAGCGAGATTATTTACATTTAGTTGATTTTTTGGATGTTTTGTCATGGAATCGTTATCTGGATTATTATTGTGGAAAGTTGGTTTGGTGTGCTTGTGGGTTGATGCTGGTGTCTAATGCGTCCAATGGTTTGATTCGACAGATTTTTTTTTTGTATAGGAATGGTATGAACAATAGCTTGCAAAGTGCGTTTTATGTGTACCGCACTGCTAAGCAATATTGTCGATGTGAAACTCTGTACTCCTGGTGTAAGTGTTCAATAATTGGAGCAATAATGAATATGTAATTTTGGTTCTATTGTTGATCATTTTCTTCTGATGTGGATTAAAATCCATTGTCACTGATAAATACAGTAGTTGAAATATTTAATTATTAGCTATTGTTGATATCTCATAGCTATTATTGTCACGCTGTCTAGGTACGCCAAAGTTTGTTATTTGTTGTAAGTTTTATTGTTTTGTAAGTTTTTTATGGGTACTCGCTGTACTGGGCCTGCTTTGTTTTCTGTTATGGGTTTATTTGTTCTTTACTGCCTCAAGAATAGTTTTGTGTCATCCTTCTCTTGGTTGTTACTGTTGTTAAAGCTGTTAATGTTGCTGTGTTTGCATCTCTCGCAATTTCACAGTATGAGTTGATTTTAGATTCTCGTGGACATAGTGCTGCTCTCATGTGTTTGTAGGGGAATTCCCAGATTATTTTTCAATAATAGATCACTTGCATCTACTATATATATTATAACTACTATATCTACTATAACACTTATTTAGTTAGTTTTTCTTATAAGATATACATATATTCTTAATTAATTAACTTCTTTTTTTTTTTTGCAATATTCATTTATAATCTATACTTAATTTTTTAAAAGGTATTAAAAATGCATTGTTGTTTGGACAAAAATATAGGGACCACATTACATTTTCTCTTCATAGCTGCAATGACCAACTTTTCGTACTTGTAGCTGGTACGATTTTCAATATTATCCATTGAAAACGGAACGTGTTTTGTTACATATATTTCATCTTACTTTTACGGATATATTTTTTTGTTTTTTTGTTCGTGATATTTTTTGTTTTTGTTTTGTTTTGTATTCAACCTAGCTAACCTATTGCTTATTTATCATATTTCGCCATATAAATCCTAACGTGTTCTTACTATAATGTATTTACTGTATATTTCTAACCCTCTAGTTGTCATTTTCTTAAAATATTGTACTTTTTTGGATGCATCCTCTATACTTAGCTTCGCCCAGTGCACATGAGTATCCACACACCGAAATACAATTCAACGCGATGAATTGCAACAGATGTCTTTATACGCATGATATTGTATATATATATATATATATATATATATATATATATATATATATATATGTATATATATATATATATATATATGTATATATATATATATATATATATATATATATATATATATATATATATAGTATATATATATATGTATATATATATATATATATATATATATATATATATATATATATATATATATATATATATATATATGTAGCGTAATCACTTATTTAAACCGAGTACTTTTGTAAATTTTCTAACTTTAACTTAAGCGCGCTTTACAACACATAATTTTGTACGACTTTTTATTACGCTTTACAACACATAATTTTGTACGCTTTTTTATTACGCTTTGCAATACTTGTAAATTTTGACAATTTATATTCTAGATGATTCCCTTTTCTACGACTGCGACATATACACGTTTTTTACACAAAAAATTAAATTTCCGTAAAACATAAAAACGGTTTTATAATTTCTAAACTGGTGACCCCGACGTGATTTGAACACGCATCATGCCGCTGGATGATAGTTCTACAATTACTACGGGAAATTCTACGAGTACACCTACTCGCGATCCTAACCTCTTCGACTACGGGAACTCACCTCGAATTCCGCTGCCTGCCATGTGCGAAGAAAACATAGAGGCTTACTTTTATGCTTTGGAGTTCTGGTTCCAAGCATCGCTCGTATTTAGCGTCTCCAGGCAATTCAATATTGTGCTTGCGAGTCTTTCGCCCAACAAATTGCTGGAATTGAAACCTATCGTTGAGGCTGCGCCAACATCGGGTAAATTCGCCTATATTAAGCAAAAGCTGACTGACCACTTCACCGACAGTCAGCAACGCCGCTTGCAGAAGGTGCTTAAAGATATGCCACTTGGAGACAGAAAGCCCAGCGAGCTTCTAAACGAGATGAAGCGCGTGGCTGGCACCACACTCAACGACAGTTTGTTGCACGATTTATGGTTAACCCGACTGCCCCCGTATGTCCAAGCCGCCATTATTGCGACTAATGTGCCCCTCGCTGAAAAAACGAAGATTGCTGACTCGATTGCAGATTCAATTGGTTGGTATAATGGCAATGGACAAATCAATTCCGTGTCATCAAATAGCGAGATAACTAACCTCAAAAGCGAAATCGCTGAGTTAACGCGCAACGTGCAAAGGCACTTGAAGGTTAAGAGCGGATTTCCTCGTTCACGATCGACGTCACGAACTCGTGCGCATACACGAAACAGCTCTTCGGGTAACACTCTTTGTTGGTACCATACAAAATTTGGTGGCCGCGCAACAAAATGTCGTCAGCCTTGCACTTTTGTGCAAGCAAGTACTTCGCAATAGGATTGCTCTACTGTCACGACTTCAGGTATTGGCAAACAACCTGACGTCGTCAAAAATAGTCGACTCCGCATCTTTGATAAATCAACAAAAATTAATTTTCTCGTGGACACAGGCGCCGACGTGTCTGTGATACCACCAGATGCGAAGACAAGCAAACGATACCGGAGTAAAATTGTTTGCCGCCAATAGCTCACCCATCGTAGTATATGGCGAAACCATATTAAAATTAGACTTAAACTTACGTCGCGAATTCGTATGGAATTTTTTGATAGTCGATGTTTCTTAAGCTATTATCGGCGCCGATTTTTTGAGCCACTTTGGCATTTTAGTGGACCTCAAGGGAAAATCTCTGCGCGATAATACAACTGAATTGCAAACACGTTGTAAAATTGACAAGACAAACAGTGCGACTTTAAAAACAATTTGCGCCGACTCGAAATTTGAAGATTTATTGCGTGAATTCGTTGATATCACACGCACGTCGCCCATTGGAACGTCTTCGAAATCGACCGTAGTTCATCGCATCATAACGAACGGCCAACCAGTGTTTTCACGCCCACGCAGACTTTCGCCGGAGAGGCTAGCCGAAGCGCGCGCTGAGTTCGATTCGCTGCTTAAACTTGGCATTTGTCGTCCCTCAAGTAGCAGCTGGGCGAGCCCGCTCCATATGGTGCGGAAATCTGACGGGTCTTGGAGGCCATGCGGTGATTACCGCTCTCTGAATGCACAGACTGTTCCCGACCGCTACCCGTTACCTTTTTTGCCAGACTTCACCAACGTTCTCGCAGGTAATTCTGTATATTCGAAAATTGATTTGCAAAAGGCCTTTCACCAGGTTCCGATTCACCCTGATGATGTTTGCAAGACAGCCATAACAACACCGTTTGGGCTGTACGAGTTCACGCAGACGACTTTCGGCTTGCGAAACGCTGCACAGACTTTCCAGCGGCTAATCAACGAAGTTTTTCGCGGCCTTAGCTTCGTCTTCACGTACTTAGATGACGTCTGCGTAGCATCAAAATCATTTGACGAGCATCGCTTGCACTTACGGATTGTATTTGAACGCTTAAGAGGGCATAATCTCACAATTAATGTAGCGAAGTCGGAGTTTGGCGTTACTCAGTTTGAGTTTTTGGGACATTCCGTAACCAAGGATGGCATTAGACCTCTGCCAAGCCGTGTAGACGCCCTATTAAAATTCAAGCGCCCATCTGTCGCAAAGGAGCTTAAACGTTTTCTTGCAATGCTGAACTTTTATCGGCGATTCCTACCGAATGCATTAGAGTCACAAGGCTCTCTCTTCGCAATGATTGCTGCAAACAAGCGCAACGATGCAACGCCACTGTTATGGACCAACGAAGCTTCACGGAATTTTGAAGCCTGCAAGCAGCAATTAGCTAATTGTTCTATGCTGGCGCATCCTCTTCCTAAAGCAGAATTGTCACTATGGGTCGACGCTTCGAATTTTGCGGCAGGTGCCCTGCTGAATTAAGTAGTCGATGGTGGCATGCAACCTCTCGGCCTCTTTTCAAAAAAGTTCAACAAGGCCGAGATGCGGTATAGCACGTACGATCGCGAGCTGACGGCATTATACCTTGGTCTTCGTCACTTTCGGTACATGGTGGAAGGCAGAGAATGTCACGTATACACTGACCATAAACCACTTGTGTACGCGTTTCGCCAGCGCCTCGAGAAAGCTTCCGACCGCCAAGTGAGACAACTTGATTTTATCTCGCAAATCACCACAGACATTCGCCATGTTGAGGGTGAGAGGAACGCAGCAGCTGATTTGATGTCACGCATTAATTCAATCGATCATGCGCCCCTTGATTACGACCAATTAGCCGAAGACCAAACTGAAGACGATGAGCTGCTCTCATTGTTGTCAGGTAGTAAGCGTCATTCACTTAATCTTGCACAATTTGCTCTCCCTTCCAGTTTACGGAAAATATACTGCGACTGCTCAATTGGAAAGCTGCGCCCGTTCATCACGAAAAAGTACAGACCAAATGTTTTGCACGCTATACACGATCTGTCGCACCCTGGGACAAAAGCTACAGCACGCCTTACAACGGAGCGCTTTGTGTGGCCGTCTATCCAACGCGATAGCAAGAACTTCGCCTGTAATTGCATCCAATGCCAGCGAACAAAAGTTGTTCGTCATAACAGAGCAGTTCTTCAGCGGCGCGAAATGGCAACGCAACGTTTTGCACATCTACATATTGACATTGTTGGACCTTTTCCGTTGTCAGAGGGCAATCGCTACTGTCTGACAATTATAGACCGGTTCACTAGATGGCCAGACGCCATACCTATGCCAGACATTGCAGCACCCACAGTAGCGAAAGCCTTGCTCAATGAGTGGATTTCCCGCTTTGGTCTTCCCGTCAGCGTAACCTCGGATTTAGGTAGGCAAATCGAAAGCACCCCATTTCAACAGCTGTTGCAGCGCCTTGGAGTTAACCACCTTCGATCAACGCCATACCACCCTCAAGCAAACGGCATGGTTGAGAGGTGGCACCGTACCCTCAAGTCAGCAATTCTATGCCACAACGCTGACCGATGGACAACGTATTTGCCTTCAATTATGCTGGGATTACGTTCTACGTTCAAAGACGATCTAATGGCTACTCCTGCTGAACTTGTATACGGAACAAACCTTCGTTTGCCGTCAGAATTTTGGGTCGACAGCAAACCTACAAGCAACGAGCATGAGATGCTAACTGAGCTCAGACGTGTGATGAGAGATTTACGACCTGTTGACGCTTCTTGGCATACAACACCAAAAGTTTTCATCCATCCGGCATTAAAATCATGCGAACAAATATTTCTTAGAGATGATTCCATACGGCCATCGCTTTCGCCACCATACAAGGGTCCGTACAAAGTTTTGAGTCGCGCACCGAAATACTACGTCATTAAAATAAATGACAAAGACGTCAAAGTTTCCATCGACAGACTCAAACCAGCGTTTACTGCAGCTCTACCTGCTTTCTAAGAGGGGAGTAATGTAGCGTAATCACTTATTTAAACCGACTACTTTTGTAAATTTGCTAACTTTAACTTATGCGCGCTTTACAACACATAATTTTGTACGACTTTTTATTACGCTTTACAACACATAATTTTGTACGCTTTTTTATTACGCTTTGCAATACTTGTAAATTTTGACAGTATATATTCCCTTTTCTACGACTGCGACATACACACGTTTTTTTTTGTTTGTCAAAAAAGCCAATATTAAATTTAACATGGTTCTGAAATTTGACTGTAACCCTATAATATATAATATATATATATATATATATATATATATATATATATATATATATATATATATATATATATATATATATATATATTATTTTTTTTTGTGTTCCAGCGTTGATGCTGCACTTTATCCATAGTTTAGTACTTTCCAAATTCGACCTCAGTCACCTCTTTAGTGAACCTATATTTCTTGAGGGACCCTGTATTCTTGGTACGATAATAATAATACGAAATTTTAGTATTTTAATGTATTTTTTGTATATATTAATATTTTATTTTATTGTTGTTAAAAGGAAGGAAAGGAGAAAGAGAAAAAAAAAAACAAATAAATGTAATTCTAATACAATTCCAATAATTGTCAGTCGATTAAATTTATTTCCCTACATCTATGGTCAGCATATTATAAATCGACATTTGATTCATGATGTATTATTATTATTTTTTCTTGCATTTTTCATAGTTGTGCATTTGCTTGTATTATGTGCATTTTTTTTTAAATTTGATTCTTGTATATCTATATGCGATATTATTTTGAGTGTCGTTCTCACATTGTTGTACAAGTTAATGCATTGTTATGCATTTTGCTTAATATGGTCAACGTGCTATTAATTTAATTTTTTTTTTTACGGAATTTTGTTTTTTTTTTGGATTTTTGTAGTATTATGTATTTTGCTTGGTCTGAAAATTTAATTCTCTTGTATCTTTGTTTTGTACATTTCGTTCTCATGCTTTTATGCATACTTGGTATTATGTTATTGTAGGGTGTTATTTGTAGAGGTTTGGATCATCGAATTTAATATTAATCTAAGTTTGGGTGGAAGGGTTTTATTAAATTATTGTGTGAAGCTTAACTAATAATTTTTACTTCACACTATTGTATTTTATATCCTAACTGAATTTTTTTTTTCTACCACAAATACTATTACTTCGTTAAACTACTACTACTTATTGATAAAAATGTTTTAGTAAGTTGTTATGGTACTTTTTACCATTTTGTCCGATTTTAATAGTCGTCGTTACTGGACTGTCCACATGTATCACTTCGTATGGTCCAGTCCAGATGGGACTAAATTTATTATTTCTAGTCTGGTTTCGCAGTAATACTTTATGACCTATTTTAAAAATTGTAGAGTGGATCCATTTGTCGTATTGAATTTTAGCTGATTTCTTTGCTTTTTCTTGATTTTCCCTTACTAACTCGTGTGACCTTTGTAGTTGGTATTTTAATACTTTATTTTGATCATCTGTATTGTACACAGGTGATCTTTTTGTTTTTAGGTTTGTCGGCATATCGATATTGAAACCGTATAGGACACTGAATGGTGTACGTTTCGTCGAAGTATGTATGGTGTTATTGTGTACGTGCATCGCTGATGCTAACCAGTGGTCCCAATTTGACCCTTCTTCTTTAACAAAACTCCTAAGATATTCTGCTAAAGGTCTGTGGCTCCTTTCTAAAGAACCATTTGCTTGTGGATGGTACGGTGTTATATGTAATTTCTTAACACCCAGCATCTTGCATGTATCAGAAAACAGTTTCGAAGTGAAATTTGTACCATTATCAGTTACTAAAATTTTTGGTATGTTATATCGCGCAATAACTTCGTTGTAAAAAGCTTTTGCTATTGTGCTAGCTTCAGCATCTGGTATAGCTACACAAATAAAAAATTTGGAAAAATCATCTTGAAATGTAAGTATGTATTTGTTTCCAGATGTCGTCTCTGGAAGAATTCCTACCATGTCCATATATACCTTTTCAAATGGCTTAGATGGTGTATCAGTTAATATCATTGGCATTTTCGTGAGCCTTGAGCTCTTGTTAGTTTGACATTTTTTACAATTTTTAACATATTCTTTAATCTGGCTTCGCATACCTTTCCACCTGTACTGTCTTCTAATCCTGAAATAAGTTTTCAAAGCACCCTGATGCCCTCCTAAAGCTGAATCATGGAAGTTGCGAAGTATCGGCGATATATCCTTCTCATCAGTGAGAAGTTCCGCATTATTGTTCTCCTGATTTTCTGCATTTTCATCTAGTTCTAACTCGTCACCAGAGCTTTCTTCAGGCTTTTCTTAGCTTTCGGTCTTGTCGACTTTATTCCTCGCCATAGAACGAGTCACAACCATTGTTGACTCTTGATTCGGTTGTGGAACTCTGCTGAGCGCATCAGCGTTCAAGTTCCTTTTGCCCGGTTTATAAATTATTTCAAAATCAAGTTCAGATAGTTTATGTCTGAAACGTGCCAAGCGAGATGTCTGGTCTTTCAGATTGGCAATTTCACGTAAGGGCTGATGGTCAGTGTAGACTTTGAACGGTCTACCGAGTAGATAAGCTCGATAATTTTTCACAGCCCACAAGATGGCCAGAAATTGCTTTTCGATGGTAGAATACCTTTTCTCGGTATCACTGAGCGCCATGCTCGCAAAGGCTATTGGTCTATCTTTTCCAATTTCACCTTGCGATAGAACTGCACCCAAAGTTTCATTGCTGGCAACTGTTGTGCTTCATATCTTCAAAAGCTTTCTGACATTCTGTTTATTCAAATTTCGCTTCTTTTCTAAGTAGTTTGTGGATTGGCAGTGCCATACTAGCCATATTCTTAACAAATTTTCGGTAATAATTTACTAAACCTAGAAATGCCTGAACATCTTTCTTATTTTTTGGCACAGGAATATTTTTAACACATTCCACCTTACCAGGGTTTGGTAACGCTCCTTCCTCAGTGCATTTATGGCCTAGGTAAATTATCTCTTTTCGTAGAAACTGGCACTTTTCTGTATTTAACTTATGTTTACGTAAAAGTCCAAATACTCTTCGTAAACGCGACTCATGTTGTGCCAAGTTCCGACCATAGACGACGATGTCATCCAAGTAGACAAAACAATCTATACCTTGAAGTCCTGTTAGTACATTGTTCATTAGTCTTTGGAAGGTGGCAGGGGCTCCTGTTAAGCCGAAAGGCATTCTGTTAAATTCATAGTGCCCAACACCTGTTCTAAACGCTGTTTTTTCTCTGTCTGATTCTTTCAATAACACTTGATGATACCCACTGGCCAAATCAAGTGTAGTGAAATATCTACAATGACCTAACTGGTCTAATATTTCATCGCTGCGTGGAATGGGAAAAACTTGTTTAATGGTGGCGTCGTTTAATTTTCTGAAATCTACTACTAGCCTCCATTTTCTTTTACCATCTTCTCCCGCTTTCTTTGGAACTAAAATTATGGAAGAATTCTAAGGCGATGAGCTGGGAATAACTATGTCATCTTCCAACATTTTGCTTACTTGCTTATTGATTTCTTCCTTATGCGCTTCTGGTAGCCTGTACTGTATTTGGTTGATTCGCGCCTGGTCTGCTTTTATTGGTATTGTCTGTTTTATACCTGTGGTGTGAGACAGTTTGTCGCCTTGCAAGAAAAATAAATCGTGGAATGACTTAAGTATTCCATGTATGGAACTCTTTTCCATACTAGCAGGAAACTCATCGTCATCATCGGCACCATAATCACCGAATTACCAGTAACCATATATGTACATAATACTTCGTATTTTATTCCTAATAGTATCATACATTTTTAATTGTAATATTAACTTCTTCCTTATAAGAAAAAATTATTATTATTTCATAATGATAATTTTTTCTTCCTGAGAGAAAGGAGGGATGTTACGAGCCAAAATATGAAATATGCACATATGCATATTTTGCCTCGCGACATATTTCCCGAAATTGGGAACTACATATTTGTCAATACACATACCAACATTGCTCGAAGTTGTGATATACTCAATCCATACTAATATTACTTATAATTGTGAAATGTCAGAATATTGCGCCAACTGAGTTGCAGCTGGGTGTGAAAATGCTAACAAAGCACTTTCCCACACAATTCGTAGTTCTGCACTTACGTAAGCATACTTGTGTAAGCATACATGACAACTAAAATCACGCGGTCTACTCATATGTGAGAATATCAAAAAGTTGCTTTCTCATGTAGAATATACACACATGGAGAGTGCATCGATCGTGTACATAAACACATATAGTATACATACACACAAGTGGTGTGAATATATTATGGTATGATATATGTTGGTATGTGGGTAGATTGATATGTAGTTCCCAATTTCGGGAAATATGTCGCGAGGCAAAATATGCATATGTGCATATTTCATATTTTGGCTCGCAACAGTGCCGACTGGAAATAGATACCACAGTTTAGCCTGTACGATGTCAGGCGGTATCTAGTTAAGATAAGGGTAATTTGATGAGTGTTTGTTACTCTTTAATAGTACAGCATTCGGCAACTTACTATTATCATGGTCGGAGGTGAGGGGCTGGATTAAGGTGTTAAGCGATCCGTGCCGAAAATCAGCTTGGCTGGGGCCCCTTTTTCAAATAGCCCAGTCGCTAACGTGAGCTTATGGATACCTGGCGCCCTCCGTAATAAGTAGCCTTAACTGCGTACTGCGAATCTCTGCGCAGGCGGACATTTATTTCTTCGCAACTCGTGGGAACAAGATTGATTGTGAAAACCCAAAAACCGGATCTCGATCCAAAATTCTGGGGGTTCCAGGGGTGTTAAAGGGTGGAAAGGCGGACAATAAGGCTTCACCAGAGGCCGAGCTGTTAGCTGCATAGCCTAGCTGATAGCCACGGCGGGCAAAGTAGTGGAGGGGGTGGCGGAAAATGAGGCTTCCAAGCTTTTAGCCAGCCCAAAATCAATGGCAGCATCTGTCGTAGCGGACGGAATGGGTCTCGGAAGACCTATGCCGGCGGCTGCGATGGTGTTGAATGAAGAGGACGGTCTCACTAGGTCGGCACAGTAGTGTGAATAGGTGATGGTGCGGGATCATTTATGATCGCATCAGCAAACCTTCCATACGATTCTTCAGACGAACCACCTTCAAGAGAGGTGGAAGCTCTAGTGGGAATCTGTGATGGAAAGGGGGTTGATCTGATCTTAGGCTGCGGTGCCAATGCGCACAGTTCTGTTTGGGGCAGCAGCAAAGAAAACTATAGAGGAGAGTGTCTACTCGAATTTAAAGAAAGATTTGGTCTTTAAGTTGCCAATAGGGGAACAAAACCGACCTTTGTCGACGCACGTCATTTCGAGGTCATTGATGTTACTCTGACGACTGTCAAAATGTTGGATAGGATTTTGGATTGGAGGGTTGTGGATAGACTAACCATGTCGGACCACAGGGCCATTCAGTTTGGGATTACGTCCGATAAAAGACATAGGAACGACTGTAGAATGGTAAGGATACCGAAACGAACGGATTGTACAAGGTACTGCGAAGTTCTTGAGGAATTATTGCCAAGGAGGTTTAAGAGACCTAGAACAACTGCAGATGTTGAGTATCAGGTGAGGGCTATCAGCTCAGCCATGATCAAAGCATTTGAAGCTTCATGTCCTCTGACGGTAGTGGACGAAGGAGATCCCACTCCATGGTGGAATGGGGAACTGGAATCCATGAAAATGGAGACAAGGAAGGCTTTTAATCGTCACATGAGAGGGGAACCCAATGCGTGGGACGACTACAAGTCAAAGAAAAGGGAGCTGAAGAAGACTCTACGCAACCGTAAAAGGAAAACGTGAAGGGAATTCTACTCAAATATGCAAGATATGACCGATGTTTGTAGATTGCAGAGGATCATATCAAAGGACCTGGTGTCCTTTACAGAGACAATCGGGGAGTCACTGAAATACCTGATGGAGGTGCATTTTCCAGGAAGCTTTGGATCGGATGATCCTTTCGAAGCCACCCGCAAGGGTGCAAACAGGAATGAAAGATTGGAAGCTGAAAGGATAGTCACCAGAGATCTATCCGGCCGGTTAGCTTGACCTCCTTTCTACTTAAATGTAAGAGGGAGTACTGGCGGACTACATGGAAAGGACAACGCTTCTGACAAAACTACTGAGCAGGTGTCAGCAAGCGTACAGAGCTGGCAAATCCACTGAAACAGCCCTGCACGAACTCGTTCGCGTAGCGGAGAGGGAACTGTCTTGTGGAGGGATATCTATGTCTACTTTTATGGATATAGAAGGTGCCTTCGATAAGATTGGTTTCGATAAGCTAAGGATGGCCCTTGCTATTCGTGAAGTCAGCCCAACCATTATAAGGTGGGTGGACATCATGCTGAGGAAAATGGCAATAAACTTTCAAAATGGGATTTACAGACTCAGAGGTAGGGTAATCAAAGGGTGTCCACAGGGGGGAGTATTATCGCTCATCCTTTGGAACATCAGGGTCGATTCCCTACTTCAGCTTCTGGACTAAGGAGGCATACACACCGTCAGGTAACAAGATGACATAGCGGTAACGGTGAGCGGTAAGTTCTTGGACACTATTTATGATACCATGAGAGGTGCACTCAAAATGGTTGAAGGATGGTGTACGAAACAAGGTCTCTATGTAAATGCTAGTAAATCGGAAACAGTATTCTTTACTAAAAGGAGGACTGGACTAGCAATAGACCCTCTTAGGCTTTTTGGATCGAACATCAACGTTTCCAAGGAAGTAAAGTATCTAAGTGTCATCCTGGATAACAAGCTGACTTGGAATAGTCACGTCGATGACAAAATCCAGAAGGGCAAGCGGGTATTGCATCAGTGTAAGAGAGTGTTCGGTCTCATGTGAAGAATTACTCCCAGAGCAGCGCACTGGATCTACACAATGGTCAGGCCCTTAATAACGTAAGCTGCTGTGGTCTGGTGGCCTAAGGTCACATAAAAGACCGCGAAAAGCAAGTTAGATAGGGTGCAAAGAATGGCTTGTATTGGGATTACCGGAGCTATCGGGACGACTCCAGTTGAAGCATTGGAAGTCTTTCTCGGGATGCTGCCGTTGGACTTGCATATTATGAAGTCAGCGGCATTAACAGCATTACGTCTGAAGACAACCAATAATTGGTATGGATTCGGCACAGAGAGGGGGCACAGGGGCATCCTGTCACTGCTATATAGCAGTGTAAAAGAGGTGCAGATGCCAATGGAGGGAATGGGTAGGCTGAAGATGACTGAAAAGTCACACAGAACACTCATGGAAGACGGCCTCACATATGATGTATGTGAGGAAAATGACATCAGTATTTTTACAGATGGTTCATTAATGGATGGCAGAGCGGGTGCTGGAATCTTCTCTAAAGAGTTGGGACTGGCATGCACCCTGAATCTGGGAAGATACGTATCGGTCTATCAAGCAGAAATGCTTGGTCTAATGCATGCGCTACACCTTCTACTGGATGGAAAGGTGCAAGGTAAGAAAATCTTGCTAGCACTCGATAACCAGGCGGTGATCAGGCGACTGCAACAACCTACGGTATCTTCTAAGTTGGCGCTAGAATGTGTTCAGAAACTTAACGAGTGTGCTCGTAGTAATGCGATTACTCTTATGTGGGTGAAGGGACACATTGGTATAGAACAAAATGAAGCTGCAGACGCCTTGGCTAGACAAGGATCTGAAGCTGAATTTTATGGACTGGAACCAATAGTTGCTCTCAGCAGCGGGACGGTGAAGGGAAAGGTCGAAGAGTAGATAAAGAAACTCCATCTCACGAGATGGGAGAACTTATCGACTTGTAGACAGGCAAAGGCTTCGTTGAGGCTATCAAAGGGCAGTGAATCGGGGAGGGCTCTCAGTCTAGGACGAATGACTCTAAGCTGGTTGACTGCATTAATAACTGGGCATGGCAATTTCAGGTACCATCTCAGCAAGATGGGTCTTGTTAATGGGGAGGATGCTGACAATTGCAGATTATGCATGGAAGATGCAGAGACAGCGGCGCACATAGTGTGCCAGTGTCCTGCATTGGCAAGCAGGAGGATGCCCACACTGGGTCGCCAATTTATTGATGAACTCGAAATGTGGAACATACCCCACAAAGATGTGCTTGAAATAACGCGTGATGTTATTATGAGGAAGGAAGTAGAAGAATTCTGCAACCGAACAAATAATTAACACACGATTTGAGGGACGAAAAGGGACCCATATAAGTGGTCTGATTCGGCTAATCCCTAAAAAATATTACTTACTTACTTATGTGGCCATAACAACCGAATATCGATTTAGGCCGAAAATAACTTGCTTCGCCAGCCATCTCTGTTCTTCGCTAGCTGGCGCCAGTTAGAAATTCCAAGCGCCGTCAGGTTCTCCAGTACTTGGTCTTTCCACCTGAGGTTTGGTCTTCCTCTTCTGCGTCGTCCTACAGCGGGTTCCGAATATAACACCTTCTTAGCTGGAGCGTGTTCTTCCATTCGCTCGACATGACCTAGCCAGCGCAGTCGCTGGATTTTGATGCCCTTTACTATGTCAATATCGGCATACAGCTCGTACAGCTCATGGTTGTACCTTATTCGGTACTCGCCACCAACGCAAATAGGTCCAAAGATCTTGCGTAGGACTTTTCTCTCGAAAACTCCAAGCATTCGCTCATCCGAGGTGGAAATTGTCCAGGCTTCAGCGCCATATGTTAGGACAGGCATGATGAGAGACTTGTAGAGTGTAGTTTTCGTTCTTCGAGAGAGGGCTCGACTTCTCAATTGCTTACTCAGCCCAAAGTAACACCTGTTTGCAAGAGTTATCCTACGCATGATCTCCAAGCTGACGTCATTACTGCTGTTAATGCTGGTTCCAAGATAGACAAAGTCCCTTACTACTTCAAAAGCGTAGTTGTCAACAGTGACGTGCTGTCCAAGACGCCGGGACTCTTTGTTTGTTGACACTAGATACTTCGTCTTGCCCTCGTTCACCGTGAGACCCATCCGACGCGACTCTCTTTCCAACTCTGAGAATGCTGCACTGCACATATATATATATATATATATATATATATATATATATATATATATATATATATATATATATATATATATATATATATATATATATAATTGTGGAATGCCAGAACATTAAGCCAACTGAGTTGCAGTTAGGTGTGAAAAAGCTGACAAAGCACTTTCCCACACAATTCGTAGTTCTGCACTACGAAGCATACCAACAATGTTTAGACATTCCATGATAACTAAAATCATGTGGACTAATCATGTTTGTGAATATCAAGAAGTATCTTTCCCACATAATGGGTACATTCATACACCAGGTGGAGTGCATCGATCGTGTACATACATACACACGTGTGGTGTGAATATATTATTGTATGATATGTGTTGGTATGTGGGTAGATCAATATGTGGATAGTATTACAAAAATGGTATATAAGCTGCCAGCTTACTAAAGGCAGTCACTTTTCAGTTGTGAGTCTTGTTCCAAGTTGTGAAGTGTTAGCGTTTCAGCAAGTGTAAAATACTGCGATCCCTACGAGGCCCTCCAGTATTAGTATAAAGGTGTTTAGTATAAAAGTGTAGAGTAATACCATGAATTAGGTGAAGGCACAAAAGCGCAATCATCGTATGATTAACCCTGTTTTATTTCAGCTAACCAGTGTCAGAGACTCGAAGGATATTTAGGAGCTTAGGTTTAGGTGCGAATCTTGTACGTTACATCCTTGAATCTAGCCGTTAGGTATTTAATGAGTGTTGTGGGAAAATAGTACACAAAATTTTGACGCATCCGGTAGGATACTGTGTGAATATCACGCAGTATCCTACCTTGTTTTTACAAGGTGTTTTACGTTCAACATTTAACGCAGTATAGGACCTAATTATAGTGTGTGTTTGACCAAAAGTCAAATGAACACTAAAACCTATGAAGCATTAGCGATAGAACTAGACGTTGCAATAACCAAGTCAATCGACTTTGTGTGGAGCTTCATTAACCAACGAGCAATTCCAGCTCATAAAATCAAAGGTACAGCATGGAAAGGTACTAAAACCAATAAGGGAATTGACGCCATATTATACGAGCTAAACGACCTCTTGAAAAGCAAGGCTGAAACAACCTTCAAACAAAAAAACAGGGATCCGACGCGGAACAGCTAGAAGTAGAGATTACTAAGATTCTTAATAGAAATAAGGAATTAGAAGATTTACTAAAAGAAAAGGGAATTTCAGAAGAATTTATAGAGAAAAGGTTCAGAACCTTTGTTGACACTGAGCAGCTAAGTGCACTCCAGGCAAAAGAGAGGAATCTCGCAAGAAAACGCTGCCTAGCACAGGAAACACCTCTTCGTCGCCGTACACCAGTACTAAAAACACAACCAGAAGTACAGCCTGAATTAAAGCTAAAAATGCGTATTGACGAAATTTCACAGACCGTCAGTAGACTAATCCCAGTACTCACTGGAGCGGAGTCTAAAGATTTGAGAAGTTCACCAGTTCATTTCTGGGTGCGAATTAGCAAGAAAAGCCATAAAACCCGACGAGTTGGAAGATTTCGTATCTTGTATAAAACAGCTACTATATGGTGATGCGACTATATATTAGAAAGTCGCTAATATAGAAGAGTTGTATACACTTCTGCGAAACACATATTTGAAGACCATTCGCCTAGAACTGCTCACGCATCAAATACAAGTTGCACGCTAACAACCTCAGGAACATATACTTGTTTTTGCAAGGAGATTAGGTGATTTAAAATCCACGGCGATTAAGTGTATTAAGAATATATACGGTATGATCGGACAACGGTTCAATCAGTTTAATATGAGAGCACTATATTTAACCGACGTTCACCAGACTGAGGCCAATAATACAGTGGTACTTCACCAGAACAGAAATGACAAGATGGCACTCGGAATGAACAAAACCAAAATAATAACGTAAGTCCCCAAAATAGCCAAAGGAAAGTTCCTACCTGCTCCTTCTGCGGCAAAAAGGGGCACACCAGAGACGTCTGTTTTAAGAGAAAAAACATGCCCTACTGCATAAAGTGTAAAAAATACGGACATGAGTTCAATTTGTCATGCACACCTTTTAGCAACAACAGGTCACAACGAAAAGGCAATCAAACACCTGCACCTAGTAAGAGAGGTCAAGAAAGCAAAGGCTCTAATCGCGGAAATTTTGAGACCAAATGGTTTTTCTGTAAGAAGCCGGGACACAGGACCACAGACTGTTATAAACGCAGAGAATGGGAAAAAAGTCAGGGAAACTACTGGGACCCAGGTATGGCCAATAAACAGGCAACCCCAAAATTTTGCTAAAAGTGGGGCAGTTGAACTGGAAGGTGTCAGTCACGCATCTTTAGAGATTGTTGACACACCCTCCAAGTTAGACAGCCAGATGGCGTCCAGGGGGATTGTTGAATCATCTATCGCATCCAGTAATAACAAACATGGCTACTGTTTGGGAGTCTTTGATATAGATGATGTGTTCATTGAGTTTCCGTAAGAGGAAGCTAAAAATGGGAAACTAATTTTACTTGTAGACTCTGGGGCAGATACCAGTTTAATAAAGTCATCAGTAATTGATGAATCTGTTAGCAAGAAGGAATATTTAAGGAAAAATCTTAGTGGTGCGTTCGGTCAATAGCAGTCCAACTCGAGAGGACTAAAGATTTGATTTTAGAACTACACTTAATCTCTGAAGAGAAAGGGATACCTGCTGATGGTATCCTATGTAGAGACAATTTATGGAACCGAGGTTATCAATACTATGAAAAAGAAGCTGATTTTCTTCGGTGAACGAAAACAGCATTTGATGACATTACCTCTCAAACCGTTGAACGAGGGTAATAGAATACTACACACCAGTGAGGTTGTAGTACCTGGGATAACTATGAATGTAGTCCCCGTTAAAGTAAATACAAATTTCGAAACAATTATAGTAGAGAAACAGGAAGTATATCCTGGAATATATTTAAGTGAGACATTGGGCATTGACATAAAATTAATTATTTATAACACAAAGAATACGACCTAGCTCATAAAACAAATAACTTCAAGGAAACTAATAGCCAAAAAAGGGTTACCAAAATATTAGAAACAATTAAGGTAGACGAAAACTTAAACAATGAGGAAAAGAGATCCATAAATGGAGTACTTAAGTCATTCCACGATTTATTTTTATTGGAAGGCGACAAACTGTCTCACATCACAGGTATAAAACAAACAATACCAATAAAAGCAGACCATGCGTCAATCAACCAAAGACAGTACAGGCTACCAGAAGCGCATAAGGAAGAAATCAATAAGCAAGTAAACAAAATGTTGGAAGACGACATAGTTATTCCCAGCTCATCGCCTTAGAATTCTCCCATAATTTTAGTTCCAAAGAGAGCGGGAGAAGATGGTAAAATAAAATGGAGGCTAGTAGTAAAATTCAGGAAATTAAATCACGCCACCATTAAACAAGTTTTTCCCATTCCACGGATCGATGAAATATTAAACCAGTTAGGTCATTGTAGATATTTCACTACACTTGATTTGGACAGTGGGTATCATCAAGTGATATTGAAAGAATCAGACAGAGAAAAAACCCCTTTTAGTACAGGTGTTGGGCACTATGAATTTAACAGAATGCCTTTCGGCTTAACAGGAGCCCCTGCCACCTTCCAAAGACTAATGAACCATGTACTAACAGGACAACAAGGTTTGATTGTGGATTAATTGTTTTGTCTACTTGGATGACATCGTCGTCTATGGTCGGAACTTGACACAACATGAGTCGCGTTTACGAAGAGTATTTGGACTTTTACGTAAACATAACTTGAAGTTAAGTACAGAAAATTGCCAAGTTCTACGAAAAGAGATAAGTTACCTAGGCCATAAATGCACTGAGGAATGTGCAAGGTGGAATGTGCCAAAAACTAAGAAAGATGTTCAGGCATTTCTAGGTTAAGTAAATTATTACCGAAAATTTGTTGACAATATGGCTAGTATGGCACTGCCAATCAACAAACTACTCAGAAAAGACGCGAAATTTGAATGGACAGAAAAATGTCGGAAAGCTTTTGAAGATTTGAAGCAAGCAATTTGCTCTCCGCCAATTTTAGCCTACTCAGATTTTTCTAAACCTTTTGTGTTAACAACAGATGCCAGCAACGAGGCTGTAGGTGCAATTCTATCACAAGGTGAAATTGGAAAAGATAGACCAATAGCCTTTGCGAGCAGTGCGCTTAGTGATACTGAGAAAAGGTATTCCACCATCGAAAAGGAATTCCTGGCCATCGTGTAGGCTGTGAAAAATTATAGAGCTTATCTACTCGGTAGACCATTCAAGATCTACACCGACCACCAGCCACTACGAGGAATTGCAAACCTAAAGAATCAGACATCACGTTTAGCAAGTTTAGCGAATAAAGTCGACGAAACCGAAAGCCAAGAAGAGCCTGATGAAAGTCCTGATGACGAGTTAGAACTAGAACGATACTTCGCAACTTCCATGATTCACCTTTAGGAGCGCATCAGGGTGCTTTGAAAACTTATTTCAGGATTAGAAGACAGTACAGGTGGAAAGGTATGCGAAGCCAGATTAAAGAATATGTTAAAAATTGTAAAAAATGTCAAACTAACAAGAGCTCAAGGCTCACGAAAATGCCAATGATATTAACTGATAAACCATCTAAGCCATTTGAAAAGGGTTATATGGATATGGTGGGAATTCTCCCAGAAACCACATCGGGAAATAAGTACGTACTTACTTTTCAAGATGATTTTTCAAAATATTTCATTTGTGTACCTATTCCTGGTGCAGAATCTAGCACAGTAGCAAAAGCTTTTTACAACGAAGGTATTACACGCTACAACATACCAAAAATTTTAGTCACAGACAATGGTACAAATTTTATATCAAAATTGTTCTGATACATTCAAGATGCTAGTTGTTAAGAAATTACATATAACGCCATATCACCCACAAGCAAACGGTTCTTTAAAAAGAAGTCATAGACCCTTAGCGGAATATCTTAGGAGTTTCGTTAAAAAAGATGATTCAAATTGGGATCAGTGGTTGGCGTTAGCAATGCATGCTCACAACAATACAGTACATACTACCATTAAACGAACACCTTTCAGCATACTATACGACTTTAATACCGACTAAATCTAAAAACCAAAAGAACGCCATTGTACAACGCAGAAGACAAAAATATGTTATTAAAACATCAAACGAGGAAAAACAAATTTAACCCCAGTTGGACTGGACTCTACGGAATAGTAAACATAAACAGTCCAGTAACAACGACTATACAAATCGGACGAAAATGGAAAAGATCCAAACCTCTACAGAAATACCTACAATAACATAATACCGAGTATGCATAAAACCATGAGAACGGAATGTACAAAACAAAGATACAAGTGAATTCAGACTATACAAAATACATAACACTTACTAAAAAAAAACAAAAAACAAAATTCCGTACAAAAAATAAAATAATAAAATAATAATAATAATAAAATAATAATAATAATAAAATTAATAGCACTTTGACCATATTAAACAAAATGCATAATAATGCAGCAGCTGTACAATAACGTGAGCACGACACTCAAAATAATAAGGCGTATACTCGTAGATATACAAGAATAAAATTACAGACAAAGTGCACATAACACAAGCAAATGCACTACTATGAAAAGTTTGGTTTTGGGCATGGAAGTATAAAATTCCTAAACATTATAATTAAAATACTTCCAACATATAAGAATATTTATTAAAACAAACAATCTATAGATCCAAGAAAAAATAATAATTCGGAAAATCGATTTATTTTTTCATTTTCCAAGACAACGAGATCAGTGGGTGCCGTAGCTCAGTGGTTAGTGTGTTCGCCTTCTGATCTGTAGGTCGTGGTTCAATACCCGGCTGATGCATAACAAATTTTATATCGAAAAGATTTTTCTTTCGAATGGTACCCACCTGTCGGCAAGCAATTGGCAATTCTTCCGACAGTAACAACTTGCCATGAAAAAGCTTCTAAAAAGAACTCTGTGACAAAGCTCAGAAAAAGTGATGTCACAAGTGTTCTGCCGTTCGGAACCGGCTAAAATAAGTAGGTCCATTCTAATACTGTCCAAAATTTAAGACGCACAACAGTAATAGAAGAGAAGCTCGGCCAATGAGCACTTTGGGGCTTTAAGTGCCACATATTTATTTTTTTTTTTTAAGACAACGAGATTGCTGCCGGGAACGTACTTTATGGACCTGGGATCGATGATTCAGTGTAAGTTACAAAAAAAAAAATTTTTTTCTCACTTTTTGAGAAAAAAAAAAAACTTCAAACGTGTTTTTCTGAAAACCAATTTTTTGAAGTCCGTGAACACGATCCTGCAAAATCTACTCGACCGATTCTTTTCAAACTCAAAACATGCTTTCTTGGTATTCTGTTGCAATTCATCGCGTTGAATTGTAATTCGGTGTGTGGATACTCATGCGCACTGGTCGGCTAAGTATAGAGGATGCATCCAAAATAGAAATATACTAATATATAGAAATATACATATATATTAGAAATATACAGTAA
The DNA here is from genome assembly GCA_963854835.1 of Megamerina dolium. Classification (NCBI taxonomy): domain Eukaryota; kingdom Metazoa; phylum Arthropoda; class Insecta; order Diptera; family Megamerinidae; genus Megamerina; species Megamerina dolium. The sequence goes on along the minus strand of OY978525.1, from coordinate 61,533,482 downwards.
ATACAGTAGAGTAAGAACACGTTAGGATTTATATGAAGAAATATGATAAATAGGCAATAGGTTAGCTAGGTTGAATACAAAACAAAAAAAACAAAAAAATAACACAAAAAACAAATATATATATAACCGTAAAAGTAAAATGAAATATATGTAACAAAATACGTTCCGTTTTCAACGGATAATATTGAAAATCGTACCACCTACAAGTACGAAAGTTGGTCATTGCGACTATGAAGAGAAAATTCAATGTTATCACTATATTTTTGTACCAAACAACAATGCATTTTTTATACCTTTTGAAAAATTAAGTTAGATTATAAATGAATAATGCGAAAAAAAAAATTATATTTATATGGTATATAAGAATATATGTATATCTTAATAAGAAAATTTAACTAAATAAGTGATATAGTAGATATAGAGTTATAATATATATAGTAGATGTAACTGATCTATTATTGAAAAAGAATCTGGTAATTCCCATACAAACACAAGAGAGCAGCAGTATGTCCACGAGAATCCAACATCAACTCATACAGTGAAATTCCGAGAGATGTCAACGCAGCAACATAACAGCTTTAATAACAGTAACAACCAAGAAAATGACACAAAACTCTCTTGGAGGCAGTAAAGGCAAACTTACAAAACAATAAAATTTACAACCATTAAACTTTGGCGTACCTATCCAGCGCGACGTAGCAAAGAGACATCAACAATAATAGCTATGCTACCATAACCGCATAAAATATTCCAGCTACTGTATTTATCAGTGACAATGGTTTTTGATCCACATCAGAAAATGATAAACAACAGAACTAAAATTACATATTCATTATTGCTCCAATCATTAAACACTTACACCAGGAGTACAGAGTTTCACATCGACAATATTGCTTAGCAGTGCGGTACACACAAAACCCACTTTGCAAGCTATTGTTCATAACATTCCATAAAACAAAAAATCAAATCATTGGACGCATTAGACACCACCATCAACCCACAAGCACACCAAACCAACTTTCACTTAAAACCACAATAATAATCCAGATAGCGCCTCCATGACAAAACAGCCAGAAGATCAACCCAATGTAAATAATCTCGCTCTCATTGCCGAAACAAAAAACGAACTTTGATAAAGAGGAATTTACTGTTTTCATCGCTAGACTTCAACAACAAAAGCTGCAACAAAACTATTAAAAAATGTAAATACAGCAGACAACAACCAGAAAGATAAATATCGTCATCATGTTCACCATAATCATCGAATTACCTTAATTATTCTTAATTTTACAAAATAAGCATAATTTAAACTTTTTCCTTATAAGCAAAAATTATTATTATTTCATAATGATAATTTTTTCTTTCTGAGAGAAGGGAGGGATGTTGTGAGCCAAAATATGAAATATGTACATATGCATATTTTGCCTCGCGACATATTTCCCGAAATTGAGAACTACATATTTGTTCATACACATACCAACATTGCTCAAAGTTGTGATATACACAATCCATATTAACAATACTTACATCGTAATTGGGGAATGCCAGCAAATTGAGCCAACTGGGTTGCAGCTGACAAAGCACTTTCACACACAATTCGTAGTTCTGCACTTACGTTTAGGAGCTTAGGTTTAGGTGCGAATCTTGTGCGTTATATTTAGTGAGTATTGTGGGAAAATAGTACACAACAGTCCTATAGTTGTACGTACAGTGGGGTTTAGCTTTATACTCTTCACAAAATCGATTAAAAGTTTATTTGAATCTGCATCGTATGTGTTATACAATAACTCCATTATTTTTATATAATCCTATAAAAATAGGAATTGCCTTAAGAGCTGTTTCTATATTGAACGTTGCCATGTCGACTGTTGTAACTTGTTTAGATCTCAAATGCTTTATAAGTTATATAACTTTAATTTTTCTTCTATGTATTTTTCACTATAAAATCTACTTGGATTTTTTTTTTGTCAACCTCTCTACGATGAGTTTATGTGTTTCTTTACATATTTTTTATAATTATTGTTTATCAAGTACTTAATTAGAGCTAGTATAGTAAGTAAATTTAAATACACTAATATCGAAAATTCTGTGTCTTTTGTGCTGCTATTGTTGATTCCGTTATTATTTATCGTTTCCTCTTTAGTTTGTATGTTTCTCATTTTCGTGGTCTCTTTTAAATTCACGTAACTCGTTTATTAGTTTATTCTTATCCTATTTATCAATTGTCAAAGCGATGGTTTCGTACAGTATTGCTATCTGCCTCTTCCGTTGCTTGCGTTTTATTTTTTTGTTTCTTAGTTTGTTGTTGTTTTTCTACTTGTGGTAGCTTCTTAAGTTTGCATTTCCTATATTCTTCTATCGTAATGGCCTTAGGGTCTGCTGCTTTTGGTGTAGGGATATAGACAGGTGGTTCTTCCTGTGGTACTATCGATTCTGGAAGGTATCAAACAAGGCGTTCCCACTATTGCAAAATTATGTCAATATCCTCTTTGTTCATTTACTTAAAAAATTTTGAGTGAAATTAAGGAAATTTCTATTGTTTAGAAAACGCCACGTAATATTAATTGATGAATGTTATGTGAATCGTTAGTACGTCAAAGTACGTCAAAGCGGTTGCACCGCTCCATTACTAGCAGCTCGTTTGTTGCCACTACAAGCTTGATAAAATTGAGAAAATAAACTTCTACGATTGTGTGTACGTTGACCGTATATATAGTTTATTCATCATACAAGCATGTTTATATGTATCTAATGTATTATTGTACAGTAAAGTGCTATGCACAGAGGTGTGTACATGCGAAAATATGGTACCACTACACTTGGTTCTTCGATTGCTCAAAATGCTGCTTTTGGCTAGATAATTACTGGTTCTTTTCAGACAACGCAATGCTATAGAATGGTTTTATCATTCTACAATAAAATTTAAAAAAATTTATAATACAATACAATAAAATTTAAGACTACCAAAACCAGAACACTTTTCGTCTTCTCCTGCTTTGAGTAATAAACCACAGACAGTACTCAGCAGGAAAAATTTATCAAAAGGTGACAACCTAATTTCGACTAGTGGACGTGTAAACTCATAAAACACTATAGTTTCGAGTACATGCTGTTTACTATATAGAACATGTAGCATGCCCTGCTACAATACATCGAAGTTGTTAAACATACAGCGGAGACGAGGATCAACCTAGTGCGCAGTACGAAATATGCGCTAACTGCTTGGTAACAGCACATACTTACACTCAGAGAGGGCAAGAGTATATCCTCAAGACGTCTTTGTGGGAAGCTACATCATTCCTGCTTCATCGGTATAATATTAAATTAAACAAACATGTTATCACTTCCCATTTTTCCCTCCTTTCGTGTTTTTCTGGCGAAATAATTTAAAGCTCGTATTGAAGTATTGAAAGTATTGTTTTCACTCAATTACTCTTTTATTGCGCGGAATATGCCTAATTATTATTAATTTCCTTAATTCTGATTAAAAAGATGCAATCGAGTAAATTTTAAAAACAGGCCGGATATAAATTTTTATATAATGCTTTTTTGAAGCGATACTTACAATGTTTTATTTTATAACAAGTCAAATGAAATATGTGTTAAAGCGATACTCCGTATAAAATTACAAAAATTTAAACATACGTTTTTATTACATCGCTTCTCAGAAACTGAATCATCACCTTGCATAATGATGCCCTGTATAAGACTGCCAAAAAAGTAAGGATATATTGTTGATATTACCTTAGTTTTATTACATGATGGAACACACATAACGCTTCTTCACTCTACATTGAGTATACAGATGTCGCACTAAGATTTAAATACACGGTTGAGTGCCAATCTTGATATGGTAGTGAAGATAGAGCAATAGTAGACGAGTTCCCTTAACTGCGGATTACAAAGGCAGAAACTGTTTCCTTACAGTGTCAAACTTACTTTACTTTCTCTTCTTAAGTATGTAATTGCTGCCGTTGTGTTTCTTCACCTTCATTCGTGAGAACTCTCTCTCTAATGACTATACCTTTATAATTACATCAGAAGTTCCTCAAAAGTTCCAAACCACGCAATATCAGGATTAGAGGAACGAAGAAAAAAAAACATCATAAAGTCGACGAAGGAAATTACCCAGCATTTATCTTCAAACTATACTTATTAAATACTGGATATACTTATTAAGGGGCACAGCTAGTTTGAAATTTTGAAAATTTCGTTTTTTTTTGTTTTTGCATTTTTTGATAATTTATACCTTTAAAAATAACATATTAAGATATCAAGTGAAAATCTCAAATAGATTCTGAGTTGCAGCCTTCTACAAAACAGCTGCAATGAACAATGAAATCAGTACTTTACCTTTAAACGCGTTTTTTCTAAAACTAAATTTTTCAAATTTGCTGCAGCTGTAACTTGATAACAAATCATCCGATCGACTTGGGTCTTCTTTTAACATATTTTGTATTTGTTTTTCCATACAATGACCCTCCAGTTTTATGATTGGATGAAAAATATAATTATGCCAGGCCAGAAACCATCAGATTTTTCAGCAAGATTTTAATTTTTTTTTTTCAAAAAACCGCCATTTTGTTGCATTTAATTTTTTTTTTACAATCGAGGGCCATTGTATAGGAAATATAACCTAGTTTAATAAAATTTTTGGTTTTTTTGAATTCAGGCACTGCGAAGGCTACAATCACTGCAGCAGTGGGAAAACTTTTTTTTTTGAAGACAAGAGATGGTGGATAACTTGCTGAAAATCGAATATTTTCATTTGAAAAAATTACTTTGTATTCATTATTTATGCACAAATATACATATCTGCATAATTTTAAAACATTCGATGCAAACCTTTTTTTTTAAACAATTCACAAAAATCACATTTTTTCAGGCGGTCAAACTAGTTGTGCCTCTTAAATAATCATAATCTGATACCGTCATAGTATAATAAAAATATTAGTGGGATTCATGCAATCGTATAACCAATGAATATTGAACTAAAGGTGGCCGACCGCACGTGAATTTCAGGCAAGACTAAAAAGCCATCCTTTCAATCGTCCAGCCATATCTGAAAAATTTGACTTAAAACCGAAATTTCATTAGTGGTCCTCTTGCATTTGGTTGAGTTACCTACTCTTTCGAAAGTATTTGGAAACCCACCAACATGTCTCTGTCTGATTTTAGTATTTTAGATGTCATATAGCTGGTACCTGCATGTAAAGAAAAATATGACTTGAATTCAATATATAAAGGGTTATACATTTCGCGGTTTCAAAAGTATAGGGCTAGAATTCGACATCTGTCAAACTAAGTTGTTAAAACCATTTCTTTCTTTTTCAGTTCAAAGTCTGACATTTGCGAAAATGGATCGCTTAACTATCGCAAAACGCATTAAAATTGTAAAAACCTACTACAAAAATTGTGATTCTGCCACAGCCACATATCGTGCTTTAAGAGGAGATTATGGTTTACATAATCGTCCAACTACGCAAGCAATTGGCAAAATTGTGAAGAAATATGAAGAGACTGGATCGGTTACAGATATTGTAAGGCCTGTGTACTGTATCGTTTCGCTCGTACCACCGAAAATATCGCTGCTGTAAGTGAAAGTGTTGCCGAAGACCCGAATGTGTCGATTCCTCGTCGTTCTCAGGAATTAGGACTGTGTTACGGCACATTATGGCGTATTTTGCATTTGGATCTACACCTACATCCATATAAAATCCAGCTCACACAACAACTGAAGCCAGCTGACCATTCACAACGTCGTAGATACGTCGAATGGGTGCTTGAACAACAGGCGGTGGACGGCGATTTTTCGAACAAAATTTTCTTCAGCGACGAAGCACATTTCTCACTCGGTGGGTATGTTAACAAACAAAATTGTCGTATTTGGGGTTCTGAGAATCCTCAAGTAATTGAAGAGAGGCCACTACATCCACAAAAAGTCACTGCTTGGTGCGCTCTTTGGTCCGGAGGTGTGATTGGACCTTACTTCTTCGAAAACGACGATGGAACGACTGTCACCGTCAATTCGGAGCGTTATGGTCATATGATAACCGACTTTTTTTTGCCTGCTATTGAAGAATATGACTTAGAGAATATGTGGTTTCAACAAGACGGTGCCACATGCCACACAACTCGAGCGAATATGGCTTTATTGCAAGAGAAATTTTCTGGCCGCGTAAATTCTCGTCGTGGCGATATCAAGTGGCCACCAAGATCATGCGATTTGACACCGCTTGACTTTTCTTTGTGAGGCTATGTGAAAGACCGTGTTTATGCAGATAAACCTTTAACTCTTAAGCACCTAAAAACCAACATTCGTCACGTTATGGCTGAGATACCGCCCAATATGTGTCAAAAAGTGGTCGAAAATTACCTCAAAACAATCGATGCTTGCAACAATTCGCGTGGTGGTCATTTAAATGATGTAGTATTTCACACATAATGTCAACGTTCAAACTTTATAATAAAAAAGAAATATCATGATAAAAAATATTTTATATGTGTTTTATTTACATTTAATTTTGAAACCGCAAAATCGATAACCCTTTATATATATATATATATATATATAAAAATAAATATGTGGCACTTAAAGCCCCAAAGGGCTCATTGGCCGAGCTTCTCTTCTATTACTGTTGTGCGTCTTTAAATTTTGGACAGTATTAGAATGGACCTACTTATTTTTTCCGGTTCCGAACGGCAAACACTTGTGACATCACTTTTTCTGAGCTTTGTCACAGAGTTCTTTTTAGAAGTTTTTTCATGGCAAGTTGTTACTGTCGGAAGAATTGCCAATTGCTTGCCGACAGGTGGGTACCATTCGAAAGAAAAATCTTTTCGATATAAAATTTGTTATGCATCAGCCGGGTATTGAACCACGACCTACAGATCAGAAGGCGAACACACTAACCACTGAGCTACGGCACCCATATATATATATATATATATATATATATATATATATATATATATATATATATATATATATATATATATATATATATATATATCACAATTTCTCTGAAGGACATAATACAAAGTATATTCGAATAATATTTTATCGTTACATAATTGTGGAGAGATGAGGAAAATAAACCATTTGAAATTTTGAAAAGAGTAAGTATGGAATTCAAGTGATTCAAGTAAGTAAATGAAAGGAAAGAATTAATTAAAGTCATATATATATATATATATATATATATATATATATATATATATATATATATATATGTATATATATATATATATATATATATATATATATATGTATATATATATATATATGTATATAAAGATATATTTATATTTTATCATATTTATACAATATATATATATATATATATATAAATATATATATATATATATATATATATATATATATATATATATATATATATATATATATAATAATATATGTGTGTTGCATCTAAAGTTAATACTTTTATTTTCAATATAGCAAACGGTGTGCCTCGTGTGAGGTATATTACAAAAAAGAATGAATAAACGGAAATGTGTTAAGTGTTACAGTGTTACAGTTATAGTGTTGCCAATTGCATTTTTTTTAGTACATAAAAATACATATCACATCTCCCCTCTTAATTTAGGTCCTTCTAAAATCAGGAGCTGTGAACCGATTGACCTTCTGGCGAGAACGTGTGCTATGCCGAATTGGAACACTTGATGGCTGAGCCGTCTCCTTCTGCTGTGCTGGCACGATGTTTGGATCTTCAAACTGATGTCCTTGCTTTGGTTGATTCAGTCGATTGTTTGCGTCGCCTCTTGATACACGATTATCTGGTTGATTCGATGATGATTCAGCAATCGGTGACCAGACGTATGATGGAAGCATGTCGATCTCGTTTGACTTCTTGTTATCATCTATGTCTGATCTTGGCTTAAGTTGATTAATATGACGCTTTATAGTACCAATATTTGTTTGTACCATAAACATCATTTTTCCAATTGAACGAATTATGACACCTTTTATCCATTTTTCCCCTTTCGCATAGTTCCTGGCGTAGACTGGTTGGCTTGGGTCATATTTTGATGTACTTGTGCTTTCAGTTTTTTGTTGTGCTGGTGCCTCGAATAATTGGCTTAAGATGGTACGAACGCAACGACCGTGAAGAAGTTCGGCGGGTGTCTTACCTTTTGCATTTGGTGTAAATCGATACGTCGCTAAATACTTTACTACGGCACTTCGAATTGTTAAGCCGTCACTAATATTTTTGCGAACTGCTGTTTTAAACGTTTGCACAAAACGCTCAGCGAGTCCATTGGAAGCTGGATGAAATGGTGCTGTCGTTATGTGCGTAATGCCGTGATTTTTACAAAATTGTTGAAAGGCTTCCGACGTCAGCTGCGGTCCATTGTCACTAACCAGTGAAATAGGAAACCCTTCGATAGCAAATATAGATTTTAAGGCATGTATTGTATTATCAGTGGTAGTTGTCGATAACTGTACTACGAATGGAAATTGTGAGTAAGCGTCTATGCAGATAAGCCACATTGAACCAAATATCGGTCCAGCGAAGTCAATGTGAACTCTTTCCCATGGTTTTTTTGCGTCTGGCCAACTGAGATATTCGCGTGAGGGTGCTGGATTGCCAACTTTACAAATCTCACACTGCTTAGTTACTTTTGTTATATCGTCGTCGATTTTCGGCCACCAAACGTGATGCCGTGCCAACTGCTTCATTCGAACTGTACCCCAGTGGCCTTCATGTAATAACTTCAAGATATTTGGTTGCAACGATTTTGGTATAATAATGCGATTTGCGTCTGAATGCAAGCATAATAAATCGTTATATATGGTTAAAGCGAATCTGCGATGAAAATACGGTTGGATATCTGTATCCAAGAGCGGTAGATTTTCTGGCCAACCTGTTTTAACATAGGTATGTACCTTACGTAGGATGCCTTGTTGCGAGTGTTTGCGAATAATATCAGCATTGATAGGTGATTGGATTTCTGTGATACTGTAGCATGCTTCGCTTTTATCAAAGAGTTCATCGGTGTTTACAGGTAAACGGGAAAGTGCATCTGCATTTCCATGTGCGTGCGTACTACGGTACTTAATATCGAATTGATATGCCATCAGTATTATGGACCAACGCTGTATACGATTCGATGTCATTTGCGGCAAATGTTTACTAGGATTGAATATGTTTACAAGTGGCTTGTGATCAGTGATGAGCAAAAACTTTCGACCATACAAGTACTGGTGAAATTTTTGAACGCCAAACACTATTGCAAGACCTTCTTTTTCTATTTGACTATATTTAATTTGATGTTTGTCTAACGTTTTAGACGCAAATGCTATAGGACGTTCGCTTCCATCAGTGTTGATGTGCGAAAGAACTGCACCGATACCAAAAGATGATGCATCTGCAGCGAGAGCAAGCGGTAACTCTTCATTGAAATGAGCTAATTGCGTAGCGTTAATTATGTGCGATTTGAGAGCAGTAAACGAATTTTGTTGTTCAACGCCCCATGAAAAAGTTGCGTGTTTGCGACTTAGCTTGTTTAAAGGGGCCGCTAATTGAGAAAAGTTCGGGATGAAATTACAATAATAATTTATTTTGCCAATAAACGCTTCTAACTGCGATAGGTTTGCAGGTCGATTGAGTTGTTTAACTGCGTATACCCCTGAATCATCTGGAAGAATTCCCCTCGCACTTATCTTCCTGCCTAAATACACGATTTCCTCTTTTAAGAAGAAACACTTTTGCTTCTTGCACCTGATACCGTTTTCTAAAAGTATCTTTAAAACTTGCTCTACTCGACGAATATGTTCTTGTAACGAAGGCGCAGTAATGATTATATCGTCTAAATAGTTTCCACACCCTTCTATACCACTAAGAATTTGTTCAAGATAGCGCTGGAAAATTGCTGGTGCGCTGGCGATGCCGTATGGTAGTCGTTGGTATTGAAATAAACCCAACGGTGTATTCACTACCATCACCTGCTTAGATGCTTCATCTAACTCCATCTGTAAATATGCATCTTTCAAATCTATTTTTGTAAAATGGGTACCGTGTCGTATAGTATGTAACAATGCTTCACGTGTCGGCAATGGGTATTGCTCGATGTCTAATTGAGAGTTTACAGCAATTTTAAAATCACCACAAATTCGAACTGACCCATCCGGTTTCGATGCTAAAACTATTGGTGATGCCCAGTTGCTAAACTTCACCGGCTTCCAAATTCCGGCGTTGATAAGCCTATTAGCTTCCTCTCGGAACTTAGGAATTTGTGCAAATGGTATCTGCCTACTCTTGAAAAATTTTGGCGTTGCAGTAGGTTGCATACGTACGCTTGCTTTAAAATTCTGTATAACACCTATGTTAGAATTGTCGAAAATGTCTTTATACTTCTCAAGAAGTGCTTCGATTTGTTTCGTATACTCGCTAGAGACGTTTACATTTGCAATCTGTGTGATCTGAAATCCAAAAGCTGTAAATAAATCTAGACCGAAAAGATTGTTTGAGTTTTCCACGTTTGCTACTATGATTTGAATATTCTTCCGTTTGCTTCCACACTTTGCTTCTGTGTGTAGCTCGCCTAGAATTGGAATTTTATTTTGTCCAAAGGCATATAACGTTTTATCGCTGTTAGACAACTTCGGCCTGTTCAATAAATTATACGTCTTCAAATTGATTATTGAAACGCTTGCGCCTGAATCTATCTGAAATTGAATGGTTTTGTTACAAATTTCCAAATCGATCATTTGTTTGCTTGTTTCAGCTTTTGCTATGCCTGTAACTGTATTCACTACATCCAATGTGTCAATTCGATGTTCATTCTCGTCTTTGTTTTGGTTACCTTTTCGCTTTGAATTCATCCTATTATAAGATGTACTAAGCTTTGACATACAAACGATAGCAATGTGTCCCTTTTTTGCACACTTATTACATATCGCGTTTCGGAATTTACATTGTTCTCTTGTGTGGGAGAAGCCAGAACCTGTGCATGACTGACGTTTCATTTCATATTCTCTTTTGGTTTGCTGTTCACCTTTTTTTCTGCCGTTCTTTCTAGTTTGCATTGCGTTTATTTGCGAGGCGGATGAACTTGTGTTCTCTTTAAGCGTTGCCACAGTTGTTGTGGTAGCTTCGAATGTTTCAGCTATTAACAAAACATCTGCGAGCGAAGGCAGTAATTTTTGAAGAGCGGCTGCGCGAACTTGATCGTATGGTGTACGTACAATTATTTGATCACGTATCATTTCATCAATAAAATTTGCTGTGCAACCTGTTGCGTTACAAATAAATTTACACTCTCTTGCAACACCACGTAGGTCTGCTACCCATTCTCTGTGTGTCTGTGTGTGTTTCATTTCGCGTTTGAAAAACACATAGCGAGCTGCGACTATGTGACGTTTTGATTCGAAATGTTCCGACAACTTCTCTGTTAATTGTTTATAAGTCTGCGACTGCAGAATTGCAACTCCAAACAAATTTTTAAGAAGCTCAAACAATTCTGTACCAATCCACGATAGGAAAAATGATTTCTGCTTATCTGGATTGCTTACCGAATATGCCATGAAATGCTGCGAAAGCTGCTCCAAATAGGACTCCCAATTTTGGTGCTCTTTGTTGAATGAGTGGAACGGTGGGACCACTGTGCCATTAGGATTATTGGTGCTAAACATGGACTGCTGGATTGACTGCATCCACTGCTTTTGTTGTTCGAGCAACGATGCTGCGAATCTTTGCTGCTGTTGGACTAACTCTTGAAGAAGGCTTTCGTCCGGCATTTTGGGCAATTACTTTGGACTTGGTTGCGATACGCGTTTTAACGATGCTTTTAGTAATTTTTTCTTTTGGATGCTAAACTTACAGGTTTTTTTTTCACCTCGTCGCCAGTAATTGTTGCATCTAAAGTTAATACTTTTATTTTCAATATAGCAAACGGTGTGCCTCGTGTGAGGTATATTACAAAAAAGAATGAATAAACGGAAATGTGTTAAGTGTTACAGTGTTACAGTTATAGTGTTGCCAATTGCATTTTTTTTAGTACATAAAAATACATATCACATCTCCCCTCTTAATTTAGGTCCTTCTAAAATCAGGAGCTGTGAACCGATTGACCTTCTGGCGAGAACGTGTGCTATGCCGAATTGGAACACTTGATGGCTGAGCCGTCTCCTTCTGCTGTGCTGGCACGATGTTTGGATCTTCAAACTGATGTCCTTGCTTTGGTTGATTCAGTCGATTGTTTGCGTCGCCTCTTGATACACGATTATCTGGTTGATTCGATGATGATTCAGCAATCGGTGACCAGACGTATGATGGAAGCATGTCGATCTCGTTTGACTTCTTGTTATCATCTATGTCTGATCTTGGCTTAAGTTGATTAATATGACGCTTTATAGTACCAATATTTGTTTGTACCATAAACATCATTTTTCCAATTGAACGAATTATGACACCTTTTATCCATTTTTCCCCTTTCGCATAGTTCCTGGCGTAGACTGGTTGGCTTGGGTCATATTTTGATGTACTTGTGCTTTCAGTTTTTTGTTGTGCTGGTGCCTCGAATAATTGGCTTAAGATGGTACGAACGCAACGACCGTGAAGAAGTTCGGCGGGTGTCTTACCTTTTGCATTTGGTGTAAATCGATACGTCGCTAAATACTTTACTACGGCACTTCGAATTGTTAAGCCGTCACTAATATTTTTGCGAACTGCTGTTTTAAACGTTTGCACAAAACGCTCAGCGAGTCCATTGGAAGCTGGATGAAATGGTGCTGTCGTTATGTGCGTAATGCCGTGATTTTTACAAAATTGTTGAAAGGCTTCCGACGTCAGCTGCGGTCCATTGTCACTAACCAGTGAAATAGGAAACCCTTCGATAGCAAATATAGATTTTAAGGCATGTATTGTATTATCAGTGGTAGTTGTCGATAACTGTACTACGAATGGAAATTGTGAGTAAGCGTCTATGCAGATAAGCCACATTGAACCAAATATCGGTCCAGCGAAGTCAATGTGAACTCTTTCCCATGGTTTTTTTGCGTCTGGCCAACTGAGATATTCGCGTGAGGGTGCTGGATTGCCAACTTTACAAATCTCACACTGCTTAGTTACTTTTGTTATATCGTCGTCGATTTTCGGCCACCAAACGTGATGCCGTGCCAACTGCTTCATTCGAACTGTACCCCAGTGGCCTTCATGTAATAACTTCAAGATATTTGGTTGCAACGATTTTGGTATAATAATGCGATTTGCGTCTGAATGCAAGCATAATAAATCGTTATATATGGTTAAAGCGAATCTGCGATGAAAATACGGTTGGATATCTGTATCCAAGAGCGGTAGATTTTCTGGCCAACCTGTTTTAACATAGGTATGTACCTTACGTAGGATGCCTTGTTGCGAGTGTTTGCGAATAATATCAGCATTGATAGGTGATTGGATTTCTGTGATACTGTAGCATGCTTCGCTTTTATCAAAGAGTTCATCGGTGTTTACAGGTAAACGGGAAAGTGCATCTGCATTTCCATGTGCGTGCGTACTACGGTACTTAATATCGAATTGATATGCCATCAGTATTATGGACCAACGCTGTATACGATTCGATGTCATTTGCGGCAAATGTTTACTAGGATTGAATATGTTTACAAGTGGCTTGTGATCAGTGATGAGCAAAAACTTTCGACCATACAAGTACTGGTGAAATTTTTGAACGCCAAACACTATTGCAAGACCTTCTTTTTCTATTTGACTATATTTAATTTGATGTTTGTCTAACGTTTTAGACGCAAATGCTATAGGACGTTCGCTTCCATCAGTGTTGATGTGCGAAAGAACTGCACCGATACCAAAAGATGATGCATCTGCAGCGAGAGCAAGCGGTAACTCTTCATTGAAATGAGCTAATTGCGTAGCGTTAATTATGTGCGATTTGAGAGCAGTAAACGAATTTTGTTGTTCAACGCCCCATGAAAAAGTTGCGTGTTTGCGACTTAGCTTGTTTAAAGGGGCCGCTAATTGAGAAAAGTTCGGGATGAAATTACAATAATAATTTATTTTGCCAATAAACGCTTCTAACTGCGATAGGTTTGCAGGTCGATTGAGTTGTTTAACTGCGTATACCCCTGAATCATCTGGAAGAATTCCCCTCGCACTTATCTTCCTGCCTAAATACACGATTTCCTCTTTTAAGAAGAAACACTTTTGCTTCTTGCACCTGATACCGTTTTCTAAAAGTATCTTTAAAACTTGCTCTACTCGACGAATATGTTCTTGTAACGAAGGCGCAGTAATGATTATATCGTCTAAATAGTTTCCACACCCTTCTATACCACTAAGAATTTGTTCAAGATAGCGCTGGAAAATTGCTGGTGCGCTGGCGATGCCGTATGGTAGTCGTTGGTATTGAAATAAACCCAACGGTGTATTCACTACCATCACCTGCTTAGATGCTTCATCTAACTCCATCTGTAAATATGCATCTTTCAAATCTATTTTTGTAAAATGGGTACCGTGTCGTATAGTATGTAACAATGCTTCACGTGTCGGCAATGGGTATTGCTCGATGTCTAATTGAGAGTTTACAGCAATTTTAAAATCACCACAAATTCGAACTGACCCATCCGGTTTCGATGCTAAAACTATTGGTGATGCCCAGTTGCTAAACTTCACCGGCTTCCAAATTCCGGCGTTGATAAGCCTATTAGCTTCCTCTCGGAACTTAGGAATTTGTGCAAATGGTATCTGCCTACTCTTGAAAAATTTTGGCGTTGCAGTAGGTTGCATACGTACGCTTGCTTTAAAATTCTGTATAACACCTATGTTAGAATTGTCGAAAATGTCTTTATACTTCTCAAGAAGTGCTTCGATTTGTTTCGTATACTCGCTAGAGACGTTTACATTTGCAATCTGTGTGATCTGAAATCCAAAAGCTGTAAATAAATCTAGACCGAAAAGATTGTTTGAGTTTTCCACGTTTGCTACTATGATTTGAATATTCTTCCGTTTGCTTCCACACTTTGCTTCTGTGTGTAGCTCGCCTAGAATTGGAATTTTATTTTGTCCAAAGGCATATAACGTTTTATCGCTGTTAGACAACTTCGGCCTGTTCAATAAATTATACGTCTTCAAATTGATTATTGAAACGCTTGCGCCTGAATCTATCTGAAATTGAATGGTTTTGTTACAAATTTCCAAATCGATCATTTGTTTGCTTGTTTCAGCTTTTGCTATGCCTGTAACTGTATTCACTACATCCAATGTGTCAATTCGATGTTCATTCTCGTCTTTGTTTTGGTTACCTTTTCGCTTTGAATTCATCCTATTATAAGATGTACTAAGCTTTGACATACAAACGATAGCAATGTGTCCCTTTTTTGCACACTTATTACATATCGCGTTTCGGAATTTACATTGTTCTCTTGTGTGGGAGAAGCCAGAACCTGTGCATGACTGACGTTTCATTTCATATTCTCTTTTGGTTTGCTGTTCACCTTTTTTTCTGCCGTTCTTTCTAGTTTGCATTGCGTTTATTTGCGAGGCGGATGAACTTGTGTTCTCTTTAAGCGTTGCCACAGTTGTTGTGGTAGCTTCGAATGTTTCAGCTATTAACAAAACATCTGCGAGCGAAGGCAGTAATTTTTGAAGAGCGGCTGCGCGAACTTGATCGTATGGTGTACGTACAATTATTTGATCACGTATCATTTCATCAATAAAATTTGCTGTGCAACCTGTTGCGTTACAAATAAATTTACACTCTCTTGCAACACCACGTAGGTCTGCTACCCATTCTCTGTGTGTCTGTGTGTGTTTCATTTCGCGTTTGAAAAACACATAGCGAGCTGCGACTATGTGACGTTTTGATTCGAAATGTTCCGACAACTTCTCTGTTAATTGTTTATAAGTCTGCGACTGCAGAATTGCAACTCCAAACAAATTTTTAAGAAGCTCAAACAATTCTGTACCAATCCACGATAGGAAAAATGATTTCTGCTTATCTGGATTGCTTACCGAATATGCCATGAAATGCTGCGAAAGCTGCTCCAAATAGGACTCCCAATTTTGGTGCTCTTTGTTGAATGAGTGGAACGGTGGGACCACTGTGCCATTAGGATTATTGGTGCTAAACATGGACTGCTGGATTGACTGCATCCACTGCTTTTGTTGTTCGAGCAACGATGCTGCGAATCTTTGCTGCTGTTGGACTAACTCTTGAAGAAGGCTTTCGTCCGGCATTTTGGGCAATTACTTTGGACTTGGTTGCGATACGCGTTTTAACGATGCTTTTAGTAATTTTTTCTTTTGGATGCTAAACTTACAGGTTTTTTTTTCACCTCGTCGCCAGTAATTGTTGCATCTAAAGTTAATACTTTTATTTTCAATATAGCAAACGGTGTGCCTCGTGTGAGGTATATTACAAAAAAGAATGAATAAACGGAAATGTGTTAAGTGTTACAGTGTTACAGTTATAGTGTTGCCAATTTCATTTTTTTTAGTACATAAAAATACATATCAATATGTATATATAAATATATATTTATATTTTATATTTTATCATATTTATACAATATATATATATATATATATATATATATATATATATATATATATATATATATATATATATATATATATATATATATATATATATATATATATATATATATATATATATATGTAACACTGTAACACTTAACACATTTCCGTTTATTCATTCTTTTTTGTAATATACCTCACACGAGGCACACCGTTTGCTATATTGAAAATAAAAGTATTAACTTTAGATGCAACAATTACTGGCGACGAGGTGAAAAAAAACCTGTAAGTTTAGCATCCAAAAGAAAAAATTACTAAAAGCATCGTTAAAACGCGTATCGCAACCAAGTCCAAAGTAATTGCCCAAAATGCCGGACGAAAGCCTTCTTCAAGAGTTAGTCCAACAGCAGCAAAGATTCGCAGCATCGTTGCTCGAACAACAAAAGCAGTGGATGCAGTCAATCCAGCAGTCCATGTTTAGCACCAATAATCCTAATGGCACAGTGGTCCCACCGTTCCACTCATTCAACAAAGAGCACCAAAATTGGGAGTCCTATTTGGAGCAGCTTTCGCAGCATTTCATGGCATATTCGGTAAGCAATCCAGATAAGCAGAAATCATTTTTCCTATCGTGGATTGGTACAGAATTGTTTGAGCTTCTTAAAAATTTGTTTGGAGTTGCAATTCTGCAGTCGCAGACTTATAAACAATTAACAGAGAAGTTGTCGGAACATTTCGAATCAAAACGTCACATAGTCGCAGCTCGCTATGAGTTTTTCAAACGCGAAATGAAACACACACAGACACACAGAGAATGGGTAGCAGACCTACGTGGTGTTGCAAGAGAGTGTAAATTTATTTGTAACGCAACAGGTTGCACAGCAAATTTTATTGATGAAATGATACGTGATCAAATAATTGTACGTACACCATACGATCAAGTTCGCGCAGCCGCTCTTCAAAAATTACAGCCTTCGCTCGCAGATGTTTTGTTAATAGCTGAAACATTCGAAGCTACCACAACAACTGTGGCAACGCTTAAAGAGAACACAAGTTCATCCGCCTCGCAAATAAACGCAATGCAAACTAGAAAGAACGGCAGAAAAAAGGTGAACAGCAAACCAAAAGAGAATATGAAATGAAACGTCAGTCATGCACAGGTTCTGGCTTCTCCCACACAAGAGAACAATGTAAATTCCGAAACGCGATATGTAATAAGTGTGCAAAAAAGGGACACATTGCTATCGTTTGTATGTCAAAGCTTAGTACATCTTATAATAGGATGAATTCAAAGCGAAAAGGTAACCAAAACAAAGACGAGAATGAACATCGAATTGACACATTGGATGTAGTGAATACAGTTACAGGCATAGCAAAAGCTGAAACAAGCAAACAAATGATCGATTTGGAAATTTGTAACAAAACCATTCAATTTCAGATAGATTCAGGCGCAAGCGTTTCAATAATCAATTTGAAGACGTATAATTTATTGAACAGGCCGAAGTTGTCTAACAGCGATAAAACGTTATATGCCTTTGGACTAAATAAAATTCCAATTCTAGGCGAGCTACACACAGAAGCAAAGTGTGGAAGCAAACGGAAGAATATTCAAATCATAGTAGCAAACGTGGAAAACTCAAACAATCTTTTCGGTCTAGATTTATTTACAGCTTTTGGATTTCAGATCACACAGATTGCAAATGTAAACGTCTCTAGCGAGTATACGAAACAAATCGAAGCACTTCTTGAGAAGTATAAAGACATTTTCGACAATTCTAACATAGGTGTTATACAGAATTTTAAAGCAAGCGTACGTATGCAACCTACTGCAACGCCAAAATTTTTCAAGAGTAGGCAGATACCATTTGCACAAATTCCTAAGTTCCGAGAGGAAGCTAATAGGCTTATCAACGCCGGAATTTGGAAGCCGGTGAAGTTTAGCAACTGGGCATCACCAATAGTTTTAGCATCGAAACCGGATGGGTCAGTTCGAATTTGTGGTGATTTTAAAATTGCTGTAAACTCTCAATTAGACATCGAGCAATACCCATTGCCGACACGTGAAGCATTGTTACATACTATACGACACGGTACCCATTTTACAAAAATAGATTTGAAAGATGCATATTTACAGATGGAGTTAGATGAAGCATCTAAGCAGGTGATGGTAGTGAATACACCGTTGGGTTTATTTCAATACCAACGACTACCATACGGCATCGCCAGCGCACCAGCAATTTTCCAGCGCTATCTTGAACAAATTCTTAGTGGTATAGAAGGGTGTGGAAACTATTTAGACGATATAATCATTACTGCGCCTTCGTTACAAGAACATATTCGTCGAGTAGAGCAAGTTTTAAAGATACTTTTAGAAAACGGTATCAGGTGCAAGAAGCAAAAGTGTTTCTTCTTAAAAGAGGAAATCGTGTATTTAGGCAGGAAGATAAGTGCGAGGGGAATTCTTCCAGATGATTCAGGGGTATACGCAGTTAAACAACTCAATCGACCTGCAAACCTATCGCAGTTAGAAGCGTTTATTGGCAAAATAAATTATTATTGTAATTTCAACTTTTTCATGGGGCGTTGAACAACAAAATTCGTTTACTGCTCTCAAATCGCACATAATTAACGCTACGCAATTAGCTCATTTCAATGAAGAGTTACCGCTTGCTCTCGCTGCAGATGCATCATCTTTTGGTATCGGTGCAGTTCTTTCGCACATCAACACTGATGGAAGCGAACGTCCTATAGCATTTGCGTCTAAAACGTTAGACAAACATCAAATTAAATATAGTCAAATAGAAAAAGAAGGTCTTGCAATAGTGTTTGGCGTTCAAAAATTTCACCAGTACTTGTATGGTCGAAAGTTTTTGCTCATCACTGATCACAAGCCACTTGTAAACATATTCAATCCTAGTAAACATTTGCCGCAAATGACATCGAATCGTATACAGCGTTGGTCCATAATACTGATGGCATATCAATTCGATATTAAGTACCGTAGTACGCACGCACATGGAAATGCAGATGCACTTTCCCGTTTACCTGTAAACACCGATGAACTCTTTGATAAAAGCGAAGCATGCTACAGTATCACAGAAATCCAATCACCTATCAATGCTGATATTATTCGCAAACACTCGCAACAAGGCATCCTACGTAAGGTACATACCTATGTTAAAACAGGTTGGCCAGAAAATCTACCGCTCTTGGATACAGATATCCAACCGTATTTTCATCGCAGATTCGCTTTAACCATATATAACGATTTATTATGCTTGCATTCAGACGCAAATCGCATTATTATACCAAAATCGTTGCAACCAAATATCTTGAAGTTATTACATGAAGGCCACTGGGGTACAGTTCGAATGAAGCAGTTGGCACGGCATCACGTTTGGTGGCCGAAAATCGACGACGATATAACAAAAGTAACTAAGCAGTGTGAGATTTGTAAAGTTGGCAATCCAGCACCCTCACGCGAATATCTCAGTTGGCCAGACGCAAAAAAACCATGGGAAAGAGTTCACATTGACTTCGCTGGACCGATATTTGGTTCAATGTGGCTTATCTGCATAGACGCTTACTCACAATTTCCATTCGTAGTACAGTTATCGACAACTACCACTGATAATACAATACATGCCTTAAAATCTATATTTGCTATCGAAGGGTTTCCTATTTCACTGGTTAGTGACAATGGACCGCAGCTGACGTCGGAAGCCTTTCAACAATTTTGTAAAAATCACGGCATTACGCACATAACGACAGCACCATTTCATCCAGCTTCCAATGGACTCGCTGAGCGTTTTGTGCAAACGTTTAAAACAGCAGTTCGCAAAAATATTAGTGACGGCTTAACAATTCGAAGTGCCGTAGTAAAGTATTTAGCGACGTATCGATTTACACCAAATGCAAAAGGTAAGACACCCGCCGAACTTCTTCACGGTCGTTGCGTTCGTACCATCTTAAGCCAATTATTCGAGGCACCAGCACAACAAAAAACTGAAAGCACAAGTACATCAAAATATGACCCAAGCCAACCAGTCTACGCCAGGAACTATGCGAAAGGGGAAAAATGGATAAAAGGTGTCATAATTCGTTCAATTGGAAAAATGATGTTTATGGTACAAACAAATATTGGTACTATAAAGCGTCATATTAATCAACTTAAGCCAAGATCAGACATAGATGATAACAAGAAGTCAAACGAGATCGACATGCTTCCATCATACGTCTGGTCACCGATTGCTGAATCATCATCGAATCAACCAGATAATCGTGTATCAAGAGGCGACGCAAACAATCGACTGAATCAACCAAAGCAAGGACATCAGTTTGAAGATCCAAACATCGTGCCAGCACAGCAGAAGGAGACGGCTCAGCCATCAAGTGTTCCAATTCGGCATAGTACACGTTCTCGCCAGAAGGTCAATCGGTTCACAGCTCCTGATTTTAGAAGGACCTAAATTAAGAGGGGAGATGTGATATGTATTTTTATGTACTATAACTGTAACACTGTAACACTTAACACATTTCCGTTTATTCATTCTTTTTTGTAATATACCTCACACGAGGCACACCGTTTGCTATATTGAAAATAAAAGTATTAACTTTAGATGCAACACACATATATTATTATTATATATATATATATATATATATATATATATATATATATATATATATATATATATATATATATATATATATATATATATATATATATATATATATATATATAGATATATATATGTATATATATATATATAAATATATATTTATATTTTATAATTTATCATATTTATACAATATATATATATATATATATATATATATATATATATATATATATATATATATAGATATATATATATATATATATATATATATATATATATATATAAATATGACTTTAATTAATTCTTTCCTTTCATTTACTTACTTGAATCACTTGAATTCCATACTTACTCTTCAAAATTTCGAATAGTTTATTTTCCTCATCTCTCCACAATTATGTAACGATGGAATATTATTGGAATATACTTTGTATTATGTCCTTCAGAGAAATTGTGTTAGGTAGTGTTAGGGCCATGTCGATGTAATAATAAAATTACTCCTAAAATGTAAAAAAGTGGCTTTATTGATAGTGGAACTAATAACTGCCCAATTAAATTTTAACAGAATCATATTGATGGCAGCATAATTATTAACAATTCGCTATAATCCGTTTACATGCACTTAACAACTTGTAATATTTAATTTTAATGTTAATTTCAAGTTCTTAGTACCGTCGTTTAATTTCAGAAGTTAGGGAACAAAACAAAGAGGGGAAGAAGTTAACAAAACAGAACAGTGGTAAAATAATGAACATACACAGAAAGTAAAAGATTTCTCTTGGTTGCGCCATATAATCTATTGTACCATGATAACACCATTATACCTAAATAAAGGTAAGGCATCTACCGACAATCGCAAGCAAACATAAATTCATACTCCATAAAGCATTTGCAAGATTTCGTTGAAAATTTCTCAAAAACAATTGTAATTTTCGAATGATTTCTATGCAAATTTTATGAACGAAAATTCTACATACGTACAGTGGCTCACAGCTTATTTCGTACAGTGTATATATTTTTATGTACATGGCTGTAACATCGAAACTAAAAAACTTATCAATAAGTTTTGAATGTAGATGTCTATGTATGTGTTTAGTAAACCTAATAAGAAAACGGGGAACCCCAAAAATTGTTCTTTTTGTCATGCAAGAGAGAAAAACTATTGATCAGCTGATTTTCAGCTCACATCTTATTTCGTACACAAACTTCAATGTAAGTAAGTTTCATTCTGCCGCGCAGTTACAAAGTTTTTTTGAATTGTATGAGTTTTTGGACCTTTTTAACTATTATAACAATTTTTATTATTATTATTTTAAATAGTTAAAGTGCTGTAAATTAAACATTTAGCGTTATGGGTCGTCGTACAACGATGGAACAGCGTAAACTGGTAATTAACCATTTTAGGAAAGGTCAGAGTGTGCGAAAAATTGCTGAAATGACAAATTTAAGTGCCTCAACTGTCCAATACATCATTCAACGCTTCGTTCGCGAAAATCGGTTGGAGAACAAGGGCAGAGAAGCACCTAATAAGATTTTCAACGCATCAGACGAGCGTTATATTGTACGAAAAGTTAAGAAAAATCCAAAGTTATCCGCTCCGAAGTTGTCTGCAGAGGTTCAGCGTGAAATAGGAAAATCATCCAGTGCTGAAACTGTCCGACGTGTGCTGCGCAATCATGACTTGAACGGTCGAGTAGCCCGAAAGAAACCATTCATTTCAAAAATGAATATACAACGCCGACTTGACTTCGCCAAAGAGCATATTATTAAGACTCCTGCGTTCTGGAATACCGTTATTTTCGCGGATGAGTCTAAGTTTAATATTTTTGGCTCGGACGGAATGTCATATGTTTGGCGTAAAGCGAATACCGAGCTAAACAAGGAGAACCTTAAGCCCACAGTGAAGCATGGTGGCGGTAGCGTGATGGTTTGGGCCTGTATGTCAGCAGCCGGAGTAGGTGAATTGGTTTTTATTGAGGAAACAATGGACAAAATGAAGTACCTCGAGATTCTGAAAAACAATTTACTTCAAAGTGCAGACAAACTGGGTTTGCGGGAAGAATTTCGGTACTACCAAGATAATGACCCAAAACATAAATCTGGGATTGTGCAATCTTGGCTTATTTGGAACTGCTCACACTTGATGTCTCCACCACCACAGTCACCTGACATGAATGTGATTGAAAATCTTTGGTTTGGACAATAAAATAAGAACACACAAGATTTCTAATAAGCAAGACCTAAAGAAGGTACTGATGGAAGAATGGAAAAAAATCACACCAGACATCACTCAAAAATTGGTGGATTCAATGCCAAATAGACTCCAGGCTGTCATTAACGCTAAGGGATGTCAACTAAATATTAAAATCAACTTACTTTGTTTTTAGTTTGAACTTAAAGAGACTGTACGAAATAAGCTGTGACATGAATTTTCCTATTTTTTTCTTATTTTATTTTTTTATAGTGTCAAACACTAAAATTTTGAAAAAGTAAATTTTGGAAAATAAAAAACAAACCTTCCTTTCTAAAATGGCATTTATATTTTGTTCAAATTTTTGCTATATTAGGAATTACTACTGCAGCAATTGTTAAACTGTCACTGTACGAAATAAGCTGGGAGCCACTGTATATATTGAAGAATTTACTATTGAATTTTTTTTGCGTTGTCATGGCTACATGTTTACATGATTGTATCATAATGGAATAATATAAGGTGTTGTACGTAGGATTCTATCTCTTTCTAATTTGACAATTCTCGCTCCCCTAGCAAATTAGTAATGCTTCTTCGTAAGCTTACTTTTTCATTATCAAAGAAAATTTATAAAAAGTAGTTTATAATTTATTTTTATGTAAAAACAATGGGGGTCCATTACTGGCGGTTGAAACACATTTTAACAGAACCTTCAATTTTAGCTTTGTATGATAGAACTTTTTATATTGAATTGCATACGGATGCATATAAATTCGGTGCAGGTGCAGTGTTAATGCAAAGACAAAGTGATGATTTATTGAACCCAATAGCATACTTTAGTCACACAACTTCGAAGGAAGAACAAAAGTATCATTCAAATTAATTAAAAACTTTAGCTGTAATGTGTGCTTAATGAGGATATACCGATATAATTTCGAGTATATTTACTTGGTATAGAATTCAAATTAATTACGTACTGCAGCTCACTACGAACAGCTTTTACATAAAGAGATTTAGTGCCACGCATTTGTAGGTGTTAGTTAACAATTCAAGAATTTAACTTTATAGACAAGAAAGGAATATATCGCAGGCAGATGTTTTAAGCAGAAACAGCATCACCGATATGAATTTAGACAAATGTGAAGTATTAGTTTTAAGTATTCGCGATAGAGATTGGATTTCAACGGCTTAGTTAGGAGATGATAGATGCAAACATGTTTCTGAAGTTCTAAACAGAGCACCGAAAGACAATGACGAAAAAATAATTTATGCGGAGTTTCAACTGAGGAATAATAAGCTATATAGGAAAACAACGAAGGTAAGTTGGTTGTTCCCAAAACAGCTAGAAGAGAATTTGTTTTTATTCATCATGATAGAGCTGGACATTTCTCAATAGATGAAACTCTAAGTATTATACAAGAAAAGTATTGGTTTGCTAATATGAGAAAATATGTTTAACGGTACATATTGTGCTGTTTAAAATGTGCATACAACAAAGTTCTAACGGAAAAACAACCTGGTTTCTTACATCCCATCGAGAAAATCCCATTACCTTTTGATACTTTACATATTGATCATTTCGGCTCATTTGTACAAAGTGTACACAAAAATAGTTTTCTTAGAGTTATGGTAGATGGGTTCACAAAATGCATACACCTCAAACCTGTTCAAAATACTAAAACAGATACTGTATAACTTTCTTTAAGTATTGTGAAAATTTTTAGAGTACCTCGTAGAATTATATGTGATAGAGCTAGTTGTTTTGCGAGTAAAAAGTTTCAATTATTTTGCAAAGTAATTGCTTGAATGTTATACATAACGCAATGGATACTCCCTAAGCAAAGGGGCAAGCTTAAAGATATAATAGAACTATTATATCAGCGATATGTAAATCTGTTGAAGAATAGAATAAATGGGATGAAAGCATAATTAGAATTCATTGGGGTTTAAGCTCCCCTATTAATAAAACTACTGCTAAAACCCCAAATGATCTTCTATTTTCTTTTAAACCTGTTAGTAGAGAAAATGCATTTTTAGCCCATAAATTTAGTTTGCAAGAACCATTACCTAATATAATAAAGAACAGGAAACAAGCGAAATAGAGTATTGATAAAAATATAAAAGTACGAAAAGAACAGTTTGATAAAAAGAGACATAGAGGATATAAATTGTAAAAAGGACAACTAGTACTAGTTAGAAGAAATAACTTCACGGAACGAAGCAGAAAACAGATATCAAAATATAGTGATTCTTATCAGATATCTAAATGTCTAGGTGATTACAGATTTGTCATAAACGACCTTCCTGGTACAAAATGATGCAATAAATTATATAATGGTATAACTTCTATAGATAAAATGAGGCTATATACTGCCAACATAGTGTCTGATTCTGGTAGTAATAGTAATAGAATAGTGTGGGTGCCGTAGCTCAGTGGTTAGTGTGTTGGCCTTCTGATCTGTAGGTCGTAGTTCAATCCCCGGCTGATGCATAACAAATTTAATATCGAAAAGATTTTTATTTCGAAAGGTACCCACCTGTCGTCAAGCAATTGGCAATTCTTCCGAAGAACTCTGTGACAAAGCTCAGAAAAAGTGATGTCACAAAGGTTATGCCGTTCGGAACCGGCTAATAAAAGTAAGTCCCTTCTAATGCTGTCCAAATTTAACACGCACAACAGTATTGGAAGAGAAGCTCAGTGGTATCGCAATGGGCCTTTCTAGTCTAAGTGTGTCCTCTCAGAGAGAGGGCAGCCTCATAACTTAACCTAACCTAACCAAACACTCAACAAAAATGGGCTGCAAAATAAAACTATAAAAATATATAACGGTACACGATGTGAACTGGCTAATTGAGTTTTAAATTGAAAAAATCTCAATTAAATATAAATTCTGAACGAAAAGGACCAAAAGCAATGATGAAAAAACGCCCGTAATGCAGACGCATTGTTTCTACATAAAAGTAAATTATAAACTACTTTTTATAAATTTTCTTTGAAAATGAAAAAGTATGCTTACGAAGAAGTATTACTAATTTGCTAGGAGAGCGAGAATAGTCAAATTAGAAAGAGATAGAATCCTACATACAGCACCTTTTATTATTCCATTATGTTAAACAATAACAAATATTACTTTTGATTGCTGAAAAGATTATACATTCTTTTATTAACGTTATAAAAATAAACCATAAAAAGAATTACATATATTGGTCCTAACAGTTGGAATGGTATGTATCATCATTATCAATACCAATGCTAATACATAATTTGAGCGTGAGACTCCATAAAATCATTCTATTCCTAGCAATACCGTTTTTAATATCGAGAATTATCTTAATCGGAATGAAATGCGAAGTTAAGTTCAGGTTCAGGCTGTGATATGTATAATTGCTATTGGTATCAGTATGATATCAACTTGTAAATAGTTGCTTATTTGGTACAAGAGTTAAAAATAGTCAAACAACTTGTTAAAGCCGATTGCTTTGTTTTAAAAAATTAAAGAATAAAACTTCATCATCTTGTACTCTACTAGAGGGTTAATAATTTTGACATTGCCTGAACAGTTTTAACAGATTTTGACATTTTGCGTTTTGACAAAAAGAACATATAACGATAAAATATGCAACAGTCTGTTCAAAGTGTTGTGTTCGTATACAACTTTCATTTACAATATAAAACTTTACAATACCTTGTGAACTACCCAAATGTAAGTATGTACAAATTAAGTAATTGATTAAATAAATTTAATCAAAATTAGGTTATGTTACTGACAAATTTTTAACGGAATGAAAAACTTAATTACTGGCTTATTTAAATGCTAAAAATTCTTAATTTCTAGGGAATTCTAAATTATTAAATAAAGGTAAATGATGTTCTTTTTTTTAAATAATACGGTATAAATTATCTGTGACAGTAAGCTCACGGATATCCATATTTCATTTGATCCTAAAATAAGTATGATTTATCTACGTTTTTATAAAAGGTCTTAAATTATTCCCCATTTTCCCATACTTCCGAAATACAGTATTGAGCATATTCGATTGCTTTTTTTTAATAAGTATTTTAATTTCCAGTAGCTACATCGCTGCGACGTTCCCATTCCCACAAATTTAATTAAATTTATAAATAGTTCAAAATATTCAATATCATCAGAGTCAGACTCTATGTTGGCAGTATATAGCCTCATTTTATCTATAGAAGTTATACCATTATATAATTTATTGCATCATTTTGTACTAGGAAGGTCTCTTATGACAAATCTGCATCACCTAGACATTTAATTATCTGAAAAGAATCACTATATTTTGATATCTATTTTCTCCGTGAAGTTATTTCTTCTAACTAGTACTAGTTGTCCTTTTTACAATTTATATCCTCTATGTCTCTTTTTATCAAACTGTCCTTTTCGTACTTTTATATTTTTTCAATATTCTATTTCGCTTGTTTCCTGTTCTTTATTATATTAGGTAATAGTTCTTGCAAACTAACTTTATGGGCTAAAAATGCATCTTCTCTACTAACAGGTTCAAAAGAAAATAGAAGTTCATTTGGGGTTTTAGCAGTAGTTTTATTAATAGGGGAGCTTAAACCCCATTGAATTCTAATTATGCTTTCATCCCATTTATTCTATTCTTCAACAGATGTACATATCGCTGATATAATAGTTCTATTATATCTTTCAGCTTGCCCCTTAGCTTATGGAGTATCCATTGTGTTATGTATAACTTTCAAGCAATTGCTTTGCAAAATAGTTGAAACTTTTTACTCGCAAAACAACTAGCTCTATCACATATAATTCTACGAGGTACTCCAAAACTTTTCACAATATCTTAAAGAAAGTTATACAGTATCTGTTTTAGTATTTTGAACAGTTTTGAGGTGTATGCATTTTGTGAACCCATCTACCATAACTCTAAGAAAACTATTTTTGTGTACACTTTGTACAAATGAGCCGAAATGATCAATATGTAAAGTATCAAAAGGTAATGACACTTTCTCAATGGGGTGTAAGAAACCAGGTTGTTTTTCCGTTAGAACTTTCTTGTATGCACATTTTAAACAGCACAATATGTACCGTTAAACATATTTTCTCATATTAGCAAACCAATACTTTTCTTGTATAATACTAAGAGTTTTATCTATTGAGAAATGTCCAGCTGATGAATAAAAACAAATTATCTTCTAACTGTTTTGGGAACAACCCACTTACCTTCGTTGTTTTCCTATATAGCTTATTATTCCTCAGTTGAAACTCTGCATGAATTTTTTTTCGTCATTGTCTTTCGGTGGTCTGTTTAGAACTTCAGCAACATATTTGCATCTATCATCTCCTAGCTGAGCCGTTGAAATCCAATCTCCATCGCGAATACTTAAAACTAATACTTCACATTTGTTTAAATTCATATCGGTGATTCATTACAATTAAAAGGAAGTTAAGCCCACAGAAATTAAATGATGGTAATAAGGTAAACTAAAATAAATGAAGATGGAAGTGCTTCAGTAGGAAATAGACTCGCATTACTGAGCGACAAAATCCATGCATCTAATTACACTGACTTGGGTTCTACATTTAGTACCTCTAATGCCAAACCGCCTCTAATTTACTTGCGTGAATGCAGTACCAATGAATTAGTAGACAATCTAACGCGCATAGCTGGCCAAAATAACTTCCATATCGTGTCGCTAACGAAAGGTAACATTAAGGTCTGAAGCCACTGATAAGGTCCAATCAGGTTGTTGAGCATAGGCTTCAACCTTTCACACAGTATGCTCGATAGAACTTTGTATGCGATGCTCAGGAGACTTATTCCACGGTAGTTGGCGCAAATTGTGGGGTCTCCTTTTTTATGTAAAGGACAGAAAACACTGAGCTTCACGCATGCTTTCATCTGACCATATTCTGCTTATGAGCTGGTGCATGCAGGCGAGCAGCTCATCGCCTCCGGTCTTAAACAACTCGGCAGGCAGGCCATCAGCACCTGCAGCATTGTTCTTCTTGTGTTCTTCAGCCTTAAAATGGCCGTTTCAACCTCGTCATAGTCGGGTGGTGGAACATCAACACCATCATTTGTAATTGGGGTTATCGGGCAATCCTCTCCACTGGCGGAATTGTTCATAGCATCGCCATTCAGTAACATGGAGAAGTGTTCCCTCCATAGGATCAGTACACTCTGGACATCTGTAACCAGATTCCCATTTCCGTCACGACAAGAAGGAGCTCCAGGATTTCAACCGCCACTCAGGCGCTTGATCTTTTCGAAGAATTTTCGAGTCTCATTCTTGTCGGTACACATATCTATCTCCTCACGCTCGCATCCTTCCAACTCCCTCTTCTTGCGCCTGAAAATACTTCTCTCTGCGCTCCTTTTCTCTCTATACCGCTCCTTAACAGCTCGCGTTGCGTCTTTCTCTGTGGTAGCGTGGCGGCACTTCTAATCATACCACTCATTCCTCAGAGGATGTTAGTAACCGATTACCTCCTCGCCAGCAGTAGTCACGGAGTGGGATATATGTGACCACCGTGTGCATGTATCATCACGTGGAGGAGTGTTCTGCATAAGCATATCCGATAGTCAAGTGGCAAATGTATCTGCTGTCTCTGGTGATCGCAGCTTACTAACGTCGAGCTTTCTCTGTGTGGGCATTCTCTTGTAATTTGCGACACATTAACGTGTGCGCATCTCAGTTGGCACCACGGATCGATTTCACGTCCATCATACTGGAAGCATGCCTTCCGTCAATCACCACATGATCAATTTGGTTTCTTGTTCTTTGATCTGGAGCCAGCCATGTCGCTTTGTGGATGCCGAGATGCTGGAATCAGGTACCACCAATTACCATGTTTCGTGCTGCGGCGAAGTCGATCAGCCTCATTCCGTTATCGGAGGTGTTCTGGTGGAGGCTGAATTTTCCGACAATTGGACCAAAGGTACCTTCCTTGCCCACCCTGGCATTAAAGTCGCCAAGCACGATTTTGATATCGTGGCGGCGCAGCGGTCGGAAGCTTCTTCGAGGAGCTGAAAGAAGCTCTCCTTGGTCACATTGTCCTTCTCATCCGTCGGAGCGTGGACACATATAAAGCTGATGTTGAAAAATTTTGCCTTGATGCGGATTGTGGCCAGCCTCTCGTTCACAGGCGTGAAATGCGAGACAAGATGTCGTGGTCTCTTGCTGACCAAAAATCCACATCCTAATTCGTGCCTTTCAGCATGGCAACTGTAGTAAATGTCACAGGACGCTCTTTTGGAGCAGCCCTGTCCCGTCCATCGCATTTTCTGGAGAGCGGTGATGTCAGCTCTGTATTTTTCGAGGACATCAGCCAGCTGGATAGAGCCACCCTCCCTATAAAGGGACCGGACATTTCAGGTGCATATCCGTAAACCGTTGTACTTTTTTCGTTTGAGGGGGTCATCAACAAAAGCGGTAGTCCTTATCCGAGGCATATTTGTTTTTTTCATTGGGGGGGTTTTTATGTGGCGGGTCCCAAACACAACGCACAACCCCTAACCGAGGAGATTTTCGCCACTCACTTCAGCCGCCTCCCAGCGGGTGCCAGGAAGACGTTGCCCGGTGATCGCCACATGGAGGGCCCCCATTTATAATAATGAAGACGCCATCAGATAGTAAGCATAGCAAGTTACATGACTACCCCTCATTAACAAATAAAGGTATCATCACATAGCGCTCAGATCAAACTACATGACAGCCAGTGAGTTGACTTGCGATGAGTTCAACAAGGATTGCGCTAGCCCTACCCGGTTGAGGCAGTTAGACACGTTACCTTGGGAAAACACCACCAGACCTGTACAATGCACACATTGTCAGGAATTCGGCCATACTAAGAGCTATTGCACCTTAAGAAGCGTATGTGTAGCATGTGGAGATCTCCATCAGACATCAGCATGTACTTCTAACAAAAACGACCCAAATACTAATAAATGCAGTAATTGCAATGGTAACCATATAGCAAACTATAGAGACTGTCCTGTATATAAGGAATTAAAAAACAGGTCTAATCAGAGTCAGGCAACTCACTCCCAAGTGGCTACAAAATTTCAAAGTGATGTTACACAAAACAACGAAAATATTCCAAAAATTTCTCATATGTCGTACGCCAATGTATGAAAACAAACTGAGCAACATGTAAAAGAACCAATTGCCCAGCCCAATGGAACCGTTGAATCTATGATTTGCAATTTAACCCAATGCATGACACAATTTATGTCTAATATGCAAACTATGATTCAAGAACTGATTAAAGCTCAAAATCAGATGTTACAAGCCCTATTAAATAATGCAAACGGTATTAATAACCACAAAATTGAACTAAAGCATTTCTTAGATAGTAAAAATGTTGATGTAATGCTGAAACACACCTTACAACCAAGTACAACTTCAATATACCAGGATACACATTCTATAGCGCAAACCACCCTTACGACAAAGCACATGGGGTACAGGCATTCTCATTAGAAGCAGAATTAAACATTATTCTTTTGAAGAATATTCAAGAAACTACTTACAAGCTACTTCAACATATCTGCAATGCTTTAACAAAAATATAACACTTTCAGCTGTGTACTGTACACCACGATTTTCAATAACCGAAAAGGTATTTAAAGAATTCTTTGACAAGCTAGAAAAGAGATTCTTGGCGGCTGGTGATTATAACGCCAAAACATACGTATTGGGGTTCTCGTTTAATAAATCCTAAAGGAAGGCAACTGTATAACACTATAATAAATCCACAAAACATGCTCAATTTCGTGTCTCCTGGCCAGCCAACTTATTGGACAACAGACATCTCGAAAATTCATCGTTCGAAATCTTAATCGAAATATTGTCACTGCCGAAATAAGTTACGAACTATCCTCAGATCACTCTCCTGTATTATTTTATCTAAATGAACGTCCTCCATTGTCAAAACTACCATTTAGGCTGACATCCCCAAAAACAGATTGGCTGAAATACAAAAAGTATATAAGTAGTCATATCAACACCAGTCCTGTAATCCAGTGTCGACATCGATGATAATCTAAACATCATCAATACCATGCTCACTACTGCTGCAATAGTTTCAACCCCACGTGATTACCAAAAACAAAAGAATGTTCGTATAGCCACCAACACCCAAATTGAAAAACTCGTTAATGAAAAGCGCCGGCGTAGAAGAGAATGGCAGACATGCCGGTCACCTGCATGACAAAGACTTAAGTGTGCTGAAAGAGCTCTGAAAGAAGCATTAAAACAGGATGAGGAATTTGAACAGCTAAAGTATATCGAATAGCTTTCTCCTATGACTACCAAAACAAATTCGCTTTGGAACTCTTACAAAAAGCTGAAAACGCCACTTGATGCAGAATTTCCAATCAGAAATCATGTCGGAAATTGGTCACACACTGAAGAAGAAAAAGCCAACACATTTGCTATACATTTATGTAATGTGTTCCAGCCCAATCCGCCCGCAAACGACTTTCGAATCCCTCCACACAGCACTGCAACTAGTGGCTTCACTCCCCTCAAAATATCATCGAAAGAAATCAACGAGATTATTAAGTACCAGCTTAATCCAAAGAAAGCTCCTGGTTTCGATGGCATCACACCAAAAATGCTAACTGAAATTCCAACGGCAGCTGTATTATTTTTAGTGGTTTTGTTTAATGCAATGCTAAAACTGGGCTACTTTCCTAACCAATGGAAAAAATCACAAGTAACAATGATCCTAAAGCCAAGAAAAGATAAAACATTGCCGTCATCCAACAGACCCAAAAGCTTGCTACCATGTCTCTCAAAATTATTTGAAAAACTGCTGTTAGCCAAACTCAGACCTCATCTTGAAGAACGTGACATAATTCCTCAACACCAATTTGGATTTCGCGAAAAACATGGGACGATTGAGCAGGTCAACAGAATTACCAATGAGATACGGAAAGCATTTGAATACAAAGAGTATTGTTCAGCTATATTCCTCGATGTTGCTCAGGCATTTGGTAGAGTGTGGCATGAAGGGCTAAAGTATAAAATAAGAAAACTTCTACCAGAAACCTCCCACCAAATACTAGAATCACACCAAGATAACCGTCGTTTTGTTGTAAAATATAAAGACTTTTCCACAGAAGAATTCAATATCAAAGCCGGAGTTCCACAGGGTAGCGTTCTTGGCCCCATTCTATATGTATTATATACTTCCGATCTACCAACAGATGCACGGTTGTTGACATCTACATTTGCTGATGATACTGCTATCCTAAGCCGTAATCGACACCTAATTAAGGCATCCACAGATTTATGGAGCATTTAGTACTTGTTGAAAAATGGTTATCTAACTGCCGCTTAAAAGTTAATGAGTCCAAATGTAAACATGTAACGTTCACACTTAACAAATGCACATGCCCGACAGCTACGCTAAATAATATCGCCATAACTCATACAAATGAAGTCACCTACCTAGGGATACACTTAGATAGACGGCTTACATGGCGCAAGCACATCGAAGCAAAAAGAACTCAGATGAAATTAAAAGCTTCTTGTCTGCACTGGCTCATCAATTTCAGGTCCCCATTAAACTTGAAATACAAGGTCCTACTGTACAACAGCATAATAAAGCCAATTTGGAGTTATAGAATTCCATTATGGGGGAACACTAGTAATAGCAATATTGAAATCATACAGAGATCTCAGTCTAAAATGTTAAGGATGATAACTGGTGCACTATGGTATATTAGAAATGAATGTATACACAACGACTTAAATATCCCAATGGATGGTAGAAATTGAAGTTAAAAATACCAGACAAAAATATACTAGAAGATTACAAAGACATCCAAACACACTAGCAAGAACCTTGCTCAATACCTGCTATACTTCGCGTCTTCAGAGAAAGGACCTGCCAGCCTCCCAATAAAAAGAAGAGCATCGTACAAAAAACATTGCTCTAGATAATAAGGAGCTACTGTTGTTGAATTAGATTAAGATTTTAAAACTTATTGTTAGATTCTTTAGGAATAGATTCAATAAATAAAGAAAATATATAATAAAAAAAAATATCGGTGATGCTGTTTCTGCTTAAAACATCTGCCTGCGATATATTCCTTTCTTGTCTATAACGTTAAATTCTTGAATTGTTAACCAACACCTACAAATGCGTGGCACTAAATCTCTTTATGTAAAAGCTGTTCTTAATGAGCTGCAGTACGTAATTAATTTGAATTCTATACCAAGTAAATATACTCGAAATTATATCGGTATATCCTCATTAAGCATACATTATAGCTAAAGTTTTTAATTAATTTGAATGATACTTTTGTTCTTCCTTCGAAGTTGTGTGACTAAAGTATGCTATTGGCTTCAATAAATCATCACTTTGTCTTTGCATCAACACTGCACCTACACCGAATTTACATGCATCCGTATGCAATTCAATATAAAAAGTTCTATCATACAAAACCAAAATTGAAGGTTCTGTTAAAATTTACCCCCGAAACAAAATTTTCATCGTTCTTGATCAAAATCTGAAGCGGTCTCGCAATGAAGGAGTATTGGAATATGAATTTTCTAAAATAACCCATTTGGCCTAAAAATTGCTTCACTTCGTGTTTATTTTTTGGTATTGGAAAGTTAATTATGGAAATTATTTTATCTTTACCAGGTTTAACAACTTCTCTTGAAATTTCATATTCTAAGTAAGAAATTGAAGTTTTTAAGAACTTCAAAATTTCTTTAATTTCAGTGTTATACTAAAAGAACTAATACTCTCAAATATTGTTTCTAATTTGTTTAAACCATACTCAATATTATTGGATGGAATTAGTATATCATCCATATACAAAGTTGAAAAGCACAGGTTTCCAAGAATTGTATTCATTGTTCTCTGAAATACGGCAGGTTCATTAACCAAACCAAAAGGCATTCTCAAAATCGTATGAAGTCCATCAGGAGTTATGAAGGCTGTCTATAAAACAAAATTTGCAGCCATTGCAATTTAATAATATAAATTACCAGAATCCAAACAATTAAAACATGTATTTCCACTTAATCTATGAATTTCATCTTCCGTACGTGGTATAGGATAAATTTCTTTCTTTGTATTTTTATTTAAATTCCTATAATCAATGCACATACGATATTCTCCACATTTTTTTAACTAAGGGAATTAGGCTTGCCTCATTCGATAACGAAATGAGTCTGATCGACTTCGCCGCAGCACGAAACATGGTAATTGGTGGTACCAGATTCCAGCATCTCGAAATCCACAAAGCGACATGGTTGCCTCCAGATCAACGAACAAGAAACCAAATTGATCATGTGGTGATTGACGGAAGGCATGCTTCCAGTGTGATGGACGTGAAATCGATCCGTGGTGCAGCTTAGGTACACATATATACCACTCCATGACTCCTGCTGACGAGGAGGTAATCGGTTATTAACGGCCTCTGAGGAATGAGTGGCATGATCAGGAGGGTCGCCACGCTACCGCAGAGAAAGACGTCGCCTACAGAAGAACCCTGCGTGCAGGTGCAATGCGAGCTGTTAAGGAGGGGTATAGAGAGAAAAGGAGTGCAGAGAGATGTTTTTTTCAGGCGCAAGAAAAGAGAACAAGAAAGACGCGAGTGTAAAGAGATAGAGATGTGTACCGACAAGAATGAGACTCGAAAATTCTTCGAAAAGAGCAAGCGCCTGAGTGGCGGTTTAAATCCCGGAGCCTCTTCTTGTCGTGATGGAAATGGTTATAGATTTCCAGAGCGTACTGAGCTTATGGAGGGAACACTTCTCCACACTACTGAATGGCGATGCTACGAACAATTCCGCCAGTGGAGGAGATTGCCCGATAACCCCAATTACAGATGATGGTGTTGATGTTCCACCACCCGACTATAACGAGGTTGAAACGGCCAATTTAAGGCTGAAAAACAACAAAGCTGCAGGTACTGATGGCCTGTCTGCCGAGTTGTTTAAAACCGGAGGCGATGAGCTGCTCGCCTGCATGCACCAACTCATAAGCAGAATATGGTCGGATGAAAGCATGCGTGAAGCTCAGTGTTTTCTGTCCTGTATATAAAAAAGGCGACCGCACAATTTGCGCCAACTACCGTGGAATAAGTCTCCTGAGCATCGCATACAAGGTTCTATCGAGCATACTGTGTGAAAGGTTGAAGCCTATGCTCAACAACCTGATTGGACCTTATCAGTGTGGCTTCAGACCTGGTAAATCCACCATCGACCAGATTTTCACACTGCGCCAAATCCTGGAGAAGACCCAAGAAAAACAGATCGACACACACCACCTATTTGTTGATTATAAAGCCGATTTCGATAGTCCGGTAAAGGTTACCTCTACGCAACAATGTCTGAGTTCGGTATTCCTGCAAAGCTCATTCGACTTTGTAGAATGACACTGCATAACTCCTGTTGTGCAGTGAAAATTGGGAAGGACCTCTCCGCACCGTTTAGTACCGAGCGGGGTTTCAGACAAGGTGATTCGTTATCGTGCGACTTCTTCAATCTTATTATGGAGAAAATAATACGAGCTGCTGATCTACGACATAATGGCACTATCTTCAACAAAAGTGTCATGCTGTTAGCGTATGCCGACGATATTGACATAATCGGCATGAACACGCGAGCAGTCAGTGCAGCATTCTCAGAGTTGGAAAGAGAGTCGCGTCGGATGGGTCTCACGGTGAACGAGGGCAAGACGAAGTATCTAGTGTCAACAAACAAAGAGTCCCGGCGTCTTGGACAGCACGTCACTGTTGACAACTACGCTTTTGAAGTAGTAAGGGACTTTGTCTATTTTGGAACCAGCATTAACAGCAGTAATGACGTCAGTTTGGAGATCATGCGTAGGATAACTCTTGCTAACAGGTGTTACTTTGGGCTGAGTAAGCAATTGAGAAGTCGAGCCCTCTCTCGAAGAACGAAAACTACACTCTACAAGTCTGTTATGATACCTGTCCAACAATGAGCTGTACGAGTTGTATGCCGATATTGACATAGTAAAGCGCATCAAAATCCAGCGGCTGCGCTGGCTAGGTCATGTCGAACGAATGGAAGAACACGCTCCAGCTGAGAAGGTGTTATATTCGGAACCCGCTGGAGGACGACGCAGAAAAGGAAGACCTAACCTCCGGTGGAAAGACCAAGTACTGAAGAACCTGACGGCGCTTGGAATTTCTAACTGGCGCCAGCTAGCAAAGAACAGAGATGTCTGACGAAGCATGTTATTTTCGGCCTAAATCGATATTCGGTTGTTATGGCCACATAAGTAAGTAAGTAAGTAAGTAAAATTTGATGATGAAAATTATATTAGCACATTTTAATTCATTTATTATGCATCGAACTATTTCCTTTCAGTCCAAGACATTATATACGGTTTACAAGTCACGGCAGTATCATCCTTTAACTTAATTTCCAGTTCTATAGTCCTAATTCTGATAAATTTTGAGTAAAATAATGCCGATATTTATTAATTAAATTAAGGAGTATTATACCAATGGCGTCGTCTAACTTTCCTAATTGTGTTGCTGTTATCGGTTCACTTCATGGACACTTGTGCAAAAACCATCAGTTTGTATATTATTATCAAGTTAACACTGATGTTCTCTAACTAACGACTGATTTTTATGGAATATTTTGTCTTCATCAGAATCACTCAACACAAAAATGACTCCGTTAGTATTTGTTACACAGCTCGAAACAGTGCAATGAATTTTTAAGTTGTTAAAAACAACTTCAATAAAAATACTCTCTGGGTTGGAATTGGTTTTGGACTTATTTTCAATATAGCCAGCATGATTTTTTAGAATCAATGTTGTTTCCTGAGCCCATAAAGTTATTTTCTTTTGTGGCAACTCTTCAACACCTGGTAAAACATTTCAATCTCGGTTGAATAGATGTACAACACCATATCTTACTACCATAGTAATATTCTGGTGATTAATAAATAGTTGCCCAACTAAAATATCTATACCCTGAGCATTATATGGAACAACCAATATTGCAATAAAAGCTGTAGCTAAACCAATCTCGAATGAACACTCAAAATTCCAATTATAAAATCACTATACCCTAATATGAAGGCACTTGTTACCTTTAAAGCAGTCTTTTTCAATATGATAAAGACGCTTGCATTTGATGCATTTCTTTTTCGGTTTGTCACACCCATTGGCGAAGTGCTCTTCTGATTTACAATTGAAACACGAGATAACCCTTTGACCTCCCAAATCTTCTTTTTCAAAATTATATCTCTTCCCACTGTCCTTCCAAATAGTATCCTTTCGTTTCGAATTTCAAATTGATTTGAAAATATTGAAAGATATTGCCCGAAAAGATTTTCTGGTGTCTGATATCTTGCGGCCATCGATTAGAAATGAGACTTCATGACCTCCTATTATACCACAAGAGTCTAACAGTATTTTCTTCGCAAAATTGTATTGGGTAATGCTTACGTTAGGCTGCTTTAATCATTAATCATTCGTGTAATAATTGATTTTATCCAACCATCTTTGCCCCCTCAGATGGGGAATACCAGGTCTTTCTAAAAGCGGTTCAAGTGCTATAATTCGTGATGATCTCCTATGACCGTAGGTTCGGAAAACACTGCACGTTTGGCAATATTTCTTTCGCCAATTCCATCAACTGCTTTTTCCTGGCAGAAACGACGAGATTTTATGTCATCTTTTTTTTTTTTTGTTATGTGATTGTCACCACTGTAGTTGTTAGTGCCAATATAAATAACTGTTTTTTTGGTTTATTTTTATAACGTTAATTTTTTTTAATTGAAACGTTACAAAACGTTTCATACATACCAAGGGGCGCCAACGATAGCTCGTAGCACTTTATTTTGAAAACGCTGAATGACCTCAATGTTAGAATTTGCATTGCATCCCCAAAGTTGGATTCCGTAGGTCCACACTGGTTTCAATATTTGATTGTAGATCAGAAGTTTATTTTGTACCGACAGTTTTGAGCCTCTACCGATAAGCAATTCTAGTCTTTGGTTTTTTATGTTAAGTTCCACTATTTTAATCTTGATGTATTCTTTCCATTTAAGCTTGGCGTCTAATGTCATCCCCAAATACTTAGCATTGTTAGCATATGGCACAATGACTGAGAAGATATTAACCGATATGTACGCAATTTTCTTTTTTGTAAAGTTAATGTGACTCGATTTTGTTTCGTTTATTTTAATATTCCACATTCTGGTCCATTGTACAACCTCGTCAATAGATGCTTGTAATTTTTCAGCAGATTCAAGCTCGTTTATGCCAACAGATAATATTTAGGTGTCATCTGTAAATGTGGCTAATTTCCTTGGTTTTGGAACTGCCAGATCAGAAGTGTATAATAAATACAGGACTGGTCCAAGTATGCTGCCTTGAGGAACGCCGGCATTAATTTTCCTAATATTCGAATATGCTTGACCTTGTGCTTATAACCTTAATAAAGAAATATTTATAATCTTTTTAGCAATCAAAAGTAATATATTTTATTTTTGAATATATTTTATATATTTCTATTCTAAGCATATTCTACTGCTTTAATCTCATCAAGTCACATCCTCAGACTCAGTGGTCAACAGATGTCACAGCACATCGTTTACTGCAAAACGCTGATCGCACCATGCATTCATGCATCGCATGAATACTGAGTCATTTCACACTTAAACAAAGTCTACCAACATTAACTTCTCTGTGGCCAAGTCCATATAAAGCCTTCGTATAAAGCCTATTTTTGTGAATATAAAAAACAAAAATTGTTTGTCGCTAACGACCAAATAAGACTCAAGGTCAAAGTTCAAATTTGAGATTGAAATTACTCAAATTCGCAATTTTTATTTACAAAAAAGGTGTTTTAATACCTTTTCAGTGATATAACACATTTATAACCCATTTTTAATATTTTAAAAGTTATGATCAACATAAAAAATTTGAAAACTTTTTTTTTCAAAAAACAATTTTTTAAGAAAATAAGCACTATTGATATAAAAAAAAGTTAGCACCTTATTCAGGGCCATACAGCAGTATTTTTAGAGAAAAGTGTCTTTTGATAAACGGTTTTTGGCCGGGCGACCATCTGTATTATCGAATAAAGGTTTTTCGTGATAGCCGACCATTGACCGGACGCAAAAAAATAATTCTTATAGAACCAAAGTGTTTCTTTATAGCTGGCATTCGGCCGCACACAAAAAAAAACCCTTATATTCCCGGCGCCGACTTCGCAACCATCAATATTTCACAATAAAATCTTTTTAGTTTGTATTTATTTTTGTTTATTCTACTTCAATTTCTTATTATTCTGCATTTGTAAATTCAACAAAGGATGGTTTCAGCGGATTCACTTTAAAGTTTACAAAATCCTCCTCCGATAAACAGTCGTAAACCTTAAATATAAAACTGTTATTAATTGACTTAGTGAGAAATTTAATTTTAACATACCCTCTAAAAATCAGACAGTTGTGCCGGGATGAATCCAATCCTTAATTATAAAGGGGAGGGTTTCCTTATCTCTTCTCTCCACAGAGACAAAAAAGCAAAAGTTGTTACCTCTCTCGACACATCTGAACACCCACTGCATAACCCCAATGGTACTTACGCCTCTCAAATTTACTTTCGTCGATATCGACAGTTTTTCCTACTCCTCTAATTTTTTAGACTTCAGTGACCATGTCTGTCGACATGGCCAAGCTTTTGTCGGCCACTTGCCAACTGTCAATTTATCGATTAGGGTGCTGTGTTTTGACCATTCCCAATAAACTTCAACTTCAACCACTAGAGAGTAAACCCACATAAGTAATTATTCTATTGATTCGATTTCGATTTTGATTGATAATTTTGTCATAGTGAAAATTAAATTTTCTCCTCTGTCATTAATTCGATGAGTTAATTATCGTTGGGAACCGAATAATAATTGGTATTCTCGCGGAACAACTAGTTTGGGCGAGCGGTCCAACATCCAGTAGACGTAACAGAAGCAGGGGACACTATCAGCTATATCGCAAGTATAGATGATGCCTCTTCAGGCACCTCATATCCGCTTTTAGAACGCTGTACTGCGAACACGACTTATTAAGTGACTCTCAAGAAAACAAAGATGTCACTTTAACTGATGTTGCATCTGTACAAGTAAACCACAGTAGCCTCAGCCTAAGCTACCCTCCTGAACCGTCTGGCAGAATCCAAACTTCGTCCTCGTCCAGGAACCATTGTTGAACAGAGAGAGTATTCACGGTTAAATTAGGGCACATAGATTGGCAAAAGTACAAGCAATTGTCTTTTTTATTCATAAATATAGTAACGAAGATGTAACCACCATAAGCTGGGAGACTGGCAAGAGAAGTTATCGGCTTGTCTCCTTCTATCTAGCTTATGGTATCCAGGACCCGTACCACCGCAACTCATAATAGAGCTGGTAGCGGAAGGCGGAGCAACAAAACAAGTGCTTATTATGAGAGGTGACGTCTACGCACACCATACCATTTATTGCAGCACAAACACCAACGAAAGGGGTGAGTTGCTTTTTAACTTCATTATAAACAATAGGTTATTATTTTGTAACCGAGGTGAGAAACCCACATTTATAACCCGTAATCAACCCGAGGTGCTTGACAGAACCTTAATATCTCAAACTCTCTTTGATAGGATAGTACAGTGGAAGCTGTTCGAGCAACATTCTTTCTCTGACCATCGTTATATCCAAATTACTTCTGAGGAGGAATCTAGCAAACCCCCCAAAACCAGAAATATAAGAAAACCCAATTGGCAGGTGTACATTACAGCGACGCGCTCGAAAACCTCGTCAGGATGCTTACTAAATCATGTAATCAAGAGTTAAACAAAGGCTGCCCAAAATTAGAAATGAGAGGAAAGAATAACCCACTTTATTTGTATAAAAAACTTAATGAACTACGAGTAGAATGCAGAAAGCAATTTAATATTGCAAAGTCGCTCCGAAAAAATAGTGGCTGGACCTGCTACTATGGCAAATTAAAGGTTTATAAAAATGAATTGAGGACGTT
The DNA here is from genome assembly GCA_963854835.1 of Megamerina dolium. Taxonomy (NCBI): domain Eukaryota; kingdom Metazoa; phylum Arthropoda; class Insecta; order Diptera; family Megamerinidae; genus Megamerina; species Megamerina dolium. Next base: position 61,491,145 of record OY978525.1, on the reverse strand, counting down.
GAGAGTGTCACAGCAGCTTCTCGAGTATGAATAATAATCACAAAGACTAACCAATCAATCGGATACTTACAGAAATCATACAAAAGCTGGACAGTATCATGCGAGGAATCGTTGAACCTACTTTTAGATACTCACTTTGCCGGTAGAGTAAATAGTGCCACGAAGTAAACTGAAAACGGCTACAGAACGGAATCCGACTCAGATGTATTAAGCGTTATTACCGAAACCAATATAGAATGGGCGGGTAAAACCTCTAAACCGTTTAAATCACCATTATTTCATGGGGTATATCCGGGTTTACAATTTTCGCATCCCGACATCCCGGAATTGTTAAAATGCTTCGGGATTGAAGGTCCTAATATGTACCTATTAAAGGTATGTATGGGTTCACTCATTTCTTCTCTTTACACCAGCTACTCGTTTCAGTGATTGTAACCTACTCAATCCATAAAAACAATTGTACAGCATAAACAGTACAGAGAATTAAAGCGATAAGTAATATCAGTACTTGGTTGGTCTCTCTGCTGTATACATCCATGGTCCAATTATAGGTCACGTAATAAATGCAGAAAAAAAGAATTTTTGGAATTGGGTCACTTTATCATCACCATGTTTGTTTACTATAAAATGAAGAGAAATGGTACGATGAAAGTAATAAACAAAAGTGGGGTCGATAATTAATAGTATTTATTATGAGAAAAAAATTAATAAAATTGTTTGAAAATTAACAAAAAGTGTTTATCAAATATGGTTTTCATGATAAAAAGTGGTTTGCAATCCTCAAATAGCTAACAAATCAAAACAAAAATTTCAAAATTTCCTAAAATTCAATTACAAATACAACAACGTGACCTCTAATAATTAGACCATGGTATACATCCATATCCCATTCCATATTTTATATATTTATAGTATGCCTACACATACGATATTACCTTCATTTCTGAGATTATAACTTAAATTTAGTTTCAATCAAGCATATTTCTCATATAAAATTAATACCACCATAATCTAGGATTTTGTGAAAATTTCGATAACTTTGTTAGATTTTCCTCTATGTAACTCTGTTTTTATCTATTTTTTCGTGAAGAAGGGAGTAAAATATAAAAAATGTGAACTATATATGATTCTTAGCTCATCCTAAAGCTTTCCTTGAAAAACTCGTTGCTATTGCAATGGATGTCAAGCTCCCAAAATTTTCTATATCCGCCTGCAATACATATACATTTGTTTAATTTAATAATGCATTTCACATGCGTATTGCAGACAAAATTTTTGCAATCTGAGCTGTTGCTTTTTCGGCGTTCTGCCAATTGCTTACTACTGGCGGTCAATTGATTTATTAAATAAATTAATGCACTTCTTTGCCTCTCTTCCATATCCATATCCGTACCTTCCAGTTGACCAAATTCAATACTAATCAAAGAAAAACTTCAAAATGATTTTGACACCTAACAATCCCTTTAGAAATAAATCTTACTGTGGAAACGAGTAAATAGATTTTCGTAATCTAGTTGTGGTAATCTAATTAATCATGGACTGGAAGGCCTCGTGAGGGTCGCAGTCGATTGCTGAAATTTTGTTTTATTTATTACTTTTAATTTTGATATTAATTTCTTAAATTCAGAATTAATTTTTCATTGGGTACACCTCCACTATGTGCGTCCAAATTAATTTAATTATTTTACTTATGTTTTCAATTTGAATTTCAATTCAATTAATTACAATTAATTAAATACCTTGGTATTTGCTAAACTCTTGATGCTAAACTACCTTGGAAAGAGCACATAAAAATGAAACGCAACGAACTCAATCAAAAACTAATGAAAATGGGCTAGCTCATTGGACGAAGATCAAAACTCTCCATATACAATAAAATCATATTATATAAACAAATTCTAAAACCAGTGTGGTCATATAGTGCATAAATTTGGGGCTGCGCCAGTCAAAGTTACGTATATATAATTCAACACCTCCAAAATAAAGTCCTTATAAATATTGTCAACGCACCTAAGCCGGCAAGCTTCTAAACACCACAGCCCTAACCGACGACTCCAACGACGACGCTGTTAATCTAAAGGAGGGGTTAAAAAAAACTTACCTCATAAATATGCTTTAGCAATGTTTCAAAATCAAACTGCTCGTTAGTTTCTTAAAACTAATTGTAGTGTAACAAACATTATTTGTATATATTGTTTTAATGTTTGTAATAAAAAAAACTAAATTTCTTAATTTCATATAGATTTTTTTAGTTTTTTTTATATTGGTACACCTATGTTAATTTAAAAGTACTTAAATTTAATTTTTTTTTATATTTTACATTATTTCAAAATCATTTGGGTACAACCTTCGCTGATGACACGGCTATCCTAAGTATACACATCGATCATCTGGAAGTATCTCGTAACCTGTCAAAACATCTTAAACTCCTCGAAGAATGGCTGGCAAAATGGTGAATAAAAGTAAATGAGAATAAATGTGTACAGGTAACTTTCTCTCTTAGAAAAGAAACGTGTCCCCCAGTCAAATTAAACAATTCCGCAATCAAATAAAGTAAAATACGTGAGAATGTATTTCGATAGAAGACTAACATGGAAAGCTCATATTATAGTAAAAAATTACAAATCAAATTCAAACTGCTGCAATTGCATTGGCTGCTAAATAAAAACCCAAAACTTAGCCTCAATAATAAAGTTTTGATTTATACATAGATTATTAAACCGATCTGGACTTATGGTATCGAATTATGGAGCTCGGCTTGCCCCTCGATCATTGCAAAAATCCAGAGAGTCCAGAATAAAACGCTTATGCAAATAACTTGTGCGCCTTGGTATACACAAAATTAACATAAAGATTTTAATGTTGATACAATTCCTAAAGTCATACGAGCACAAATATTGCTAAATACATGATGAAACTTCAAACTCATCCTAACGAACAGGCCCGGCAGCTAACCATTGTCCTGTTGCGACCCAAAATATGCACATATGCATATTTTGCCTCGCGACATATTTCCCGAAATTGGGAACTACATATTTGTCAATACACATACCAACGTTGCTCGAAGTTGTGATATACACAATCCATACTAATATTACTTATAATTGTGGAATGTGAGAACATTGTGCCAACTGAGTTGCAGCTGGGTGTGAAAATGCTGACAAAGCATTTTCCCACACAATTCGTAGTTCTGTACATACGTAAGCATACCTGTGTAAGCATACATGACAACTAAAATCACGCGGTCTACTCATGTGAGAATATCAAAAAGTTGCTTTCTCATGTAGAATATATACACATGGAGAGTGCATCGATCGTGTACATAAACACATATAGTACACACATACACACAAGTGGTGTGAATATATTATGGTATGTTATATGTTGGTATGTGGGTAGATTGATATGTGGCTAGTGTTAGAAAAATTGATATAAGCTGCCAGCTTACTGAAGGCGTTGGTTGTTCAGTTGTGAATCTTATACCGAAGTGTTAGCTTTAAGAAAAGTGTAAATACTGCGATCCTTACGAGGCCCTCCAGTATTAGTGTAAAAGTGAAAAACACCAGCAATAAAGTAGAAACCGCAAGTATCCTTAATAAAATATAATTGTTTTATTTCAGCCAACGAGTGTGTTAGACTCGAGGGATATTTAAGAGCTTAGGTCTAGGTGTTAATCTTGTGAGCTAGGTATTTAGTAAGTGTTGTGGAAAAATAGTACACAACAGTCCCTTCAATAACTCGGCTCAAGAGGAAACGCTTACTGTCAATATAATACTAGTTGTTTAAATGAAAATTACTTCCTAATTAAATGTAAATTACTTGCTATTATGCTTAACATTTAGTTTTAAGATTTGAGAAATTATTGTTAATTTTATTTTATTACACCTTCACTATGTGAATTTAAATGTACTTAATTTAATTTTTCTTTTACACTTACAAAGTTATTTTCCACAGCTGCATCGTTGTCTGGAGTTGTAAGAATATTAGCAGTATCATTTTCAACGCCGATTGGAAGGATAGAGTCCTTTTTACCGAAGTTACTGGGGGATCCTTGTCAACATTTCTCGAAAGTATCTGCGAATTGGTCTCACAGACGCTGATATAAGTATTTTTTATTTTTGAATCCTTTGTGTAATGGATCTACTTGAGGTCCGTATTTCCGTGGAGCTTCTTGAGGTCTTTATTTTAAAGTTGTTCACTTTTGAAATTGGAAGTTATACACATAAGACCTTTGCTCGTGCGCCACTTAATATTTTATATGGTAAGTTTAATAGCCTAGACAGACAGCAGCGTTAATCCGGATTACCGGCGCACTTAATCCGAATAAAATATTAACCTGACAGACGTCAGTATTGCGGATTGACTAAATGCCTGATTGCTGTTTTATTCGGTCTGCTCACTTACATTACTATCACTATAAATTTCTGTCATCTGTCACTCTCGATATGAAGTACGTAAACTGAAAACTATTAGAAACTTGTAAATTGACATCACAGTTCGTAATTGACATCTGGATGTATTTGTTCGCCAATGCTTTTCATGTTGAGAACTGTTAACAATTGTTGAAAGTTTTTTGTTAGCGAATATTTTGTAAAATGGATCGAGAAAAATTAATTCGAATTAACTCGGTAATCCGGAATTAGGCTGCCGTCTGTCTAGGCTATTATATAAAAAGCACGTGTCACGATGTTCGTTTACAATAATCTTTGAAAATATAGGGTAGTTTTTGTTAAAATCGGTTAGTACATACGGCTGTAATTACTGCTAATAAATTTCGTAACAGCAACAACTTCAACAAACATGTAATTATTGATAATTTTATATGAATGTTGTTATGTACGTGTACGTTCGCTTCTTCATGTTCATACCCGAACGACTTGAAACCAAAAAAATTGTTATTTTGTTGTATGTTGTTGCTGTTACAACTTTAATGATGCAACTAGCAACGAACGTAAAACCGTAGAACGTATCAGCTGACACGACCTATCTTATGGGAATGTCGTATTAACGAAAACTCACCACCGTATGACGGTGACGCAGCCGTTGCCCGTAGCGGAAGAATCAACAGCAATTTGATTTTGTGCGTAAAACCATGTCAGCTGATCACTCTCTATGCTTACAGAATTGTCAGATTAGACTTTTATAAATAAATAAGAAATAAACTAAGAAAATTTTGTTTTTTTTTTAATTAATCAAAACTATCATGTGTTTAGTAATTTATTAAAATATAATTCACGTATATTAATTTTTTTTTTAGTTTCTAACATCTATATTATGAGATTTTGTAACGAAGTAAGTACGTAAGTACTTCGTCACATACTCCGTATACAAATATTTACTACATACATACTATCTTAAACATAAGATAATTTTCTAAATGTAATACCCCAGGTAATCCACTCATACACACACACATACTCGCACTCACACATCTATCGTACACACACATGCGAAACTACACTATCACCGTTTACTTACAATCCACATCAACTAGGAGAGAGAGAGAGAAGGAATACCACCCACATAGTCGTAAATATGTTTCACAACCAACGATCACTATCAAGGGACTTACGACGACTTAAATCGACAGTTGGCCTCTGGCTGCCGTGGTGTGGGGACATATCTCCATACTGGGACAGAAAGAGACCAACTACACACACATGACTGTGTCGCAGAGTGTCGATTCGGTACCAATCGGCGCAGGCGACAAGGCATGTGTCGTAGTGCACAGGGCACCTACTGGTTGGTAACCGCCATAGGACCCAGGCATTAGTACTAACACTAATTAACCACTAACACCATCATCTTCCATAAAAACTCACGAGCCGAGGTTATGTGAGAGTCAGAGGAGGAGGAATTGGAGAGACAGGGTCTAGCGGTTCGAAGTGCCAGTGGTCGTGGAGCGCAAACCTGGGGTAATCAACCCTTTCTTAATTGTGTGATTTGCTTGCAATATACCGATAAGTAATATAATAGCTAAATTAAATAGTATAACAAATAAATGGAGTAATATAATAAGTAAATGAAATAAAAGAATAAATAAATGAAATAATATAATAAATAAAGGGAATAATATAATAAAAATAAATAAATTCAATTTGAACCCTGGCACCGACGAGTTTGACCAGCAGAGAGCATTATAAATGGCGCCCGAGCAGGGACAATAGAAATTTTGTGAAGAAAATATATATGTATGTATATAAAAAAAAAAAGGATAGCGCACACATATACTGGAGCAAGGAAAATACTGCAGTACACATATACACCATATTGGAAGTGTACTAACATTGGAATAACTGAGAGAAAAATGAGTCGTGCGTTTGTGAATTTCTTAAATAAAGAAGAATTGACGCAGTGCCTAGGTGATCTAGGGTTGAAGACAACCGGCACTGTGGACGAAATGAGGGGTGTTTTGAGAAATTACATTAAAGATGGCAACTTACCACCTGAACATATCGAAATTATCGACCAGTTGAGGACAGCATTTTCGGAGAAAGAATTAAAAGTCGCCACTCAGGTACAGCGTGGTGGTTCAGTCAGCGAGGTAGATCCGGGTATCACCGTGGGGGCAAGTGGTAGTGGAGCAAACCAACAACAATCCTGTTCTTCACCTGTATCACTAGCTGTACAAGATAAACCTCAGTTAGATTTAGCCTCCATTTGTGACATGGTACGCAAGTGGGGTGTTAAATACGAAGGTGGAAAAGAACCACTGTTGTTTCTAGAACGTATCGAAGAGCTAGCGGCCTGCTATGAGATACCTAAACACGCATTACTAAATACTATGCCCGAATTATTACGTGGAGACGCTTTATTTTGGTACAGGAATAATAGAGACCTTTGGGACTCATATCATGATTTTGTAGAAGATTTTAAGCTGTTCTTTTTGCCTGCACGTTTCTTTGAAACACTCGAAGACGACATCAGAAAACGAATTCAACGCCCAAAAGAGAAATTTGTAACATTTGTCACTGCAATACAATCCATGATGCGTTGGACCTCGATGTCACAAAGCCAACAGCTCGAACGGATATTTCGGAATAGCCGTACTGAATACCGAATGTACATTAAAAGACGAGAATTCAGTGTACTTAGAGAGTTGATTATCTTAGCACAGGAGTACGAATCCATTGGACCAGAAGAAGGTATGAATAGAAGAACTGTTAACCGCATACAAACGGTGCTTGGCCTTCAGAATGAAGAGACCATGTGTTTTCGATGTGGGGAACGTGGCCACAACCGGTCTAGCTGCACAAATCGACAAATTATGTTTTGTTGGGATTGTGGTAATCGGGGTGTTAGAACTGTTGACTGTTGTCGAAGAAGTACGGGAAACGGTTTAAGAGATCCTGCAGCGAAGGGTGTGGAAAATCTCTAAAGTTATACCCCTTCATAATTAAAATTAAATACGGGAAAGATGGCCGCCTAGCAACAAAAATTATGATCAGGCAAACAAGGTACGTTGCTACTGTAGATACTGGAGCCACTCATTCTTGCATTGAACTCAACATAGTCCATAATTTAAATCTTCATATCCATGACTCCACAATTAAAACCCTCAAATTGGCTGATTCGTCGATGATACGAGTTGAAGGTTGCGTTAATAGTTGGGTTACTCTTAATGGAATAGTATTTCAACACAGTTTCTTAGTTCTCCGAACAAGCCTAGACCCAATAATTCTTGGAATGGACTTTCTGCAACGAACCGGCGCTTCAATACAAATCCAACCTAAAGATCGAGTTACTGCAACCGCGAAAAATACGTCCACTGCGACGCAGCCAGGATGCGCAACAATAAACCACAACGTCAAAGATGACAATGAATCCCAGATAGTCCAAGCCTTTCTAGATGAGCAGCTCTCACGGTTTCAAAATATCAACGGCACGTCGAATATAACTGAACACGTCATTATTATGAAACACCAGAGGCCACTTAAGCAACGATATTTCCCTCGTAACCCAGCGATGCAAAAAATAATTGATGACGAAATTGAAGAATTGCTAAAAGATAATCGTATCGAACCATCAAAGAGCCCATATAGTTCTCCAATTGTGCTGGTGCGGAAAAAGAATGGTGAGTGGCGATTATGTATAGATTATCGCCAACTAAACGAACACTCAATTCGCGATGCGTACCCACTACCTCGAATTAATACAATCCTCGAAAAACTCCGCAATGGCAAATATTTTAGTACCATTGACCTTCGACAAGGCTACTGGCAAATTCCTATGGCACAAGATAGCAAACTATACACTGCGTTTACGGTACCCGGACGAGGTCTGTTTCAATGGAGAGTCATGCCTTTTGGACTGCACTCAGCACCGGCTACTTTTCAACGAGCATTAGATAACGTCATTGGACCTTCAATGGACTCTTTTGCTTTTGCATATTTGGATGATATCGTAGTGATGGGACGTACATTGGAGGAACATCTGGCCAATCTCAAGACGGTATTCGATCGGCTGATCGAAGCCAAGTTAAGAATAAATCCGGACAAATGTTCATTTGTAAAGAAAGAAATAAAGTATTTGGGACATGTAGTCAGTCAGCACGGTGTGCATACTGATCCAGAGAAGGTATGTGCAATCATGAATATACAGCCACCCACAACACTTACTGAACTGAGGTCCTTCCTGAACACGGCTGCGTGGTACCGTCGTTTCATTCCAGACTTCTCAACACTAGTAAGCCCATTGAACAAATTGCTACAAAAGAACAATAAATGGAAATGGGCAGATGAAGAGCAGACAGCATTCATCTCATTGAAACACAAACTTTCGGAAGCACCTGCACTCACATGTCCAGACTTCGAGCGTACGTTTATACTACAGACGGATGCAAGTGATGTTGGTTTAGGAGTGGTCCTTCTACAAGAGTTCGACGATGGCGAAAAGGTAATAGCGTATGCTAGCCGTACTCTAATGCCAGCAGAACGAAACTACACGGTTACAGAAAAAGAATGTCTAGCAATAGTATGGGGCATTCGGAAGATGAAACACTATTTAGAAGGTTATCACTTTGTCATTGTTACCGATCATCAATCATTAAAATGGCTCAACTCTATCGAATCTCCATCGGGGCGAATTGCTCGCTGGGCCCTAGAAATGATGCAATATGATTACGAGGTAAGGTACCGAAAAGGAAAATTTAATGTTATTGCCGATTGCCTTTCTCGCTCACCGTTGACCAACATTGAAAATTGCCATGGTGTTTTCCAATCTCTTCAACAAACTACCGAAGATTCACACGATAAGTGGTATTTGTCCAAAGTGGAAATGGTCACACGAAGACCTCAAGATCTACCAGACTACCGAATAGACGATAACGGTAATTTATGCCGACATATTTACGATGCAACCGCCTATAATGACATGGATCCTGTTCCTTGGAAACTGGTAGTGCCAAAATCGGAACGGATTAGTGTTTTGAGAGAGTGTCATGATGATATCACAGCCGGACACCTAGGAATAGCCAAAACAACATCAAGAGTGGCCAAACTGTACTACTGGCCAGGTATGTTCCGAGACGTAGCAAAGTATGTACGACGATGCGAAACATGTCAAAAATTTAAAGCATCCCAAGAGGCCCCTGCAGGGAAAATGAGAACAACTCTAGCATCACGGCCTTGGTCGATAGTATCAGCAGATTTTGTAGGTCCACTCCCACGATCCATGCACGGAAATACCACGTTGATCGTGTTCCATGACAAATTTAGTAAATGGTCAGAATTCGTAGCTACTAGAAAAGCTACCACTAAAACTTTCATAAAGGCATTTAGGGAACAAATTTTAGCTCGATATGGAGTTCCTGATATTCTCATAACTGACAATGGTGCTCAATTTACCAGTCGGGAATGCAAAAAATACTTCGAGACTCTTGGCGTCAAGCAACAATTTACTGCCCCCTATTCCCCACAAGAGAACCCTACAGAGAGAATGAATCGCACAATTAAAACTATGATAGCCCAGTACAGTGAAGGAAACCAACGCAGGTGGGATGAGAGCTTACCAGAGTTAATGTTGGCAATAAATTCCAGTAAGCAGAGTTCAACAGGGTACAGCCCAGCATTCCTAACACAAGGGCGAGAACTACGTCTACCAAACACATTATTCAGTAGGAAAATACATGAAAACCTTACAGAGCGATATAATAACCCTAAAGTAAAGGCAAACCAGTTGAAAGAAATCTTCGAACTTGTGCGAGAGAATCTCGTAACAGCTTCTAATCAACAGGCTAAACACTATAATTTGAGACATCGTGCTTGGTCGCCACGGAAAGGCAATCTAGTTCTACTTCGCCAACACCATTTGTCAAAAGCGGCCGAGCATTTTGCAGCAAAACTTGCACCAAAATTTGATGGTCCCTTCGTTGTATCCGAACTTGTGTCCCCTGTCATCGTACGCCTTCGAGATCCTGACAGCAACAAAGACAAAGTCACTGCTCACTTGAAAGACTTAAAACCATATCACCACTAATAATAAATAACAGCAAATAAACAACAATAAATACACCTCACTACACTAAGACAGCAAATCTAACATGGTGACAGCGTGTGAGAGGATATTTGATTGTATTTACCCTTCCAATCCTTGTGGTAGAATCTACAACAACTCGCCTACGTGGCATCGACATGACACAATTTTATTCGTCTCAACGCAACTATTACAATACGAATTATAATTACCGTTTAGTAAAATATAGGAGCATAATGAATGCAGACCGTAACTATGAGGAAGTGCAGTACGAGCAGCACAGAAAGAAAAGTCCATCTGAAGAGCCAACTATCGTCCCGAAGAGAGCCAAAGTAATAATAACATCTGATGTTACCGACTTACCCAAATTATATATTGAAGACATTGTTAGCGCATGGAGAAACACAAAACAGAAGGAAGACAATGCTTCAGATGTCTTCCTTCTACCTACTGGTTGGTAACCGCCATAGGACCCAGGCATTAGTACTAACACTAATTAACCACTAACACCATCATCTTCCATAAAAACTCACGAGCCGAGGTTATGTGAGAGTCAGAGGAGGAGGAATTGGAGAGACAGGGTCTAGCGGTTCGAAGTGCCAGTGGTCGTGGAGCGCAAACCTGGGGTAATCAACCCTATCTTAATTGTGTGATTTGCTTGCAATATACCGATAAGTAATATAATAGCTAAATTAAATAGTATAACAAATAAATGGAGTAATATAATAAGTAAATGAAATAAAAGAATAAATAAATGAAATAATATAATAAATAAAGGGAATAATATAATAAAAATAAATAAATTCAATTTGAACCCTGGCACCGACGAGTTTGACCAGCAGAGAGCATTATAAATGGCGCCCGAGCAGGGACAATAGAAATTTTGTGAAGAAAATATATATGTATGTATATAAAAAAAGAAAGGATAGCGCACACATATACTGGAGCAAGGAAAATACTGCAGTACACATATACACCATATTGGAAGTGTACTAACATTGGAATAACTGAGAGAAAAATGAGTCGTGCGTTTGTGAATTTCTTAAATAAAGAAGAATTGACGCAGTGCCTAGGTGATCTAGGGTTGAAGACAACCGGCACTGTGGACGAAATGAGGGGTGTTTTGAGAAATTACATTAAAGATGGCAACTTACCACCTGAACATATCGAAATTATCGACCAGTTGAGGACAGCATTTTCGGAGAAAGAATTAAAAGTCGCCACTCAGGTACAGCGTGGTGGTTCAGTCAGCGAGGTAGATCCGGGTATCACCGTGGGGGCAAGTGGTAGTGGAGCAAACCAACAACAATCCTGTTCTTCACCTGTATCACTAGCTGTACAAGATAAACCTCAGTTAGATTTAGCTTCCATTTGTGACATGGTACGCAAGTGGGGTGTTAAATACGAAGGTGGAAAAGAACCACTGTTGTTTCTAGAACGTATCGAAGAGCTAGCGGCCTGCTATGAGATACCTAAACACGCATTACTAAATACTATGCCCGAATTATTACGTGGAGACGCTTTATTTTGGTACAGGAATAATAGAGACCTTTGGGACTCATATCATGATTTTGTAGAAGATTTTAAGCTGTTCTTTTTGCCTGCACGTTTCTTTGAAACACTCGAAGACGACATCAGAAAACGAATTCAACGCCCAAAAGAGAAATTTGTAACATTTGTCACTGCAATACAATCCATGATGCGTTGGACCTCGATGTCACAAAGCCAACAGCTCGAACGGATATTTCGGAATAGCCGTACTGAATACCGAATGTACATTAAAAGACGAGAATTCAGTGTACTTAGAGAGTTGATTATCTTAGCACAGGAGTACGAATCCATTGGACCAGAAGAAGGTATGAATAGAAGAACTGTTAACCGCATACAAACGGTGCTTGGCCTTCAGAATGAAGAGACCATGTGTTTTCGATGTGGGCAACGTGGCCACAACCGGTCTAGCTGCACAAATCGACAAATTATGTTTTGTTGGGATTGTGGTAATCGGGGTGTTAGAACTGTTGACTGTTGTCGAAGAAGTACGGGAAACGGTTTAAGAGATCCTGCAGCGAAGGGTGTGGAAAATCTCTAAAGTTATACCCCTTCATAATTTCGAATTCATAAAACAGCAAGCTGACACAAATATCACCAACTATGACCCAACCACTTCTCAATTTTCACAGCAATACCAACGACCAAATACAATTAACCATAACAAAAAACAATAATCTACAAAAACTGATACATATTAAATTCCTCTAATAGAAGTCGCAAAGTCTCCACCTTCCATCAAACAAAAATCAAACTATTTCGTAATAACCTCTCCCATCAAGATGATATATTATTATTCCCAGATGACGAAATGCAACGTTAATCAGAGTTTATATTTTAGTCTTATGGTACTGAGTATTCTTCAATGGAATATGAATGGGTACGAAAATAATCTTAATGAATTACAAGTCTTATTTAACTCTCATTGTCCTGATATAATAGCTCTAAAATCATAAAAAGATTTCAATTTTTTTCTCTTCTAAATAAAGGGTTTGCTCTCTGGCGATTATAATGTGTAATATTATTTTTGAATATGTACCAAAGTTTTTGTTTTTCTTTGCGAAGTCTAAATTTGCAACATCCTTATTGGCATTCATAGAAATATTCATCGTTTCAATTTGATTAGTTATATGTTTAGAGTATGTGTGCCCAATCAGCACTATTTATTTTAAATTTGTGAGCAGAATACGATATATTTTGGTCAGCGTCTGACTCCAGGTTAGGAGCGGCTGCGAGCTACAAACCCAATACCGTCTGATCCAGAATGGGCGGCTACTTGGTCAGAGTCTGTTCCCAGGTTAGGGGCGGTTGCGATAAAAGCCTGGCAGTAGGTATAAACTGCATTAAGACTGAGCCCAGTAAGGTCTTAATTAAGGTACAATGTGGAAAAGAAGTTCTGGGTTGACGATTAAGGTATTCTGTTACCTTAGTATACAAGAGTGATATCTTGTAGAAATGGTTTTCAGGCTCATGTCATAAAAACACAAAAACACAAAACAGCGCATCTGATAGAATTAATGTGGCCGTAGATACACCAAAGTCAAGGAATCCTGGAAGTTTTGACGGAGTAACGTGCTAAAAACTAGAAAACCTGCCCGGTGGTATAATTTCGACAGGAGAGGCGAAAAGTGCACAACTAGTGAGAAAATAAAAGCAAATAATCCACGCCGATGAAAGGTGATGACCTTGGGAGAAGCCATCAATTCACTCCTGGAGTACAATGCCGCAACAACGTGCACCATAAGATCAAAAGGATTGGAGCCATGATTAAGAGAAGGCACACCGAAGACAGTATGGTGATAGAAGAATCCGAGAAGGAACCGGCGACACCAATGAGGAAGATACCAATAAGGTGCAAAAGGAGAAATGTACAGCAGCGTTACAAAACCAGCAAAAACCCAAAACCCAGCCCCGGTACAGCAACGACATGAGATAACACCCTGGTACCGAACGCGCGATCGTAAGTAGTAAAAAAGAGGCGCGAGACGCCGGAGATGCAGCAGAAAAAAGTAAAAGGAGCAACCGCCACAAACAAAGAGGCCGGCTGGACTCTCTTTAAGGAGAAAAATGTAAAGGAAGCTAAATTCGATAAAACCCGATACCATAATAATATCGAAGGCTGAGCACGCTACGTATGTAGACATCCAGCTGAAGGTGAAAACCTCAGACTCTCTTAGGTCTCTTGGGGCAGAGTGAAGGCAATTCGGCGAACGGCTAAGAAGGAGTTGATGATAGAACTGAAGGAGTGCCAGAAGAAAAGACGTCTGTATACCTACACTGTGACACTACAGTGTAGGGACCTCGACGAAGTAACTACACCAGAAGAAATCTGCACAATGCAAGGTTAGGCGTTCGGATGTATTGGCAGTGAAGAGTCTACGAACCGCCTTCAAATGGGAGTGCCATAAGGCAGCAACATGCACGCACCCAGAAAAGTGCGCTTTGTGCAAAGTTGAGCACGCGGCCGGCAGCTATAAATGTCCGCTGACTAAAAAGGCGCGATGAGAAGAGCATACATGAGGATTGTACAGATCAATCTCAACCATTGTGCGGCCGCCCAAGATTTTCTCTGGTAAACTATGCAGGATATTGCAGCGTGGATATTGTGCTATTATCTGAGCAATATGAAAACGTCAAAGACCACTCCTAGACATCTGATGGCTCGAATAAGTCTGCGGTATTGGCAATGAGGAACGCAACACTGCAGAGTAAAATGAAGTGTGTAGAACATGGTTTTACCCGAGTTAAGACGAGAGGTATCTCTTATCTCTTCATTTGGTACGCTCCACCGAGCTTGATCTGGAACTGTTTAATGTGTCTGGCCAAAACACATTCTAAACGGAATGGGGTAGTTCCATCGTGGACTTGACGTTCGCAGATAGCGCTATAGCACGCAATGCCAAGTGGACGGTTAGCTCCATTTAAACGCACAGTGACCACAATGAAATGAAATACTTCAATGTTTATTGAAATACTAACGGACATAGAGCGCAATGCACATCGTGCACGGAAAGTGTAGCAAAAGGGTTGGAGGAAACAAGCATTCAACGCTGAAGTTTTTAACATGGTCTGGAAAAATGGCACCGGACAAGAAGCTCCCGAAAGGATGAATGCAGAAAGCATATCGAAGAGCATTACTGACTGTCTCTGTAAAGCATGTGCCGCAACCATGTCCAGGATTTCAGAAAGACCTGAAAAAACGCCAGTCTACTGGTGGAACGAAGAGATCATGGCCGTCAGAGGATACTGCCACCATACACGAAGAAAATTGAAGAGAGTACGCGGTACACCACCATTAGACGCGCTTCTGGCAGAATACAAGACCCGTAAAGCCGTCCTCAAAAAAGCCATTCATGGGGAATGGGGTATAAAACCATTATGAGGAAGCTGAAAGGACCGAGAGCACCCCAGCCCACATGCCCGACACTCTTATAAGATGTAGTCTTTACACTATTCCCTCGCCAAGAAAAAGCGACACCCTGGTATAGGTCAGCCAATATGTGTGGATGACATCCATAGCAGATAACAAAGCCCCGGATCCAGATGGTTTTCCAAACATTGCGGTGAAAACAGCAATCAAGGCGACACCGGAGCTTTTCGCTGGACTCTATGACGCATTTCTCAAAGAGCTCGTCTTTCCAAAACCCTGAATACAACAGAGACTGGTGCTGCTACTTAAACCGTGAAAGCAGCCATACCAACAATCATCGTACTGTCCTTTGTGTATGCTAAATACTCTTGGAAAAATACTGGAGCGCATCTTATGTGACCAAATATAGGAGCACTTGGAGAAACCAGAAGGGCTCTCGCCAAATCAGTATGTCTTTAGAAAAGCGCGATCAACGCTGTAAGCCGTCATGAGTATTGCTTGTCATGCCATTAGCGGCACACAGTGGAGATTCGGCATGAAGAAGTACTGCGCAGTGGTGACGATGGATATAAAAAACGCGTTTAACTCTGCAAGCTGGCCTCAGATTATGAGTGCCTTTAAAATTTTCGCTACTATAACAGAGTCCTGTTCTATGATACTGACGCTGGTGTAGAAACGTACAAGGTAATTGGCAGTGTCTCACAGGGCTCGGTACTGGGCCCAACACTGTGGAATGTAAAGTATGACGGCATCCTTAAACTTCACATTCCGGAAGACATAACCCTTGTCGGATAAGCAGACGACCATCGCGCTGGTGGTAGTGACAAAACACCTTGACACGTTGCTGGCGGTATGTAATGATGCTATTTCAAGAGTAAGAAGCTGGCTGAAAAACGAAAAACTCGAGCTTACGGCGCAAAAAACAGAGGTCGTTCTTTTGAGCCTTCGGCAGGTCCGTGTAGAACTAGTAATCACGTTAGGTGATCACAACATCACTTCCCAGCCGTACCTGAAGTAATTGGATGACGTTCAAGCGGCACTTACAGACGTTCAGCGACAAAGGTGCGAGAATAAATGGTGCGAGAATAAATGGTGCGCTAACTAGGCTGATGCCTAACATCGGTTGCTCTCGCGCAAGTAGGTGGCAACTTCTGTTAACGGTGACAAGCTCGGTGATCTTATATGCAGATCTGGGCAAGAACGAAGAAGTCATACTATAAAGACATCCAAGCCACATACAGGCTCGGCGCTTTTAGAGTGGCCAGTGCCGTACCGTTTCAGTTCATGCCATCTGTTTTACAGCTAGGAAGGTACCCATTGACCTGCTGGCGCACGAAATGGAGCGACTGTACAACGCTATCGGGTATAGACCATGTTATTTGGCTAAAAAAGAGGAAAGGCTACGTACAATCGCCCAATGGCAGCAACGATGGAAACAATCCGAGAAAGGCCGCTGGTTGTTCAAACTCATCCCAAATATAGCGATGTGGATGGACAGAAATCATGGAGAGGTTGTTTACCATCTTACGTAGCTGCTCACTGGACTTGGCTGATTCAAAGAATACCTGTACAGATTTCACCGCGAAGACAACCCTTTCTGTCTAACTTACTTACTTACTTACTTATGTGGCCATAACAACCGAATATCGATTTAGGCCGAAAATAACATGTTACATGTAACAGTTAGAAATTCCAAGCGCCGTCAGGTTCTCCAGTACTTGGTCTTTCCACCGGAGGTTTGGTCTTCCTCTTCTGCGTCGTCCTCCAACGGGTTCCGAATATAACACCTTCTTAGCTGGAGCGTGTTCTTCCATTCGCTCGACATGACCTAGCCAGCACAGCCGCTGGATTTTGATGCGCTTTACTATGTCAATATCGGCATACAGCTCGTACAGCTCATGGTTGTACCTTATTGGGTACTCGCTACCAACGCAAATAGGTCCAAAGATCTTGCGTAGGACTTTTCTCTCGAAAACTCCAAGCATTCGCTCATCCGAGGTGGAAATTGTCCAGGCTTCAGCGCCATATGTTAGGACAGGCATGATGAGAGACTTGTAGAGTGTAGTTTTCGTTCTTCGAGAGAGGGCTCGACTTCTCAATTGCTTACTCAGCCCAGGGACAAAGTCCCTTACTACTTCAAAAGCGTAGTTGTCAACAGTGACGTGCTGTCCAAGACGCCGGGACTCTTTGTTTGTTGACACTAGATACTTCGTCTTGCCCTCATTCACCGTGAGACCCATCCGACGCGACTCTCTTTCCAACTCTGAGAATGCTGCACTGACTGCTCGCGTGTTCATGCCGATTATGTCAATATCGTCGGCATACGCTAACAGCATGACACTTTTGTTGAAGATAGTGCCATTATGTCGTAGATCAGCAGCTCGTATTATTTTCTCCATAATAAGATTGAAGAAGTCGCACGATAACGAATCACCTTGTCTGAAACCCCGTTCGGTATTAAACAGTGCGGAGAGGTCCTTCCCAATTTTCACTGCACAACGGGAGTTATGCAGTGTCATTCTACAAAGTCGAATGAGCTTTGCAGGAATACCGAACTCAGACATTGTTACTGTCTAACATGCCCAGAAAAATACTCGCATGTTCTATTTCATTGCCCTTGTTTTACCAATGAGCGAACAGAGCTGGAGACAGCATTCGGCGAAACACTGACTGAGTCAAATCTTATCTCACACATGTGCGACGATAAAGACAAGTGGAATGTGGGATGGGCGATATATATATATATATATATATATATATATATATATATATATATATATATATATATATGTATATATATATATATATATATGTATATATATATATATATATATATGTATATATATATATATATATATATATATATATATATATATATATATATATATATATATATATATATATATATATATATACCTACACCTGATATATATCAGGTGTAGTAAAATGAAATCCAATTTTTCCAATTCCAATTTTTCCAAATTTTTTCCAATAGATGGCTTTCGTAATCTGTATCTCGTGTTGTATAAGTGTGATCGGGTTACGCTAGATGGCGTTAAAAAGCTAGGATTAAATAAACTTTTCAGGCAGTTTTGTGATTGCTAGACTCAGTATTGCAAAAACAAAAGCTTATCAATCGGTGCGAGACAATTTTGTCGAAAGACCAAAAAAAAATAATACGGCTTAATGGGAATATCATCTTGTTGTAGAACTGCACCGATCGAAAAATCCCTTGCGTTGGTCACCAATTTAAATTTTTTATTGAAATCCGGATACTTAAGAACCGGGGCTTCTGTTATTATTGTCTTAATATTTTCGAATGCCAAGATATAATTAGCATTATTCAAGTCGATTTTTGTTCCCTTTGTTAAATATTGGGTCATTGGTTCACTAAGGTAGTGCTACCTTAGTGAAATCCCTTATGAATATCCGGTAGTATCCAACTGCTTCTAAAAACGATTTAATTTGTTTAGGGGTGTGGGGTATATTTATATTCAGTATTTTATTGACTTTGTTAGGATTTGGTTTGACGCCTTCAGGTGTCACTACATGCCCTAAGAATTCTGTTTATTTTCTGAAGAAATTGCATTTATCGAATTGTACCTTCAGATGATGGTCGCGTAATTTAAAAAAAATTTTTTCAATGCTTTGCATATGCTCTCCTATGGATGTGCTGAATATAAGGATGTCGTCCATATAAACTACACAAATTTTATTTATGTATTCTTTTAAAACCCTATTCAACATTCTTTGAAATGTTGAGAGGGCGTTTTTTAATCCGGAAGGCATTCGTATGAATTTGTAAAGTCCCTGTGGTGTAAAAAATGCTGTTTTCTTCTTGTCTTCTTTTTTAACTTGAATTTGATGAAAGCCTTTTGCAAGGTCCAAAGTTGTAAAATAAATTTTAGTTTTCTGTAGTCCACCACTAATCTCCATTTCTTTTTTCGTTGGTACTATCCATAGAGGACTATTATACGGTGAATTGCTTTCTCTAATTATTCCTCACGTAAGCATTTCTTCTATTTGTCTGTTAATTTCCTGTTCGTGTATTTGCATCTATTGCCGTAATTATTTCGTGCTGTCCTGCTGTTGTATTGGCTAATTGGTCGCCTTCGAGGAAAAACAAGTCCGTATTTGATGCTATTATTTTCTCTAATCCCTCTTTTTCTGGAGGATTAATATCTTTGAAAAGGGTTTCAAATTCCGTTATGTCGTCATTAACAAACTCCAGTTTATGGGCTTCTTCGTATTTATATGGGAAGCAGTCCTTAAATTTTATATTTTGTCCATTGATTGTAAGTGACTGTGTTTCCATATCTATGATTGCTTGTAAAGGTTTTAGAAGGTTTTGGCCTAATATTCCGTCGAAATCTTTATTTCCTAAATATGTTAATTTCCATGCCATGAGGGCATCCTTATTAAACTCTTTTGGTAAAGGTGTTATTATTTCGTATGTTATTAATATATCTCCATTTACGGTTCGACATTTTATTGGATTAGGTAATAGTATTCTTTTATATTGTGGTAATAGGTTTTCATTTAGGATCGATATGGTTGACAATTCGCTTCTTCAACGTAATCGATATCCATCGGTTCTATATTATTTTGAGTGTTAAAGTGCCTCTGGTTTTGCCCCGCAGGATCTCTAAACTGTCTTGAAATCTGCCTGTATTGGCTTGGATAATTACTGCTTTGTCTGTACTGACCTGAATTATTGTTATTTTGTCTGTATTGACCTACGTTATTGTTATTTTGTCTATATTGACCTGAGTTATTATTATTTTATCTATATTAACTTGAGTTATTGTTGTTTCTATGCTGTGTATTATATTGTTGGTTGTCCAAACTCTGATGTTGTCTGTTAGTATTGTAGTTATAATTCTGTCTTTGTGGATTGTTGTAATTTGGATAAAATCTCTGATAATATTCTTGGTGATCATTTTTTTGTTTTTGATCTTCTAGATCTTTCATCTTTTAGTAAACCATTTGTTTCTAAGTGATTATAAGCATCTCGAATCTTCTTAGCTCCACTATTAATAACTACTGATGGCAAGTTTACGTTTATATTATCGAGAAAAGTTTTTAATATGATAAATTAATTATTTGAAGATTTGAATTCTTCGGGTTTACTTGTATCATATTCATATTTCTCGTTTAGTTTAGATTTACCGTTGAGAATGCTTTCTGGTATAATTGATGGTATGTTTCTTAAGGGTTATATAAGGGTATGCTTCACTTCTTCCCACGATGTATTTGTTCCTAAAGTCGTTATAACATGTAAACTTCCTCCTTGTATTTTATTTATGATTGCTCTGTTGTACACGTATTGTTTGACATCCGGATCATTGTTGAGCAGTGTAAGAATCGTGTCAACTTCTTTTAAAAAGGATGTTAGGGTGTACGAATTATCGCCTCTAAATTCTTTGATGCGTTGGGCATCCTTTATAATTTCGCTTAATGATAGTCCTTGTTGATGACCTTGTTGAACTTCGCTTTGTATTGGCATCTTGGAAATTGTTGTATTTTGCACTTCGTTATTAGGCAAGTCACTAGCTGAGTTTGAATTTTCAATTTCTAGTTCAATGAGCCCTTTGGGGCTTTAAGTGCCACATATTTATTTATTTATTTTAGTTCTTTTTTTTCTTTCGTTGTTTGTTTTAGCCATTTAATTATTTTATACTTTGCGTTATTATTATTATTTTTTGTTTGTTAACACTTCACAAAAATCTGTAGATTTTTCGCAGTTTTTTTTACAATTTTTTGTTTAGTGTTTCACAAAATCCTTGGATTTCGCGGTTGTTTTTACAAGTTCTTCAGAATCTGTTTCATTTGCGATTCGAGGTGGTTCTCACAAATTGTTTAGTATTTGTCCCGTTTGTTGTTTGTTCACTTATGAATCTTATGATTCATAATATATAAAAAAAATCTCAACCTTAGGATCTTATTCAAAATAAAAATAAATTTTTTCAATTTTTTCAACCGTTTATTTATTCTTTATATTCTGATTGCTAGATCAAGACTAATTTTACAAATGCTTAATTGCTATAACGTAACTTTACAATATTGTTTTTCTTTCTCTTATGTCTTGTCTTCGTTGGCTAAAATTTTTTGCTAACGAATAGAGTTTTATTATTATTGTCTACGCCAGAAAATTATATCACTCGCATTGTCTGTTGTCACCTTTATAGAAGACGAAGGCAACTCTGACTTGGTCAGTCAGCAGTCGGTTCGTCTGTTCTTGTTCTTCTTTTTTTTCACTCTTACTTATTTTTCCAGACACGAACAGTGCGCGCATTTTTGTTCATTTATATATATATCTCATTTTTATATAAAATTATATCTTTAAAAATGTCCAATTGTGGAACATAGTCAATTTAATAACAATAACTTAGTTAGTTAGTACTAAATTAGTGACGTTTATATATACCACGAGGTTTATCGTAATAAACAATATACATAAACGTATAAAAGTATATCTCGTGTTTTTTTTTTCTTCGTACAAAATGGTATATATGTACATAAGAAACCATTAGTTTGCAATTTACGTGCATTCCCTTCCGTCTCAACACGGAATTTCTCTCGATAACCAAATTAATTAAATAAATCACAATTTGGTTTAAACATATATTTTGAACAATGGTATTGGCCACAAACGAAAGGCTTAACCATTTAAAATGTGATAAAAAGTGTGCTGATGCAAATACAACAGCAACAGCAAGTAGCAGCAGCAGCACCATCACATCAACGTAACAACAACAACAACAATTATACATCAGAACAAATGGAAGAAAATCCACAGCAATAGCGGCAATATCAGCAAGATTTGACATCAGTCATCAACTGCAATAGTTTGCAATTGGAAAAGATGAAGCCGGACAATTACGTTACCCGAAAACATCAACAACCCCGAAAACATTATCAAGTAGATTTTTAATTATATTTTTATAATTTATTATTTCTTTAATTTTATTAGAACGCAAGAAGCAGTCGGTAATTGCAAATACATCGGTACAACTCAACCAAGGTATGAGCCCACCGGCATCTATCGCACACACAATTATTACAAAATGCATTAACATTGTTTGATTGCAAATAATGTTATACATATTTCTAAGTTTATTGACTTATGTCAGTTAACTCTTATGGGAAACAGTGGTTTTGAAGTACTTATTACAAAATGTGTTGATATTGCTAAATTAGGTTGATTGGAATTTTATTGTTATAACGAAATATATTAATATTGTTAAATTATAAGTAGAATCATATTCCTATGTTTATTGGCTTATGTCAATAAACTTTTATGGGGAACAGTGTAGGCTTTGACGTAACTTCTCCCTCCTTAGAATGAAGTCGTTATAATATTTTTTTTTGCATTCCGTTTCTTTTTTTGATGGTTATGATTATTAAAATTAAACTGATAATAATAATGCATATTGTGTATATTTCTCCATACACAAACTTCTGATTTTTCTCGTTTTTGACTTCTTTTATTAAATTTATATTTTCTATTTCGTTAAGTATTACATCATGAAAAATTAGTTCTTTATTCATATTTTTTATGTTATCTACTTCTGATTCTATTGCAAAACTTTGTTTGAATGTTATTTTGTTATTACTAAAATTATTATTGCCAATTATTATTGTACAATTATTAATATTTGGGAGAAAGTTACCGCTACTTATTTTACATTAATTATTTCCGATGCATTAAAAAATTCTAATGCAATTTTTCTTAAGAATACAATTATTACAAATTTTTAAATGTTTTATGTCTATTTTCTTTTCAAGAGATACGATTCATTTTTGTATTTAATTATTTATTGTTTATTAAACAGAAATTCAAAATTTAAAGAGTTCCCTATTGGCATTAGTAGTATTTTTGGTAGAGTTAACATTGTTTTAGGTACCTTTAGGTACAATTTTATTTGTATTGTCAATTATAGTTCCAAGATGTATTTTCTGTAACTTTTGAAGGTTCATGTCTAGTTTGTCTATCTCCTCACTTGTCAAGAGGTTGCTATGGACTGTTCCTAGTCTTGATGATGCTATATTATCTTGAATGTGCTCAACGTTGTCTTGAAATATTTTATACTTTAGTGTGAAGTCAATGAGTAGAGCCTGCTCGTAAAGTTCATTGTTATTGCTTTTAAGGCTGCTGAAGTTATCAAGTATTTTATTCCTATCCTGTTAAATGATTTCTTTTAGCTTGATTAATGTGTCATTGAAGTGTGTGTTTATTGAAATTTGCTTATTGAGATTGTTTATTGCATTTTGGTGTCTCTTTTATTGCTGAATGATAACTGCTATTGTAAAATTCGATTGCTTTGCTCATTTTGTCGTTGATATTAAAATTTCTAGCTTCTATTGTAAGGGTTCTTATTTTCTCACTGAGAGTACTGTGTAATCGTTCAATATCGGCGTTGCCGGTATGGCTGTTAGATTTGGTAATATATATATATATATATATATATATATATATATATATATATATATATATATATTCCCTTGGCTCCTAAGTAGAGCATAGGGCCTCAATAAACAAATTATAACTTCTTTTATCTAGAGCTAGGAATTTAATTGCGCTCCATGAATGGCCTGCTTTTTTCGCTTCTGCTTCAACTTGCCGTCTCCAAGTATTGGCTGGTCTCCCTGCGCCTGCGGCTGCCTTGGTGGTTCCAATCCAGCGCTGTTCTCGTTATGTCACCGTGGGGTTTCCGCAAAGTGTGGCCGATCCATTTCCACTTACGACGTTGGATTTCGATGTGGATTGGTGTTTGTTTGGTCACATTCCAGAGTTCAGTGTTGCTTATGACCTGGGGCCAAAATACACGTATAATTCTACGTAGACAGCGATTAAGAAAAGATTGCAGCGACTGTAGTACACCCGACGAGATATTCCATGTTTCGCACCCATACAGAACTATAGACTTCACATTGGCGTTGAATATCTTAAGTTTCGTATGCCTGGATATATAAGACGCTCTACATACCTTGTCTAGCATACCAAATGCAGCACTACCCTTCGATATACGGTTGCGTATGTCAACTGATGACCCGCCAGTCTTGGAAATAACAGAGGTAACAGAATTCGTCTACATCTTCCAAAGGTACGCCAGCAATCTGAAGAGCTTGTGTTTCGGAGGTGTTGATTCGCATAACTTTGGTCTTCGCGATATTGATTTTAAGTCCTGTGTGTGCTGTAGCGTCACTTACCGCTTGCAATTTTGCTGATATGTGCGAAAATTTATGCGCCAGCAGACAAATATCGTCAGCATAGTCTAGATCTTCCAGGTGGCCGCCCATACTCCAGGAGATGCCTCTGTTAACTGCACAAGCTTGCCGCATAACTAAGTCCAATACTAGGTTGAACAACAGTGGAGATAGTACGCAGCCCTACCTCACTCCGGCTTGCACCTTGATCCCATTGCTTATAGCATTTTCGTGTTTTACGCGGCAACTAGCGCCCGCGTACAGCTCTTTGATGATGTTAATAATTTTTTCCGGCACCCCTTTACATGCGAGCGCCTTCCATATTGCTTCGTGTTTAAGAATATCGAAAGCTTTCTCGAAGTCGATAAAACACATGTAGAGGGGTGTCCGCCACTCCACTGGCTGTTCCACGATTACTCTCAGGGTGTTTACATGATCTACGCACGAGCACCGTGGGCGAAAGCCGGCTTGCTCTTTGCGTAATCCCTGCAACAGTGAATTGGATAGCCTTCTGTGAATTATGTGTGCTACGACTTTGTTTATCATGCTTAACAGCGCGATACCTCTCCAATTTTTACACTCGGATAAATTACCTTTCTTCGGAAGAAGAATGATGGTACCTTCTTTCAACTCGGATGGTATTTTTTCTGAGCTCCGAATGTTTTTTAATAGGGGCATCAGGATACGAGCACTAAGCTTGGGGTCAGCTTTTAGTAACTCCGGATTGATGTTGTCAGGTCCAGGAGCTTTGTTATTTTTTAGTGTCTTGATCGCGCTTATTATCTCAAACTAATCCGGGCATGTGGTGGGGATATCGCGTTTAACTGTGTGACGTTGGCAGCTACAGGGCTCGATTGGTTGAACGGATGGCGCTGACAATAACTTCTCATAATAGCACTAACATATGTGGATTTGCTTGTCTTTGGACGTTGTTAGTACTCCATTTTCGTCTTTAAGCGGCTTGGAAGTTTTAAAGGCGGTGTTTGTTAGCTGTCGTATAGTGTGGTATAGATCTTGGGTGCAATACGTCTCTGCTGTAGCCTGCGCTGTGGCCGCTAAGTGATCGCTCCATTTTCTCCTATCTTCTCGTGCACACTTCTTTATTTGCTTGTCGACCGAGCTGTATCGTTGCTGCAAAAGAGCTTTGCGTTGTCTAGTCTTCGCGCAATTAAGCTGATTTTTCACCATCCGACGTTCGCTTATCAAGTCCCATGTGCGATCCGATATCCAGCATTTTCGTTTATTCATCTTGTGACCAACGTGTTCTTCCGCAGCCTTTACAAAGGTTTGTTTTATGTACGGCCAATCGTCAATGTCAGCATGCACAGAAAGAGCGGACGCCAGCGATTCAGAAAATCTTTCGCGCGTGACAGGACATTTTAGCTTCTCAACGTCGAACTTTTTTTGCGCTTTATGATTAGAGCTCTTCCCAGCCGCAGCCAGTCTGAGCCTGATTGTCGCAGTGAGGAGGTGATGATCGCTTTCAAAATCGGCACCACGCTTATTGCGCACGTCGAGGAGAGAGCCCCGCCACTTATGGCTTATGGCAATGTGGTCAATTTGATTTTCGGTGACTCGGTCCGGTGATGTCCATGCTACCTTGTGGATGCGCTTATGGTGGAATAATGAGCCTCCTATAACAAGACTGAGGTCGGAACAGAACTCTGTGAACAGCTCACCATTCTCCGTGAGAATACCTAAACCGTGCTGACCCATAGTTTTCTCACGGCCCCGGTTACAAGAGCCCACTTGTGCATTCATGTCACCCATTAGGATGACGATATCACCTTCGTGAATATCACTCATTACTTTCGTTAAGCTACCATAGAACGCATCCTTGGTTGCTATATCCGCAACATTCGTTGGCGCGTAGCATTGAACGACCGTAATTTTCCTTGCCCTCGTGCGCAACCTTAACGATATGATTCTGTCAGAGTGCGCTTTCCAATCTATCAGAGCCGCTGCCGCTGACTTTGAGAGAAGAAAGCCGACTCCATTTTCTCTTCTTTGACTGGCACTGTTACCCGAAAATAAGAGTTTCTGGCCTGTTGCAGTTGTAAACTCACCCGAATCTGCCCATCTGATTTCACACAGCCCGAGTAGCAGCAGTTGGTAACGTTCGAACTCCCTACACAGTTGTAAGATCTTAGTTGGCTCTAGCAATGAGCGCACGTTCCATGTTCCTATTCGTGATCCTTTTTTCATGCTAAATGTCGTCGCCAGTTTGTTGGAATCCTTATTATTTGCTTTGTTTATTTTGGTTTCTGTAATCCGTTGGTTTAAGATGAGTAGGGGATTGGCCTTCTGCATCCGATCCTGAATCCGGGGCTGCCGGTCCGCCTCCAGGCCGGCGTGGCGTAGGAATTTCCTCATCGCCTATGGAAAGGTTATCCCGCCTTTACTCGGTCGTCAGAGCCTCGCTTGTTCTAAACGGGGGGTACCGCTGAAGGTGAGGTTGACATTTGGGAGGGATAGGCTATATATTCGCGTCACCAGCTTCAACTGCCCAGCATAGATGTCGGCTGCTGAGCCGACATCTATGGTTTGGTAAGATGGAGTTCTATTCCTTCGGTTCTAAGGAAATCCTTTATATTTATACTCCTAAATTCGTTATCTGTAGTTAATTTTTTGAAGTGTCCTTTCTGCGACAGTATAGTATTATTTTTTTATAATTGTTTGGTTATTTCTGTCCTCCAAATAAAAAGCTGTTGCAAATTTTGAAAAGCTATCAATGAAAGTCAAAAATTTGCTTTTGACTTAGTATAAATATGTATTATTTCGTTTGTCACAATTATTTATGAATTTTTGGATTAATGCTTTCAGGTTAGGGAAATAAATGAGTTTTTTAAGTCCTTCGTAATTTTCATTGATGTATGTCCTGTTTCAAATTTATGGTACTGTTTTATATTCCTAAAGACTTCCTCTTCGTTACTTAGATCTTTAGCATGATATGTGCATGTAACAAATTTAGTTGAATTCCTATCAAACAATTGAATTATGTAGTTCTGGAGTTTGTTATATACATGATAATTTAGTTCCGAAAAAATTCCTATCCTTCCTGGTTTGATATATATATATATATATATATATATATATATATTATTTTGTTTCCGTACTTTGTTTCAAATTGTTTTGTTTTATTTTGTTTTAGTATAATTTGTGTTTTGAACCGATTCCCAACAGTCTCTAGAATAGGTATGTGATCGTTAAAGTTTTCTTCCTGAGAATACACTGTGGCGTCATTTTGGTTATCCACGTTATTAATAATGGATGTTCCGCAATCTATTTCATTATTATTTATCTCGTTTGTTTCTATGTTTATCCTGCTTAGTAAATCGGCTACTTTATTGTTCTGCCCTTTGATGTAGTCTATATTAATGTTGTATTCTTCTAATTTCAAGATCCATCTCTGGAGTCTTGGATTGACGTCTTTACCTACAGATTTAGTATGGAGCCATTTCAATGGTTGATGATCTGTTAATAGGTCGAATTTTCTCCCGTATATGTAAGGTCTGAAATAGCCTGTTGCCCAGACTAAAGCTAGTAATACCTTCTCAGTTGTTGAGTAATTCCTTTCATGTTCATTTAAAGTTCTGCTGGCATAGCATATGGGATGATCAACTTGTTGTAGAACTGCACCGATCGCGAAATCGATTGCGTCGGTGACCAATTTAAATTTTTTATTGAAATCCGGATACTTAAGAACCGGGGCTTCTGTTATTATTGTCTTAATATTTTCGAATGCCAAGATATAATTAGCATTATTCAAGTCGATTTTTGTTCCCTTTGTTAAATATTGGGTCATTGGTTCACTAAGGTAGTGCTACCTTAGTGAAATCCCTTATGAATATCCGGTAGTATCCAACTGCTTCTAAAAACGATTTAATTTGTTTAGGGGTGTGGGGTATATTTATATTCAGTATTTTATTGACTTTGTTAGGATTTGGTTTGACGCCTTCAGGTGTCACTACATGCCCTAAGAATTCTGTTTATTTTCTGAAGAAATTGCATTTATCGAATTGTACCTTCAGATGATGGTCGCGTAATTTAAAAAAAATTTTTTCAATGCTTTGCATATGCTCTCCTATGGATGTGCTGAATATAAGGATGTCGTCCATATAAACTACACAAATTTTATTTATGTATTCTTTTAAAACCCTATTCAACATTCTTTGAAATGTTGAGAGGGCGTTTTTTAATCCGGAAGGCATTCGTATGAATTTGTAAAGTCCCTGTGGTGTAAAAAATGCTGTTTTCTTCTTGTCTTCTTTTTTAACTTGAATTTGATGAAAGCCTTTTGCAAGGTCCAAAGTTGTAAAATAAATTTTAGTTTTCTGTAGTCCACCACTAATCTCCATTTCTTTTTTCGTTGGTACTATCCATAGAGGACTATTATACGGTGAATTGCTTTCTCTAATTATTCCTCACGTAAGCATTTCTTCTATTTGTCTGTTAATTTCCTGTTCGTGTATTTGCATCTATTGCCGTAATTATTTCGTGCTGTCCTGCTGTTGTATTGGCTAATTGGTCGCCTTCGAGGAAAAACAAGTCCGTATTTGATGCTATTATTTTCTCTAATCCCTCTTTTTCTGGAGGATTAATATCTTTGAAAAGGGTTTCAAATTCCGTTATGTCGTCATTAACAAACTCCAGTTTATGGGCTTCTTCGTATTTATATGGGAAGCAGTCCTTAAATTTTATATTTTGTCCATTGATTGTAAGTGACTGTGTTTCCATATCTATGATTGCTTGTAAAGGTTTTAGAAGGTTTTGGCCTAATATTCCGTCGAAATCTTTATTTCCTAAATATGTTAATTTCCATGCCATGAGGGCATCCTTATTAAACTCTTTTGGTAAAGGTGTTATTATTTCGTATGTTATTAATATATCTCCATTTACGGTTCGACATTTTATTGGATTAGGTAATAGTATTCTTTTATATTGTGGTAATAGGTTTTCATTTAGGATCGATATGGTTGACAATTCGCTTCTTCAACGTAATCGATATCCATCGGTTCTATATTATTTTGAGTGTTAAAGTGCCTCTGGTTTTGCCCCGCAGGATCTCTAAACTGTCTTGAAATCTGCCTGTATTGGCTTGGATAATTACTGCTTTGTCTGTACTGACCTGAATTATTGTTATTTTGTCTGTATTGACCTACGTTATTGTTATTTTGTCTATATTGACCTGAGTTATTATTATTTTATCTATATTAACTTGAGTTATTGTTGTTTCTATGCTGTGTATTATATTGTTGGTTGTCCAAACTCTGATGTTGTCTGTTAGTATTGTAGTTATAATTCTGTCTTTGTGGATTGTTGTAATTTGGGTAAAATCTCTGATAATATTCTTGGTGATCATTTTTTTGTTTTTGATCTTCTAGATCTTTCATCTTTTAGTAAACCATTTGTTTCTAAGTGATTATAAGCATCTCGAATCTTCTTAGCTCCACTATTAATAACTACTGATTTCAAGTTTACGTTTATATTATCGAGAAAAGTTTTTAATATGATAGATTAATTATTTGAAGATTTGAATTCTTCGGGTTTACTTGTATCATATTCATATTTCTCGTTTAGTTTAGATTTACCGTTGAGAATGCTTTCTGGTATAATTGATGGTATGTTTCTTAAGGGTTATATAAGGGTATGCTTCACTTCTTCCCACGATGTATTTGTTCCTAAAGTCGTTATAACATGTAAACTTCCTCCTTGTATTTTATTTATGATTGCTCTGTTGTACACGTATTGTTTGACATCCGGATCATTGTTGAGCAGTGTAAGAATCGTGTCAACTTCTTTTAAAAAGGATGTTAGGGTGTACGAATTATCGCCTCTAAATTCTTTGATGCGTTGGGCATCCTTTATAATTTCGCTTAATGATAGTCCTTGTTGATGACCTTGTTGAACTTCGCTTTGTATTGGCATCTTGGAAATTGTTGTATTTTGCACTTCGTTATTAGGCAAGTCACTAGCTGAGTTTGAATTTTCAATTTCTAGTTCAATGAGCCCTTTGGGGCTTTAAGTGCCACATATTTATTTATTTATTTTAGTTCTTTTTTTTCTTTCGTTGTTTGTTTTAGCCATTTAATTATTTTATACTTTGCGTTATTATTATTATTTTTTGTTTGTTAGCACTTCACAAAAATCTGTAGATTTTTCGCAGTTTTTTTTACAATTTGTTTTTAGTGTCTCACAAAATCCTTGGATTTCGCGGTTGTTTTTACAAGTTCTTCAGAATTTGTTTCATTTGCGATTCGCGGTGGTTCTCACAAATTGTTTAGTATTTGTCCCGTTTGTTGTTTGTTCACTTATGAATCTTACGATTCATAATATATAAAAAAATCTCAAATTTAGGACCTTATTCAAAATGAAAATAAATTTATTCAACCGTTTATTTATTCTTTATATTTTGATTGGTAGATCAAGACTAATTTTACAAATTCTTAATTGCTATAACGTAACTTTACAATATTGTTTTTCTTTCTCTTATGTCTTGTCTTCGTTGGCTAAAATTTTTTGCTAACGGATAGTGTTTTATTATTATTGTCTACTCCAGAAAATTATGTCACGCGCATTGTCTGTTGTCACCTTTATAGAAGACGAAGGCAACTCTGACTTGGTCAGTCAGCAGTCGGTTCGTCTGTTCTTGTTCTTCTTTTTTTCTCTCTTACTTATTTTTCCCGACACGAACAGTGCGCGCATTTTTGTTCATTTATATATATCTCATTTTTGTATAAAATTATGTCTTTAAAAATGTCCAATTGTGGAACATAGTCAATTTAATAACAATAACTTAGTTAGTTAGTACTAAATTAATGACGTTTATATATACCACGAGGTTTATCGTAATAAACAATATACATAAACGTATAAAAGTATATCTCGTGTTTTTTTGTTCTTCGTACAAAATGGTATATATGTACATAAGAAACCATTAGTTTGCAATTTACGTGCATTCCCTTCCGTCTCAACACGGAATTTCTCTCGATAACCAAATTAATTAAATAAATCACAATTTGGTTTAAACATATATTTTGAACAATGGTATTGGCCACAAACGAAAGGCTTAACCATTTAAAATGTGATAAAAAGTGTGCTGATGCAAATACAACAGCAACAGCAAGTAGCAGCAGCAGCACCATCACATCAACCGTAACAACAACAACACAATTATACATCAGAACAAATGGAAGAAAATCCACAGCAACAGGGGCAATAACAGCAAGATTTGACATCAGTCATCAACAGCAATAGTTTGCAATTGGAAAAGATGAAGCCGGATAATTACGTTACCCGAAAACATCAACAACCCCGAAAACATTATCAAGTAGATTTTTAATTATTATATTTTTATAATTTATTATTTCTTTAATTTATATCTTTAATTTTATTAGAACCCAAATACAAAAAAATGTTATATTTCTAAGTTTATTGACTTATGTCAGTTAACTCTTATGGGAAACAGTGATTTTGAAGTACTTATTACAAAATGTGTTGATATTGCTAAATTAGGTTGATTGTATTTTTATTGTTATAACGAAATATATTAATATTGTTAAATTATAAGTAGAATCATATTCCTATGTTTATTGGCTTATGTCAATAAACTTTTATGGGGAACAGTGTAGGCTTTGACGTAACTTCTCCCTCCTTAGAATGAAGTCGTTATAATATTTTTTTTTGCATTCCGTTTCTTTTTTTGATGGTTATGATTATTAAAATTAAACTGATAATAATAATGCTATTGTGTATATTTCTCCATACACAAACTTCTGAATTTTCTCGTTTTTGACTTCTTTTATTAAATTTATATTTTCTATTTCGTTAAGTATTACATCATGAAAAATTAGTTCTTTATTCATATTTTTTATGTTATCTACTTCTGATTCTATTGCAAAACTTTGTTTGAATGTTATTTTGTTATTACTAAAATTATTATTGCCAATTATTATTGTACAATTATTAATATTTGGGAGAAAGTTACCGCTACTTATTTTACATTAATTATTTCCGATGCATTAAAAAATTCTAATGCAATTTTTCTTAAGAATACAATTATTACAAATTTTTAAATGTTTTATGTCTATTTTCTTTTCAAGAGATACGATTCATTTTTGTATTTAATTATTTATTGTTTATTAAACAGAAATTCAAAATTTAAAGAGTTCCCTATTGGCATTAGTAGTATTTTTGGTAGAGTTAACATTGTTTTAGGTACCTTTAGGTACAATTTTATTTGTATTGTCAATTATAGTTCCAAGATGTATTTTCTGTAACTTTTGAAGGTTCATGTCTAGTTTGTCTATCTCCTCACTTGTCAAGAGGTTGCTATGGGCTGTTCCTAGTCTTGATGATGCTATATTATCTTGAATGTGCTCAACGTTGTCTTGAAATATTTTATACTTTAGTGTGAAGTCAATGAGTAGAGCCTGCTCGTAAAGTCCATTGTTATTGCTTTTAAGGCTGCTGAAGTTATCAAGTATTTTATTCCTATCCTGTTAAATGATTTCTTTTAGCTTGATTAATGTGTCATTGAAGTGTGTGTTTATTGAAATTTGCTTATTGAGATTGTTTATTGCATTTTGGTGTCTCTTTTATTGCTGAATGATAACTGCTATTGTAAAATTCGATTGCTTTGCTCATTTTGTCGTTGATATTAAAATTTCTAGATTCTATTGTAAGGTTTGGTGCCGTAAAGCAGGATGAAGTGCACCGTATGGCGGATCTACGATTAGATTAGAAATGAAGCCTCACACCTCTCATCCTGAATCTCACTCTCACCTACACGTGGTGGCACTGTTAACCCTGATTGGAGATTGGGTACCCAACCCCAATGGAAAAGAAGGGAACAGACGAGAAGGGTGATCCCCTAAGCCGGGATAGCACGTGTCCATCGGCTTGATGTTTGCAGTTAGGGGTTAACATACTGTATTTTAGCGTTGCACCTCACTGATACCTGCCCGCCTCAGTGAGTAACCGTGGGCTTATCGTGTTATTGGGGGCTATGACACGACGGACCTTCTTTTCCCCCACACTCGTGGGATTAAATATGGACACACCAAATTTAACAAAAATAATTAAACTAACAGGTTCACAGACTGCTTCTCAACTGGCGGATCAGGTGGAACGTAATGTTCTCAACACTGAACGCCAAGTTCTAACTCCTAAACGGAGAGGACAGACGGAGGGCAAAGGCAGCAGAGACAGGAACTCTGAACCTACGCCACGGACGGTAACTGGACCCGAGAAACGGAAGGAAAGTAGAGGATTTGTGGCTGCTGAGGGTGCTTCGACATCCAAGGCCGCAACTACACAGCCCTCTATAAGTACTGGACAGAATAGGCAGCTTCCAGCTTTTGGCGCTGCAAGAAAGGCAACCGGTCTGAGTGGGGCAGGTACCAAATGGTATCTGCGCTATCTCAATGAGGGCTTAACGCCCGAAGAAGCCAAACAGAAAGTGCTCAATCGCCCTAAGAGCATATCTGTTACAAGGAAGAGGGGCGCCACAGTAATCAGCCCAACTGATGGCAATGCTGCCAAGAGAAAGAGGGCTTTTGACACTGCACCGGGGGTGGTGAAAAGAAATCTGCCACGACCTGCTCCAAGACCAGAGGCGACCACCAGGAAAGCGGGTGTCAGCTACGCCAATGTCACCAAAGGCGTTAGACTGGCTATAATCCCGAAATCCTACCCGGAGGTTATCCTTTCGCGCGAGGAGCAGGGGCAACTCGAAAATCTTCTGATAGAGGAGATGTTCAAGGGTTCTGAAACCGAACTTGAATTTGATGGCATCCACTTTCGACCAGGCTTCATCTTGGTTGATTGTTCCACCGTAGCGGCTGCTGAATGGGTGAAAGTAACGATACCAAGCTTATCGGGGTGGAAGGGGACCGAACTGACGACTTGCACTGGAGATGCTATCCCTGGTGTACATCTGATGACGGTATACCTTCCTCGAGCAGCGGGTACCGACGACAAGAAACTCCTTGATTTGATGGTAACTCAGAACAAAGCGCTGAGCACCAATCTCTGGAGAATCTTTAGCAGCAGAGACGAGAAGAACGGGAAGCTGTTAACGATCGGTATCGATGACCGATCGCTTGAAGCGATTAAAGCCAAAGACTGCAGGGTGGCCTACAGATTTGGCAAGATCCCAGTTCATCTGCACAAGGGACGTGCACTAGGAAATCCTCCAGACGCAGAGGCCACAACTGAGCAAAACTCAGCCGAAGCCGAGGAGATCCTAAAAGAAGTGGCAAGTGAAGTGGTTAGGAGCGAGATGCCTGTAGCCGAAGTCAGCGTTCTTGCTGTCGAAAGCGAAGACATCGACGCTATAAACCTAACAGCGCTAAGACTGACCGAAGTAGACTCCGACAGAGTACTCCTGGCAGACATCGATGATGCACTGGCGGAGAGCGATGCGAAGAAGAGAGCTGCACACCAGTAACAAGGAGATGGCCAGCATTAGAGTTGCTCAAATCAATCTCCACCATGCGAGAGCCGCCTCGGCAGTCATCGCTAGAGCAACACTCAGGTCCAACCTGAGCATAGTGCTGGCCCAGGAACCTTGGTTGTTCAGGGGCCAAATCAGAGGTTTGGCTGCATCCAATACGCAGGTAATATGGGACATTAGGTGTGTAAACCCAAGAGCTTGCATAGTACTAACAAAAAATATGAAATACTTGTGTCTTCCAGAGTTCCTTTCTAGAGATCTTGTAGCGGTCCAAATCCCGGTCAACATCAACGGGTGTACACGTGAAGTAATATTCGCATCGGGGTACCTACCGGGGGATGATGCTTAGGCCCCATCTGAGCTGATCTACAAACTGGTCGAGTACAGCGAAAGGAAGAAGCAACCTCTAATACTTGGATGTGATGCCAATGCGCATAACGAGGCATGGGGGAGCACGGATACCAACAAGCGTGGTGAGTACCTTCTTGAATTTATCATTAGTAATAAATTAGAAATTTTAAATGTGGGACATACACCAACTTTCGTAACTAGCGTGCGAAAAGAAGTTCTGGATTTAACCTTAGGAAACACCTGGGACTTTAGTCTTGTTAGGAATTGGGTAGTATCCAACGAACCATCAATGTCTGACCACAGCATACTGAGATTTGACATAGAGGGGGAGCAATTAACGCAAAGAATTGTAAGGAATCCGAGAAAAACAAACTGGGAAAAATACTTAAATAATCTGAATGCAAACCTAAGACAACTATCATTAGGAGATTGCATCAGAAATGAAATACAACTAGAAACTACGGTAGAAAATTTCAATAAGATAATTATCAACTCATATGAGGACAGTTGTCCAATAAGCAAGGTGAACTCAACCAAGGATGTACCTTGGTGGAACAATGATCTAATGAAACTAAGAACGGAGGTTCGAAGGTTATCAAATAGATCAAAAACTACCGGGGATTGGACCGAATATAGAAGAACTCTAACACTCTATAATAAAGAGATTAGGGAAGCAAAACGCAAAAGTTTCAGAAACTTCTGCGAAAGCATTGAGCACGCCACTGAGGTGTCAAAACTCTACAAAGTGTTAGCCAAAGGCAGTAGTATATCATCCACCAACCTTAAAAAAGGAGATGGTTCCTTCACGGAAAACGAAGAAGAAAGAGTAAAACTACACACACTTCCCAGGATCTTCCACACTCGTGGCAGCAGAGACAGACGATGCTGAAAACTTGGGAAGAATAATCAATGAATGGATCTTGGGAAGTGAAATTTGCACCGAACCTCGAATCAGATGGGCAATTAACACCTTTAAACCACTGAAATCACCTGGAGTAGACGGAATCTTTCCTGCCCTACTTCAGAAAGGTATAGAGCAGCTGTTAAGTCCATTGACGAGAATAGCTAGAAGCAGTATAGCGCTAGGTTACATACCTAGGATATGGAGAAGGGCAAAGGTGGTATTTTTGCCGAAGGTGGGTAAGAAGGACCCGCTTCCCCCTAAATCTTTCAGGCCAATCTGCCTAACATCCTTTGTCCTAAAAACTTTGGAAAAAGTTGTGGATAACTACATCCGGACCACAGTTTTAGTGAGAAATCCGCTACACTCTTGTCAGCATGCTTATAGAGCAGGGCACTCCACCGAAACTGCTCTACATCAACTGACGAGCTTACTGCAGGACAGTCTAGAGAAGAAGGAAACTTCGATATGCGCCTTTCTAGACATAGAAGGTGCCTTCGACAATACTTCACATGATGCTATGAGAAGAGCTCTTACAAGAAGTGGAATTAATAATACTCTAGCTTCTTGGATGAGTAATATGCTTCTTACCAGGAAGGTTGAAATACCAAGTGGTACAGGAAGTATAATTGCAAACACCACAAGGGGGTGCCCACAAGGAGGTGTGCTATCACCACTTATGTGGAGTATAGTAGTAGACGAGCTATTGGAAAAATTGGAAACCAATGGTTTGTCATTTCAAGGCTATGCGGATGACATAGTCATTATCTGTAGAGGTAAATTTGAGGACACTCTATGTGACAGAATACAGCTAGGACTCAAACTAACGAAGGGATGGTGCGCCACGGTTGGGCTGAGCATCAATCCAGCAAAAACAACGATTGTACCATTCACACGGAAGTATAAACTTACGAATCTTAAACCTATCCGTTTAGACGGTGTAGAGATAGAACTCCAGAAAGTAGTGAAATTCTTGGGTACCCACTTGGACCAGAAATTATTGTGGAAAACCCACATTGAGGAGATAAGACAGAAAGCTATCAAAACTTTCATGACGTGTAGAACTATTGCGGGTAAAAGCTGGGGTTGTACCCCAAAAATTCTGCGATGGATATACACAGCAATTGTCAGGCCAATGATAACCTACGGGGCAATAGTCTGGGAAAAGTGCACGAAGCAGCAGACAGTAATCAACACTATTAGCAAGCTACAAAGACTTGCATGTGTATGTATCACGGGAGCCATGCGAACATGTCCAATGGCATCACTGGAGATACTCTTGGACTTTACTCCCCTCCATATTTACATCCAGTCCCAAGCGAGGAGGGCGATTTTGAGGGTAGCTGGGAACAACGTCAGCACAGGCAGTTACCTCAGCCGAAGGAAGATAGAACTTCTGGCTGAGCAACTTCCTGAAATCTCGATGCCAAGGGACGTGATACTCCCAAGGTTCAGCTTTAAGAAACATTTTAAAACTGAGCTTAGTAACAAAAAACATTGGGAAGGTATATCGAAAACATACAAGATAAACCAGTACATGATAACATGGTACACCGACGGTTCCCTCACCGATGACGGCGCCGGGGCAGGTGTATTCGGACCAGGGAAAAGATACTCTGAACCATTAGGTAAGAACACCTCTATCTTTCAAGCGGAAGTCTACGCGATAGATAGATGTGCGCACTTTAATCTCGAACGGAATTACCGGAATCGCAGAATAGCAATACTGAGTGACAGCCAGGCGGCTATCAAAGCACTCAAATCCCACCAGGTTACATCATATCTGGTGATGGAGTGTATTGAAAAACTGAACATCCTGGGCCAACTCAATCAGGTATGGATTCTATGGGTTCCGGGGCACGTAGGGATCGATGGAAATGAAATGGCAGATAAGCTTGCCAGGAAGGGAGCATCAACCCCATTTGTAGGGCCTGAACCATTCTGTGGATTAGGATCTGGTAACATCTCCCGTATCATCTGGGAAGAAGAGAATACACAAAGAAGCTTATACTGGGAAAACTTACCGGGGCTAACACACTCCAAACTAGCGCTAGGGACATACAACCTGAAACGCTACGAGGAATGTATGAGTCTAAAGAAGAACAACATGCGAATCATTACGGGATTATTAACAGGGCACTGTAGGCTAAATTATCACCTAACAAAACTGGGAATTTTCTCTGATGCTCTCTGTAGGTTCTGCAGGGAAGAGGACGAGACCGCACAACACGTGATAGGAACTTGTCCTGCACTGATGCACAAGAGAAGGAAATACCTGGGAGATTTCATCATACCCGAGGATGAAATTAGAATCTGTGAATTGGGACCAATACTAAAATTCATCGAGGGAACTGGGCTGAGAGACACACTCTAGCTCTGCGAAGGGGGCACAATAGATCTTATAGGTCGCGGTGCAACATCCCCACAACGATAATAATAATTGTAAGGGTTCTTATTTTCTCACTGAGAGTACTATGTAATCGTTCAATATCGGCGTTGCCGGTATGGCTGTTAGGTTTGGTAAGATGGAGTTCTATTCCTTCGGTTCTAAGGAAATCCTTTATATATACTCCTAAATTCGTTATCTGTAGTTAATTTTTTGAAGTGTCCTTTCTGTGACAGTATAGTATTATTTTTTCTATAATTGTTTGGTTGTTTCTGTCCTCCAAATAAAAAACTGTTGCAAATTTTGAAAACCTATCAATGAAAGTCAAAAATTTGCTTTTGAGTTAGTATAAATGTGTATTATTTCGTTTGTTTCGTTTGTCACAATTATTTATGAATTTTTGGATTAATGCTTTCAGGTTAGGGAAATAAATGAGTTTTTTAAGTCCTTCGTAATTTTCATTGATACCAGTATGTCCTGTTTCAAATTTATGGTACTGTTTTATATTCCTAAAGATTTCCTCTTCGTTACTTAGATCTTTAGCATGATATGAGCATCTAATAAATTTAGTTGAATTCCTATCAAACAATTTAATTATGTGGTTCTGGAGTTTGTTATATTCATGATAATTTAGTTCCGAAAAAATTCCTATCCTTCCTGGTTTGATATATATGTATATTATTTTGTTTCCGTACTTTGTTTCAAATTCTTTTGTTTTATTTTGTTTTAGTATAATTTGCGTTTTGAACCGATTCCCAACCGTCTCTAGAATAGGTATGTGATCGTTAAGGTTTTCTTCCTGAGAATGCACTGTGGCGTCATTTTTGTTATCGACGTTATTAATAATGGATGTTCGCTTGCGTCGGTGACCAATTTAAATTATTTATTGAAATCCGGATACTTAAGAACCGGGGCTTTTGTTATTATTGTCTTTATTTTTCGAATTCCAAGATATAATTAGCATTATTGAAGTCTATTTTTGTTCCTTTTGTTATATATTGGGTCATTGGTAGTGCAACCCTATGGAAATCCCTTATGAATTTCCGGTAGTATCCGACTGCTCCTAAAAACGATTTAATTTGTTTAGGGGTGTGGGGAGAATATGGAGAAAATAATACGAGCTGCTGATCTAAGACATAATGGCACTATGTTCAACAAAAGTGTCATGCTGTTAGCGTATGCCGACGATATTGACATAATCGGCATGAACACGCGAGCAGTCAGTGCAGCATTCTCAGAGTTGGAAAGAGAGTCGCGTCGGATGGGTCTTACGGTGAACGAGGGCAAGACGAAGTATCTAATGTCAACCAACAAAGAGTCCCGGCGTCTTGGACAGCACGTCACTGTTGACAACTACGCTTTTGAAGTTGTAAGGGACTTTTCTATCTTGGAACCCGCATTAACAGCGGTAATGTCGTCAGCCTGGAGATCATGCGAAGGATAACTCTTGCTAACAGGTGTTACTTTGGACTGAGTAAGCAATTGAGAAGTCGAGCCCTCTCTCGAAGAACGAAAACTACACTCTACAAGTCTCTCATCATGCCTGTCCTAACATATGGCGCTGAATCCTGGACAATTTCCACCTCGGATGAGCGAATGCTTAGAGTTTTCGAGAGAAAAGTCCTACGCAAGATCTTTGGACCTATTTGCGTTGGTGGCGAGTACCGAATAAGGTACCACCATGAGCTGTACGAGCTGTA
This sequence comes from Megamerina dolium, assembly GCA_963854835.1. Taxonomy (NCBI): domain Eukaryota; kingdom Metazoa; phylum Arthropoda; class Insecta; order Diptera; family Megamerinidae; genus Megamerina; species Megamerina dolium. Next base: position 61,450,750 of record OY978525.1, on the reverse strand, counting down.
TGCCGATATTGACATAGTAAAGCGCATCAAAATCCAGCGGCTGTGCTGGCTAGGTCATGTCGAGCGAATGGAAGAACACGCTCCAGCTAAGAAGGTGTTATATTCGGAACCCGCTGGAGGACGACGCAGAAGAGGAAGACCTAACCTCCGTTGGAAAGACCAAGTACTGGAGAACCTGACGGCGCTTGGAATTTATAACTGGCGCCAACTAGCGAAGAAGAGATATGGCTGGCGAAGCATATTATTTTCGGCCTAAATCGATTTTCGGTTGTTATGGCCACATAAGTAAGTAAGTAAGTAGGGGTGTGGGGTATATTTAAATTCAGTATTTTATTGACTTTGTCAGATTTCTTTTTTCTTTTCTGAAGAAATTGCATTTATTGAATTGTACCTTTAGATTATGGTCGCGTAATTTTTCAATGCTTCGTATATGCTCTTCTATGAATGTGCTGAATATTAGGATGTCGTCCATCCTTATGGACAGAGCATTTCCCAAAACGTCTTTTAAAAAAGATGTTGTTCGGTGAACACGATAACTCGGCGTAGAATTATCTGAAATCAAATATGTTGTTAATTTTACTTAAATTATGAGTTAATTCTCACCCTCCCGTTGTTGTTGAGTTATTATTTTCGTTTTTCAACAGTTCGTGGCCTATTTAAGTAAAAAACGCGATTTCGCGCTAAATTTTCCGCTATTTTTTAGGTGACAAACTACCTTAAAATGAAAATAGAAATATGTAAATAACGGTAGGGGGAGGCATTTTATACCAAGAAAGTATGTTTTGTGTTTGAAAAGAATGGGTCGAGTAGATTTTGCAGGATCGTGTTCACGGACTTCGAAAAAATGGTTTTCAGAAAAACACGTTTGAAGTTTTTTCTTTCTCAAAAAGTGAGAAAAAAAATTTTGTTTGTAACTTACACTGAATCATCGATCCTAGATCCATAAAGTACGTTCCTGGCAGCAATCTCGTTGTCTTGGAAAATGAAAAAGAAAAAAAATCGATTTTTCGAATCTGCTTATCCCTTACCCCCCTCTTAACTGAGATGCGAGCTAGCGATAATTTAACGTAAGAAATTTCGGGTCCAAAATTTATATGTGATGTCTTTGACCATGATATTACCGATTTAGAGGATGAGATCGAAAAAATCATTCATTTGTTCCTAATGTATACACATATTCAATGTAAGTAACAATATAAGTGGTATTACATCATCTTTTTAGTTTATGTTATGGTTTGAATTGATGATTTCAGATTTTGTAAACTCCAACGATGTATTTGTCGTTGTAAATAAGGCATGATCTCTAAAATGAACACTTACAGTCGACAGCCAGTATTGGTTTTTGTTCGCTATAACAATCACAACGTTCTTACTAACAATATTTTGTAGCCACCGCACAATTTAAACCAACCAGTAACCAAGCAAATTGTGCTTATTTTGGGTTTTCTATTGAAAAAAACAACGAATTTTTCATTCGAGCAATACAAAATTGTCTTATAACCACAGCACTATTGATTTTTCTGTTTTTATTTAATTTTATTGCCTTTCTCAATTGCTATTTTCATATTCAAATTCTAATGCATATGATTTTAGTTCTTGTAGGTTGTCGTTTAATTACCAACATAGCGCGTAATCTAGAATTATAATAAAATAATAAGTTGAACTTGCCGGGTGCCGTAGCTCAGTGGTTAGTGTGTTTGCCTTCTGATCTGTAGATCGGTGGTTCAATCCCCGGCTGATGCATAACAAATTTAATATCGATAAGATTTTTCTTTCGAACGGTACCCACCTATCGGCAAGCAATTGGCAATTCTTCCGACAGTAACAACTTGCCATTAAAGAGCTTCTTAAAGAACTCTGTGACAAAGCTCAGAAAAAGTGATGTCACAAGTGTTCTGCCGTTCGGAACCGGCTAAAATAAGTAGGTCCCTTCTAATATTGTCCAAAATTTAAGACGCACAACAGTAATGGAAGAGAAGCTCGGCCAATGAGCCCTTTGGGGCTTTAAAAAAAAAAAAAAAAAAAATAATTTGAACTTTAATATTGAAATTTTAATTTTAACAACGTTTATTAAAACAATTTTAATCAAAAGTAAAACGTGATTGTTATTTCTATAATAAATCACCACTACTCGACAGTCAGTTCTGATTGTTGTTCAAAATCTTGTAGCAATATAAATTGTTGAAATGGCTACAATCTTCAACAACCAAAAAAATTGGTAATATAACCACGGGACAATAAGTGTTTATTTTGGGCTTTCTATTGAAAAACAACGAAACCATTCCAAAAGATCCGAAAACAGTTCCTACAGAACCGAAACAAACAAAAAAGAATTAAAAAAAAAAAACAGACGAAAAGTTACAAATCTCTGTTTTACTTAGAAACGTCGTACTCTAGCTCGTAGCCCAGTTCAGTTCAGGTATTACACTTTTATTAATTTTTAGTCACACAAATATCTAAATATCTAAAGTATCTATGACTAAAATGGGAATATATGTTATTTGGAAATAAAAACTAAATAATTTATTCTTTTAATAATTTATTAAAATGTTAAATAGGCAGGGCATTCGGTACTTAAAAAATAAGTGTTACACCGAATTTGTTCATACTTACAAAGTTTTAAAATAAAAATGGTTTAAACTATGAAATGTTTTATACCGTTAAAATTTCATCAGTCTTTGTCAGTACAATAAGAACCTAATATCCATTAAATTTGTTTAATCAATTACCTAATCTATTCATACTTACATTTGTGTAGTTGACTTACTGTCAAAACGCAAAATGTGAAAATCTATTCAGGCAATTTAAAAATTATTAACCCTCTGTTAGGGTACAAATATATGAATTTGCACACACATTTTTTTACATGAAAGTAAATTGTAAACTACTTTTTATAATTTTTTTTTTTTTGAAAGTAAATTTATATTACTGATTTGCTAGGGGAGCGTAAATTGTCAATTTAGAAAGAGGATTCTAAATCCTACGTACAGCACCTTTTATTAATCTATCGTGTAAATATATAGAAATATAAATGTAATAGTGTATAATGTAAATATATATGTAATAAGAAGAAAACAGACGGCCTTATGAAACAATGTGACAAAAAAAGTTATTTACCAAGTAGTTTTAAAGTAGTCTAAAACAAATACAGAATAAGCTAGTTCGCCACGAATATTATTTTTCTTCCTCTTGAGTCATCTTAGAAATCCACGATTTTTCTTTATCTTCTGCGTTCAATTTTCGCGCCACTTATTGCTGAGGGATCTTGAATGAATGGTGCACAAAAATTTATTGTAATTTAATGCTGCGTACTTTTATATTTATAAATATATTAATATATTAACTAAAGTCACGTGGACTATTCATGTGTGAGAGTATTGAAAAGTTTCTCTACCACACAATGTGTATATACATACACAAATTTGGTGTGTATCGATTGTGAATTGTTGATTGAAGGCTGATATGTGGGTAGATTTGAATGTGGATAGATTTAGGGAAAATTGCATATAAGCTGCTTGCTTACTGAAGTAGTGGTGAGTTGGGTATTATCAGCAAACAGTTAATAGTGTAAAGAAAATACTGCAATCCTTACGAGGCCTTCCAGTATTAGTGAAATAAGTGAATGTCAAGTAAATTGAAAAAAAAAAAAAACAAAGCAACTATATTGAAAAGTGCAAGTATAACCCCGTTTTATTTACAGGTAGCAAGCGTCATTAGGTTCGACGGTTCTTCATAGTTTAAGTGCCGTTGCGGAACATACTTTCTGAATAACAAGGAAATATCTTTGTCCCAATTCATGCAGTTGTATGTTATATATTTGTGCCGTTGAAAAGTTTAGTTCTTATGATTTTAGTATATGTTGTTGTAAAATAGTACTCCACATAACAAATTATAATACAAAAAAGGTAAAATGAGGAGTGGTTTAGTATGAGGCATAGAAAAATGTTGCGTTAATGCAAAAATGTGAGGATGCAAGTGCAAGTGAATATAGTGAAAATGAAACGTAAGAACTGGAAGCTGGAAATGTTTGTTTTGATGAGGATAATGCGAATTCAGTTCCAGATAAAGTGCAAACATTCACGGAAAAGATAACAGAGCGGTTTTTGAGAAATATATTACCGCGCCAATGCTTGGAGGAATTATTGCACATTTTAAAAGATGACCGTGGTTTTATTGCCATTTCGGTGTAGAAATGCAGATAATTAGAGCTATTTGTGAAGTGATTTCATTATCTGAAATTATTGTTAATATCAATGTCGATAGGCTACCATTGTTTAAGAGTTCAAAAGCTCAATTGTGGCCTATATTGACGAAAATCATGAACACATTTTGTGTAGGTGTATATTGTAGGTATATAAAGTTCAGGTTATAGATGCACCAAATGCATCCAAATTGAAAAAAAATCAATCAATTTCTCTCCTCTCAAGTATTCCAAAAGAATTCGTATGGACACCTAGAAGTCTCCATAAACTACCGAATTAGAAAGCAATAGAGTTCCGTCAATTTGCCTTATACGGTTCATGAAGATGTTTCTTATGCATTCCTTCTTTTAGGCTGTGCTTAGCGTTTGCTGTCGTGCACCAAAACTTGCATGAAAAACATTCCAACAACTCAAAGTACGTTGCAGTTATTTGTCGAAAATTTTCGCATAATTTTTGGAGAAAATAACAAATCCTACAGGGTGATTTTCGATCATTTCGATAGCCTTCGGACTTGATTTTTAAAAAATTTAGACAAATCTATGAAATCTTTATTTGAGTCGATAGAACGATGCGCCTCAATTGGTTCATAAGCTGGGTCCAATTTTGGCATACTCTATCCAAGATATCAGCAGGTATCTCACGAATAAATTTTTAAATATTGGCTTCCAGTGCGTCAACCGTTGCGGGCTTGTCGCTATAGACATGAGCCTTAATATAGCCCCACAAAAAATAGTCTAAAAACCATAAATCGCACGATCTAGGCGCCAATTGTCCACCCGAAACGTGAAATAAACTGTTCACCGAACTTGCCTTTCAATTGAGGCGTTGTTTCGCATGCTGCGTGACATGTGGCACCGTCTTGTTGAAACCACATGTCAGCCAAGTCCAGCTCTTCCATTTTGGGAAAAAGAAGAAGTAATCATCGCACGATAGCGCTCACCATTCACAGTAACGTTCCGGCCTTCGTCGTCCAACGGCCTATAATCCACACTAAACAGTGCATTTTTCTGGATGCTTTGGCACTTCTTGCAATGTTTCTGGCTTAACGTATTCACAGATTATTCACGTATCCATTCAACCAGAAGTGAGCTGCAAGCGTTATTCGTTTGTAAGTCGATTCATGGTTAAATTATAGACCAAACTGAACATGTTTGACAGTAACATGTTACACGAAAACAGCTGAGCTACCAAAAACGGTATTTCCAAAAAGAAAGTTGCCAAAAAATCACCCTGTATAACAACAACAAGTCCTGATACCTTTTGCTCTATTTCACCAAATACCCCGATCAAAATCATTAGTTTCAAAAAAATTGATAATACTATTGTTATGGAAATTGCGTTTGCCACGCTGGCTGACGACACTTTAGCGAAAGTCAAAGAGTACATTCAAGACGGCTGGCCTACAAAGAAAAAAGAAGTTGACAAGCATATCATGCCATATTATAATAATAAAGAAGATTTTGCAATATTTGGGGACCTCATATTAAAAAATAACAAGGTTGTAATACCATCGAGTCTTCGCAAACTAATTCTTTGCGATATTCATGAAGTGCACATGGGAATACAGCGTTGCCAAAGCTTGGCAAAAGATTCAGTATACTGGCCTAACATTAATAACGATATCTATAATGTAGTGTCCAGTTGCGAGACCTGCATGCGGTACAAAAATGCAAATCCACGGCAGGAATTGATGAGTCATGAAGTCGTTAGAATTCCTTGGTATAAACTCGGCTGTGATCTATTTGAATTTAACAAAAAATCATTTCTTTTAGTTGTAGATTATTACTCAAAATTTATTGAAATAGAAATTTTGAACTTCGGTACGTGTAGCAACCAAGTTATAGCTAAAATGAAGTCCATTTTCTCACGCCACGGAATACCTGCAATCCTCGTCTCTGATAATGGTCCACCTTTCTGTTCAAACGAGTTTAAAATTTTTTGCGATGATTGGGGAATTCAACATAACACGTCTAGTCCGTACTTGCCTCGGTCAAATGGTCTTGCAGAAAGATCAATTCAAACAATAAAAAAGATGCTAAATAAATGTCATGACACAAAAGCTGACCCTTATACCGCACTTTTACATTATAGAACTACTCGTAAAAATAATATGCCCAGTCCAAGTGAGTTATTAATGTCTAGAAAGCTTAGGACGAAACTACCAGCAATGTCACAAAATTTTGAAACAGCAGTTGTAGATAAAAAGTTATATAATAAGCAAATAGAAAGGCAAAGGCAAATGTCAGCAAAAGATTACAACAAAAGAGCGAAATCATTAAAACCCATAGAAAACGGTGAACATGTAATGTACAAAAAATCACCTGCATCAGTTTGGCTACCAGGGGTAATCGTTGAGCATAGAAAAGAGCCGAGATCGTTTGTGGTTAAAGATGCAGATGGTACTTTGTACAGAAGGAATAGAGAACATATTTTGAAAAAATCAATACAAAAGACAGATGAAATAAATGAAGAAAAAAGTAGTGAAGAGAATAACGAACAAGAGAAGGTATTAACAAATGAGAATGCTGTTAATAACCAAAACAAAGCTGACGAAATAAGTAACAGTCCCCAAAATACCTATGTGACTAAGAAAGGAAGAAAAGTAATAAAACCAGATAGGCTGGAATATAACAAAATTTGAATTTCCTTTACTCTAATGAAATAAATGTATGTACATCACTCCAATTTTATATTACTGAAATACTTTTTTAAAGTTTTAATATTAATTGCACTTTCATTGTAATATGTAAAAGTTTACTTACAAAAAGGGAGATGTTATGTAAAGTAAAACTATGTTATGTTAACTACATTTACTTTATATTAATCTATTACTTACTTATTACTACTCTAAGCAACCCTACTGTTATTTATCATCTCTATGTTATTGTACAAGCAATATAATCATTCCAATAAAGAGACACTATGATTTGGACACTGAACCACACAACAACTATATAAATATATACTATGTAAAGGTTTTTTAAAGAACCTACTGATTTTTTCACGTCACTTAGCATATGTAAATGTAAATTCTAAAACTCTAGGCCCTGAAGATAACTTTATAACGCACAAAATCATTCACAAATGGGTTGGTTTAGCACATGAGACTTAATTACATCTTTCACTACTACTTCATTGCTCTTTTTAATAAAATTATTTATAAATATAGATTCGAAAATGTACAAAAAAAAAAAAAATCGTTCTTCACACTGCCGTTGGAATGTGCAACCAAAAATGCAAAGATTGGCATCTGCTTCAGAGGTCAATTGTTCCAATTGCACCGCACTTAATGAGTTTTTTAAAAATGAGCTTAGTGAAAATGCTTGTATATACGTATATTTATAAGACGTATTAATATTACCTACTTGAAGTGAAGTGAAGTGAAGTGAAGAAGTGGGCAGGACAAGAACCAGGAAACTCAGTCAAATAACCATTTTACCCAAACCTAGAAACGGAAAAGTAAATAGAAGAACAGGAGAGAGAAAAAGAAGAATAGAGAGAAATGATAGAGTGGAAAATATTACTGTGCCTCAAACTTCCTAGTACTCTTAACGAATCTAAAAAGATCGGATAGATGGAAAGACTAAACTGTTTTCAGGCTCAATGTATCTCCTCCCAATAATCTTGTTCGTGCAAAGGCTGGGCAGTAATAGAGGAAGTGCTCTGTAGTCCATATCCTCTGAACAAGACTGGCACGTCGGATCGATGATGACACCTATAGTGGCCATATAATCTCCACAAGTGTTGTGCCCTGTGATGAACCCAATCAGTATCCTGAGGTTCTTCCTACTTAATTGTAGGAGAAAGTCCGTCCGTCTGCTGTAAGTTCATTCGCAAAGGCTTTGGCAGTCCTACATGTCTCTGAGGTGGACCATCGCGTCTTGTAGATCATGCCCACAGAGTCTTTGATCTATCGTTAGATTCAAGAAGAGCTCATAACAAATATAGGTCTGGGACCAATGGGTGGACCAGCAAAGCCCTCATTGGCCAAACCATCTGCCAATTCGTTCCCTTCGACACCGCAGTGTCCTGAAACCCAAATAAGACGAAGCATGTTGTGCTTTGCGACGCTATCCAGCCTCATCTTACATTCACTGATCATCTTCGAAGAGCTGGCAGGGCTTACAATAGCTTTGAGTGCAGCCTGACTGTCACTGCAAATACCAATACGCATCCCATGCCATTCTCCACTTTTAATATGGCATATATTTCTGTTAGAAATATAGTCGCCATACTTCCGGTGGAGAACGAGTACTTGGTATTTTCATTCAAGTACCAAGCAGTACCATAGTTTTAGAACTCTCAGCATAGAAAATATGAGTCGGTCTTATCGCTACTTTCATTGCCTCCTTCCGGACCTGAAGATCCAAGAGAAGCAAGTCAAGTACGGCATTTAGAGCATCATCAGAGGAGCTGCTCATAGCACCAGTGATGCCTAAGCATATACCTATTTGTAGTCTGTTCAGAGAAGAAGCAGCGGATTTAACCACAGTTTCTTTAGCGTAACTGGTATACGCCATCGGGTCCTGGGGACTTAAAGTCAATGAATGATTAGACTCTGTGAATTGGGACCAATACTAAAATTCATCGAGGGAATTGGGCTGAGAGACACACTCTAGCTCTGCGAAGGGGGCACAATAGATCTTATAGGTCGCGGTGCAACATCCCCACAACGATAATAATAATTGTAAGGGTTCTTATTTTCTCACTGAGAGTACTATGTAATCGTTCAATATCGGCGTTGCCGGTATGGCTGTTAGGTTTGGTAAGATGGAGTTCTATTCCTTCGGTTCTAAGGAAATCCTTTATATATACTCCTAAATTCGTTATCTGTAGTTAATTTTTTGAAGTGTCCTTTCTGTGACAGTATAGTATTATTTTTTCTATAATTGTTTGGTTGTTTCTGTCCTCCAAATAAAAAACTGTTGCAAATTTTGAAAACCTATCAATGAAAGTCAAAAATTTGCTTTTGAGTTAGTATAAATGTGTATTATTTCGTTTGTCACAATTATTTATGAATTTTTGGATTAATGCTTTCAGGTTAGGGAAATAAATGAGTTTTTTAAGTCCTTCGTAATTTTCATTGATACCAGTATGTCCTGTTTCAAATTTATGGTACTGTTTTATATTCCTAAAGACTTCCTCTTCGTTACTTAGATCTTTAGCATGATATGAGCATCTAATAAATTTAGTTGAATTCCTATCAAACAATTTAATTATGTGGTTCTGGAGTTTGTTATATTCATGATAATTTAGTTCCGAAAAAATTCCTATCCTTCCTGGTTTGATATATATGTATATTATTTTGTTTCCGTACTTTGTTTCAAATTCTTTTGTTTTATTTTGTTTTAGTATAATTTGCGTTTTGAACCGATTCCCAACCGTCTCTAGAATAGGTATGTGATCGTTAAGGTATTCTTCCTGAGAATGCACTGTGGCGTCATTTTCGTTATCGACGTTATTAATAATGGATGTTCGCTTGCGTCGGTGACCAATTTAAATTATTTATTGAAATCCGGATACTTAAGAACCGGGGCTTTTGTTATTATTGTCTTCATTTTTCGAATTCCAGGATATAATTAGCATTATTGAAGTCTATTTTTGTTCCTTTTGTTATATATTGGGTCATTGGTAGTGCAACCCTATGGAAATCCCTTATGAATTTCCGGTAGTATCCAACTGCTCCTAAAAACGATTTAATTTGTTTAGGGGTGTGGGGAGAATATGGAGAAAATAATACGAGCTGCTGATCTAAGACATAATGGCACTATGTTCAACAAAAGTGTCATGCTGTTAGCGTATGCCGACGATATTGACATAATCGGCATGAACACGCGAGCAGTCAGTGCAGCATTCTCAGAGTTGGAAAGAGAGTCGCGTCGGATGGGTCTTACGGTGAACGAGGGCAAGACGAAGTATCTAATGTCAACCAACAAAGAGTCCCGGCGTCTTGGACAGCACGTCACTGTTGACAACTACGCTTTTGAAGTAGTAAGGGACTTTTCTATCTTGGAACCAGCATTAACAGCGGTAATGTCGTCAGCCTGGAGATCATGCGAAGGATAACTCTTGCTAACAGGTGCTTGCTTTCAGTCTCGCGAAAGTCACCAATAAGAGTGGACGTCTTTCTTTTGATTTTTAGAAAAAAAAAAAAAAAAAAAAAACAAATAAAATAATAATATAATTTGCAAACATTTTATTTATAATATGAGTGTTCAGCGCTCTCCTCTCCGGCAACGGCAATCGCCTGTTAATGTGTGTGTAAACAATAATTTGCAATCACCCGCGCAAACCCCCCCGATAAGTGCATTATCAAATAAAACAGTTGATACACACTGCACAAGTGAAAGTAACAGTGCAAATCTTTTGCCTGCACATATTAAAAATTCATCAAATTTTGCAACAACAATAAATACAGACAAAAAAAATAATTTGTTCTATCGTGATATACTATCTCCCTCTATACCGTGGAGTGTACAATGTGCTTCTCCTGCTGTAACACCAACAGCTACAACATCAAAGCAATCAAATAACGGCACTTCTACTGAAGTGCATGACCCAGTAGTTAAAGCAACTAGTGCGATGACTAATAAAGAACCAGTTGCTGTTCAAACTGGTATTGATCGCTACATTACTGTAGTAAAGCGAAAGAGAAGTCCGCAAAATTCAAAACAAATGAATTCAACAAAAATTCAAAAATAGAACACTGTCCCTATTAGTTCGGAAAATAGATACGCTCTGCTTTCAGGTGATGAAAGTGACGAAAATATTATCTCCAAGAAAAATTTCAAACCCCCACCCATTTTCTTGAGAGAACGCAACTCAGATAAGTTGATTTCTAGAATTACAAGTCTTATAGGACCAAAGAATTTCCATGTTGTTCCTATTCGCAAAGGCCAAATTGAGGAAACAAAAGTGCAAATCTACAGCGAAACTCATTATCGCAAAGTAATAGCGGAATTTGATGCTGTAAAAAAGAATTACTACACATATCAGCTAAAAAGTAGTAAGGGCTTAATCGTTGTACTCAAAGGCGTCGAACCCAACGTTGATATTAACGAAATCAAACTTGCCCTCCAGGAAGAAGGGTTTCAAGCCAAAACAGTATTCAACATTCTCAACAAGAGCAATATACCTCAACCGTTATATCGTATTGAGCTTCAGCCTGAAACAAAACCCCTAAAAAAAGGTGAAGTACACCCCATATATAAAATTCGATATTTATTGCATCGCAAAATCACAATCGAAGAACCCCATAAGAGAACTGGACCTCCTCAGTGCAGCAACTGCCAAGAATATGGACATACTAAGACATATTGTACCCTGCCAGCTGTTTGTGTGATTTGTGGAGATCTCCATAAATCAAACATATGCCCAAAATCTAAAGGCGATGCTAGCATGAAAAAATGCAGCAATTGTGGAGGTAATCACACCGCAAATTATAGAGGTTGCCCAGTATATACAACCCTAAAGCTAAATTTCTCCGCTAGCAATCAACCTCTAAAACCAGTTGAGCAAACTCAGATAGCCAACTCAAGTAAGAGACAAAATATTGATGCAACACAATTATTCTCTGCAATCCCAAACAAGAATCAAACCAATTCATACGCTAGCGTGTTAAAACAAAACCCACACCAACAAAGCAATGTAAATAATGAGCAGAAACACTCACTGCCCACCCAACAGCCAAGTACCCTTGAACATTTGCTTCAAACATTGATTCAGAATATGAACCAATTCATGAACTCAATGCAAACAATGATGCAAGAAATGATGAAAAATCAATCGATGTTACTCCAAACATTGCTATCCAGACCATGAGTTGTCTCAAGATATGCCACTGGAACGCCAACGGCTTAAGCCAGCACCGTTTGGAGCTAATTCAATTCCTTGAATCCAGCCAAATCGACATAATGATGATATCTGAGACCCATTTCACTGACAAAAATTGCTACCAAATACCATATTACAAACTGTACACGACAAATCATCCGCATGGTAAGGCACGCGGAGGAACTGCCATATTGATAAAAAGCAGAATAAAACATCATGTTTTTGAAGATTTTAGTAGCGTCTACTTGCAAGCAACATCTATATGTCTGGAAGAATACATCTCTAAGCTAGTAATATCTGCGATATACTGTCCCCCAAGATACAGTATTACCGAACAGCAATATAAAGAATTTTTCTCAACTCTTGGTAGCAAATTCTTGGTTGCTGGCGATTTCAACGCCAAACACACTCACTGGGGCTCCCGATTAATAACTCCAAAAGGCAAAATACTATGTTCAATCATCACTAACCACGGCTACGATGTTATTTCAAATGGTCAACCGACATATTGGCCGACGGACAAGAGGAAGATACCCGATCTCATACACTTTGGAGTCGCCAAAGGTTTGCAGATGGAAAATATCTCCACAGAGTGTAATTATGATCTATCATCTGACCACTCACCCACGGTAATATCTATAAAATCACCAAGCCCCCAAGGCAATTGCGTTAGAAAGAAAATAGACTGGTTGAAATTTAAGAAATATATAAATTCCCATCTTCCTCTGAGTACTGTATTAAGAAATGGACACGATGTAGACTCAGCACTCGAAAAATTCAACCAGCTGCTCTCATTAGCTCTCAGCTCAGCCACCTGCACAAAGGTATGCAAGCAATCAAACTATAGCCCATACACACCAGCCGATATTGAATTGCTAGTAAGACAGAAAAGAAGACTCCGAAGACAATGGCAAGAATTCAGATCACCGAATCTGAAAACACAGCTACAGCACTGCACTCGAAAGTTAAAGCAAGCCTTAAAAAATAAAAACAACAAAGAGTTAGAAGAGCACATAGCGAAATTAACACCTGGTGAAGCGTCAGACTACTCTTTGTGGAAATCAGCAAAAAAATCAAATCGGCCAATTCTCACTGATTCCCCCATCCGTTTGAGTGACGGTAATTGGGCTAGAAGCAACTGTGAGAAGGGTTTGGCTTTTGCAAACCACCTAAAAAGTGTGTTTACACCCAATCCACCCTCTTCACAGTCCTCATTACCAATATTAACTTCTCAACCTTGCTCAATAACGCTCAAAATTAAAAAAAAGGACATATTCAAAGCAATTTATAAAGATTTAAACCCAAAAAAATCACCTGGTCCAGATAAAATTACCGGTAAAATGATAAAAGAGCTACCTCCGGCTTCAGTAATTCATCTGATGCACATTTTCAATGCTATCCTTCGTATTAAACACTATCCCAAATGCTGGAAAACTTCAAAAATTATTATGATAGCAAAACCAGGAAAAGACCCTACAAAAGTTGCATCGTACAGACCTATCAGCCTCCTGCCTCTACTTTCTAAAGTATTCGAAAAGCTACTTGTCATGAATTTAACTCCATTTATTAATCTCAACCAACTGATTCCTCAACATCAGTTTGGATTTAGAAAACAGCACGGCACAATAGAACAAGTCCACCGCATTGTAACTCTGATAAGGAACACTTTTGAAGAAAAAAAGTATTGCTCAGCTGTCTTTCTTGATATCACTCAAGCTTTCGATAAAGTATGGCACGATGGCCTTATTTACAAACTCAAACTATTACTGCCTGCAAATGTCTCCTCATTGCTTAGTAGCTACCTCACGAAAAGACAATTTCTCGTACATCACAAGGATTACACAACAAATCCATTGGATATTCACGCTGGCGTTCCTCAAGGAAGCGTTTTGGGCCCCTTACTGTATCTCTTATACACTACAGATATGCCCAGCAATAACCATACATTTATATCGACCTTTGCAGATGATACGGCAATATTGTGCTCTCGCTCTAACCCCATAGAAGCTACTAAACTCCTACAGACTCATATCGATTCTCTCGAAATCTGGCTAGCAAAATGGCGTATAAAAGTCAATGAATCAAAAAGCGTACATGTAACCTTCACGCTTAGGCCAGATACATGTCCCCCACTTAAAATTAATGGCCAATCAGTTCCACAATGTTCCTCAACAAAGTACTTGGGTATTCACCTCGACAGAAGGCTGACATGGAAAAATCACATAGAGGCAAAGAAAACTCAGATCAAGCTTAAAATGAATCAGTTATGGTGGCTGTTACACAAAAGATCAAAGTTGAATCTTGAATACAAAGTGCTATTATATAAAGCAATCCTGAAACCAATCTGGACTTATGGTATTCAGTTTTGGGGCACCGCATCTCCCTCTAATATCGAAAAATTGCAGCGAATACAATCCAAGTGTCTGCGAATTATTGTAAACGCGCCTTGGTATATGAGGAACGTTAACATCCATCGAGATTTAAATGTATCCACAATTTCTGAGGAAGTTGCAATGTCCTGCAGAAGCTACATTCAAAAATTACACAATCATCAGAATCCCCTTGCTAGGCAATTGTTGCTGAGCAAGGGGCATCGTCGATTAAAAAGAAAAGACACACTGAATATGCTGTAAAATTGCTACATCTCGCGACTCACCAAATTGTGATGGAACGTAGGGGATATCACATAGTTTTATTTAGTTTGTAAGATTTGAATACTTATTGTTAGTTTCTTGTATTTAAGAAAGATTCAATAAAAAAAAAAATAAGCTAAAAAAAAAAAAAAAATAAAATAGGTGTTACTTTGGACTGAGTAAGCAATTGAGAAGTCGAGCCCTCTCTCGAAGAACGAAAACTACACTCTACAAGTCTCTCATCATGCCTGTCCTAACATATGGCGCTGAATCCTGGACAATTTCCACCTCGGATGAGCGAATGCTTAGAGTTTTCGAGAGAAAAGTCCTACGCAAGATCTTTGGACCTATTTGCGTTGGTGGCGAGTACCGAATAAGGTACCACCATGAGCTGTACGAGCTGTATGCCGATATTGACATAGTAAAGCGCATCAAAATCCAGCGGCTGTGCTGGCTAGGTCATGTCGAGCGAATGGAAGAACACGCTCCAGCTAAGAAGGTGTTATATTCGGAACCCGCTGGAGGACGACGCAGAAGAGGAAGACCTAACCTCCGTTGGAAAGACCAAGTACTGGAGAACCTGACGGCGCTTGGAATTTATAACTGGCGCCAACTAGCGAAGAACAGAGATGGCTGGCGAAGCATATTATTTTCCACATAAGTTATGGCCACATAAGTAAGTAAGTAAGTAGGGGTGTGGGGTATATTTAAATTCAGTATTTTATTGACTTTCTCAGATTTCTTTTTCTTTTATGAAGAAATTGCATTTATTGAATTGTACCTTTAGATTATGGTCGCGTAATTTTTCAATGCTTTGTATATGCTCTTCTATGAATGTGCTGAATATTAGGATGTCGTCCATCCTTATGGACAGAGCATTTCCCAAAACGTCTTTTAAAAAAGATGTTGTTCGGTGAACACGATAACTCGGCGTAGAATTATCTGAAATCAAATATGTTGTTAATTTTACTTAAATTATGAGTTAATTCTCACCCTCCCGTCGTTGTTGAGTTATCATTTCGTTTTTCAATAGTTCGTGGCCTATTTAAGTAAAAAACGCGATTTCGCGCTAAATTTTCCGCTATTTTTTAGGTGACAAACTACCTTAAAATGAAAATAGAAATATGTAAATAACGGTAGGGGGAGGCATTTTATACCAAGAAAGTATGTTTTGTGTTTGAAAATAATGGGTCGAGTAGATTTTGCAGGATCGTGTTCACGGACTTCGAAAAATTGGTTTTCAGAAAAACACGTTTGAAGTTTTTTCTTTCTCAAAAAGTGAGAAAAAAAATTTTGTTTGTAACTTACACTGAATCATCGATCCTAGATCCATAAAGTACGTTCCTGGCAGCAATCTCGTTGTCTTGGAAAATGAAAAAGAAAAAAAATCGATTTTTCGAATCTGCTTATCCCTTACCCCCCTCTTAACTGAGATGCGAGCTAGCGATAATTTAACGTAAGAAATTTCGGGTCCAAAATTTATATGTGATGTATTTGACCATGATATTACCGATTTAGAGGATGAGATCGAAAAAATCATTCATTTGTTCCTAATGTATACACATATTCAATGTAAGTAACAATATAAGTGGTATTACATCATCTTTTTAGTTTATGTTATGGTTTGAATTGATGATTTCAGATTTTGTAAACTCCAACGATGTATTTGTCGTTGTAAATAAGGCATGATCTCTAAAATGAACACTTACAGTCGACAGCCAGTATTGGATTTTGTTCGCTATAACAATCACAACGTTCTTACTAACAATATTTTGTAGCCACCGAACAATTTAAACCAACCAGTAACCAAGCAAATTGTGCTTATTTTGGGTTTTCTATTGAAAAAACAACGAATTTTTCATTCGAGCAATACAAAATTGTCTTATAACCACAGCACTATTGATTTTTCTGTTTTTATTTAATTTTATTGCCTTTCTCAATTGCTATTTTCATATTCAAATTCTAATGCATATGATTTTAGTTCTTGTAGGTTGTCGTTTAATTACCAACATAGCGCGTAATCTTTTTTTTTTTTGTGGGTGTTCAGTTTCCCTGTAGGCCTATTGCACCCATTTTACAAATAAATACAAGTACTAGAATTATAATAAAATAATAAGTTGAACTTGCCGGGTGCCGTAGCTCAGTGGTTAGTGTGTTTGCCTTCTGATCTGTAGATCGGTGGTTCAATCCCCGGCTGATGCATAACAAATTTAATATCGATAAGATTTTTCTTTCGAACGGTACCCACCTGTCGGCAAGCAATTGGCAATTCTTCCGACAGTAACAACTTGCCATGAAAGAGCTTCTTAAAGAACTCTGTGACAAAGCTCAGAAAAAGTGATGTCACAAGTGTTCTGCCGTTCGGAACCGGCTAAAATAAGTAGGTCCCTTCTAATATTGTCCAAAATTTAAGACGCACAACAGTAATGGAAGAGAAGCTCGGCCAATGAGCCCTTTGGGGCTTTAAAAAAAAAAAAAAAAAAAATAAGTTGAACTTTAATATTGAAATTTTAATTTTAACAACGTTTATTAAAACAATTTTAATCAAAAGTAAAACGTGATTGTTATTTCTATAATAAATCACCACTACTCGACAGTCAGTTCTGGTTGTTGTTCAAAATCTTGTAGCAATATAAATTGTTGAAATGGCTACAATCTTCAACAACCAAAAAAATTGGTCATATAACCACGGGACAATAAGTGTTTATTTTGGGCTTTCTATTGAAAAACAACGAAACCATTCCGAAAGATCCGAAAACAGTTCCTAGTTTGGCTTTTGCAAACCACCTAAGAAGTGTGTTTACACCCAATCCACCCTCTTCACAGTCCTCATTACCAATATTAACTTCTCAACCTTGCTCAATAACGCTCAAAATTAAAAAAAAGGACATATTCAAAGCAATTAATAAAGATTTAAACCCAAAAAAATCACCTGGTCCAGATAAAATTACCGGTAAAATGATAAAAGAGCTACCTCCGGCTTCAGTAATTCATCTCATGCACATTTTCAATGCTATCCTTCGTATTAAACACTATCCCAAATGCTGGAAAACTTCAAAAATTATTATGATAGCAAAACCAGGAAAAGACCCTACAAAAGTTGCATCGTACAGACCTATCAGCCTCCTGCCTCTACTTTCTAAAGTATTCGAAAAGCTACTTGTCATGAATATAACTCCATTTATTAATCTCAACCAACTGATTCCTCAACATCAGTTTGGATTTAGAAAACAGCACGCACAATAGAACAAGTCCACCGCATTGTAACTCTGATAAGGAACACTTTTGAAGAAAAAAAGTATTGCTCAGCTGTCTTTCTTGATATCACTCAAGCTTTCGATAAAGTATGGCACGATGGCCTTATTTACAAACTCTAACTATTACTGCCTGCAAATGTCTCCTCATTGCTTAGTAGCTACCTCACGAAAAGACAATTTCTCGTACATCACAAGGATTACACAACAAATCCATTGGATATTCACGCTGGCGTTCCTCAAGGAAGCGTTTTGGGTCCCTTACTGTATCTCTTATACACTTCAGATATGCCCAACAATAACTATACATTCATATCGACCTTTGCTGATGATACGGCAATATTGTGCTCTCGCTCTAACCCCATAGAAGCTACTAAACTCCTGCAGACTCATGTCGATTCTCTCGAAATCTGGCTAGCAAAATGGCGTATAAAAGTCAATGAATCAAAGAGCGTACATGTAACCTTCACGCTAAGGCTAGATACATGTCCCCCACTTAAAATTAATGGCCAATCAGTTCCACAATGTTCCTCAACAAAGTACTTGGGTATTCACCTCGACAGAAGGCTGACATGGAAAAATCACATAGAGGCAAAGAAAACTCAGATCAAGCTTAAAATGAATCAGTTATGGTGGCTGTTACACAAAAGATCAAAGTTGAATCTTGAATACAAAGTGCTATTATATAAAGCAATCCTGAAACCAATCTGGACTTATGGTATTCAGTTTTGGGGCACCGCATCTCCCTCTAATATCGAAAAATTGCAGCGAATACAATCCAAGTGTCTGCGAATTATTGTAAACGCGCCTTGGTATATGAGGAACGTTAACATCCATCGAGATTTAAATGTATCCACAATTTCTGAGGAAGTTGCAATGTCCTGCAGAAGCTACATTCAAAAATTACACAATCATCAGAATCCCCTTGCTAGGCAATTGTTGCTGAGCAAGGGGAATCGTCGATTAAAAAGAAAAGACACACTGAATATGCTGTAAAATTGCTACATCTCGCGACTCACCAAATTGTGATGGAACGTAGGGGATATCACATAGTTTTATTTAGTTTGTAAGATTTGAATACTTATTGTTAGTTTCTTGTATTTAAGAAAGATTCAATAAAAAAAAATAAGCTAACAAAAAAAAAAAAAAAAAAAAAAGTTCCTACAGAACCGAAACAAACAAAAAAGAATTAAAAAAAAACAGACGAAAAATTACAAATCTCTGTTTTACTTAGAAACGTCGTACTCTAGCTCGTAGCCCAGTTCAGTTCAGGTATTATACTTTTATTAAATTTTAGTCACACAAATATCTAAAGTATCTATGACTAAAATGGGAATATATGTTATTTGGAAATAAAAACTAAATAATTTATTCTTTTAATAATTTATTAAAATGTTAAATAGGCAGTGCATTCGGTACTTAAAAAATAAGTGTTACACCGAATTTGTTCATACTTACAAAGTTTTAAAATAAAAATGGTTTAAACTATGAAATGTTTTATACCGTTAAAATTTCATCAGTCTTTGTCAGTACAATAAGAACCTAATATCCATTAAATTTGTTTAATCAATTACCTAATCTATTCATACTTACATTTGTGTAGTTGACTTACTGTCAAAACGCAAAATGTGAAAATCTATTCAGGCAATTTAAAAATTATTAACCCTCTGTTAGGGTACAAATATATGAATTTGCACACACATTTTTTTACATGAAAGTAAATTGTAAACTACTTTTTATAATTTTTTTTTTTTTGAAAGTAAATTTATATTACTGATTTGCTAGGGGAGCGTAAATTGTCAATTTAGAAAGAGGATTCTAAATCCTACGTACAGCACCTTTTATTAATCTATCGTGTAAATATATAGAAATATAAATGTAATAGTGTATAATGTAAATATATATGTAATAAGAAGAAAACAGACGGCCTTATGAAACAATGTGACAAAAAAAGTTATTTACCAAGTAGTTTTAAAGTAGTCTAAAACAAATACAGAATAAGCTAGTTCGCCACGAATATTATTTTTCTTCCTCTTGAGTCATCTTAGAAATCCACGATTTTTCTTTATCTTCTGCGTTCAATTTTCGCGCCACTTATTGCTGAGGGATCTTGAATGAATGGTGCACAAAAATTTATTGTAATTTAATGCTGCGTACTTTTATATTTATAAATATATTAATATATTAACTAAAGTCACGTGGACTATTCATGTGTGAGAGTATTGAAAAGTTTCTCTACCACACAATGTGTATATACATACACAAATTTGGTGTGTATCGATTGTGAATTGTTGATTGAAGGCTGATATGTGGGTAGATTTGAATGTGGATAGATTTAGGGAAAATTGCATATAAGCTGCTTGCTTACTGAAGTAGTGGTGAGTTGGGTATTATCAGCAAACAGTTAATAGTGTAAAGAAAATACTGCAATCCTTACGAGGCCTTCCAGTATTAGTGAAATAAGTGAATGTAAAGTCAAGTAAATTGAAAAAAAAAAAACAAAGCAACTATATTGAAAAGTGCAAGTATAACCCCGTTTTATTTACAGGTAGCCAGCGTCATTAGGTTCGACGGTTCTTCATAGTTTAAGTGCCGTTGCGGAACATACTTTCTGAATAACAAGGAAATATGTTTGTCCCAATTCATGCAGTTGTATGTTATATATTTGTGCCGTTGAAAAGTTTAGTCCTTATAATTTTAGTATATGTTGTTGTAAAATAGTACTCCACATAACAAATTATAATACAAAAAAGGTAAAATGAGGAGTGGTTTAGTATGAGGCATAGAAAAATGTTGCGTTAATGCAAAAATGTGTGGATGCAAGTGCAAGTGAATATAGTGAAAATGAAACGTAAGAAATGGAAGCTGGAAATGTTTGTTTTGATGAGGATAATGCGAATTCAGTTCCAGATAAAGTGCAAACATTCACGGAAAAGATAACAGAGCGGTTTTTGAGAAATATATTACCGCACCAATGCTTGGAGGAATTATTGCACATTTTAAAAGATGACCGTGGTTTTATTGCCATTTCGGTGTAGAAATGCAGATAATTAGAGCTATTTGTGAAGTGATTTCATTATCTGAAATTATTGTTAATATCAATGTCGATGGGCTACCATTGTTAAGAGTTCAAAAGCTCAATTGTGGCCTATATTGACGAAAATCATGAACACATTTTGTGTAGGTGTATATTGTAGGTATATAAAGTTCAGGTTATAGATGCACCAAATGCAACCAAATTGAAAAAAAATCAATCAATTTCTCTCCTCTCAAGTATTCCAAAAGAATTCGTATGGACACCTAGAAGTCTCCATAAACTACCGAATTAGAAAGCAATAGAGTTCCGTCAATTTGCCTTATACGGTTCATGAAGATGTTTCTTATGAATTCCTTCTTTTAGGCTGTGCTTAGCGTTTGCTGTCGTGCACCAAAACTTGCATGAAAAACATTCCAACAACTCAAAGTACGTTGCAGTTATTTGTCGAAAATTTTCGCATAATTTTTGGAGAAAATAACAAATCCTACAGGGTGATTTTCGATCATTTCGATAGCCTTCGGACTTGATTTTTAAAAAATTTAGACAAATCTATGAAATCTTTATTTGAGTCGATAGAACGATGCGCCTCAATTGGTTCATAAGCTGGGTCCAATTTTGGCATACTCTATCCAAGATATCAGCAGGTATCTCACGAATAAATTTTTAAATATTGGCTTCCAGTGCGTCAACCGTTGCGGGCTTGTCGCTATAGACATGAGCCTTAATATAGCCCCACAAAAAATAGTCTAAAAACCATAAATCGCACGATCTAGGCGCCAATTGTCCACCCGAAACGTGAAATAAACTGTTCACCGAACTTGCCTCTCAATTGAGGCGTTGTTTCGCATGCTGCGTGACATGTGGCACCGTCTTGTTGAAACCACATGTCAGCCAAGTCCAGCTCTTCCATTTTGGGGAAAAGAAGAAGTAATCATCGCACGATAGCGCTCACCATTCATAGTAACGTTCCGGCCTTCGTCGTCCAACGGCCTATAATCCACACTAAACAGTGCATTTTTCTGGATGCTTTGGCACTTCTTGCAATGTTTCTGGCTTAACGTATTCACAGATTATTCACGTATCCATTCAACCAGAAGTGAGCTGCAAGCGTTATTCGTTTGTAAGTCGATTCATGGTTAAATTATAGACCAAACTGAACATGTTTGACAGTAACATGTTACACGAAAACAGCTGAGCTACCAAAAACGGTATTTCCAAAAAGAAAGTTGCCAAAAAATCACCCTGTATAACAACAACAAGTCCTGATACCTTTTGCTCTATTTCACCAAATACCCCGATCAAAATCATTAGTTTCAAAAAAATTGATAATACTATGTAAATATATACTATGTAAAGGTTTTTTAAAGAACCTACTGATTTTTTCACGTCACTTAGCATATGTAAATGTAAATTCTAAAACTCTAGGCCCTGAAGATAACTTTATAACGCACAAAATCATTCACAAATGGGTTGGTTTAGCACATGAGACTTAATTACATCTTTCACTACTACTTCATTGCTCTTTTTAATAAAATTATTTATAAATATAGATTCGAAAATGTACAAAAAAAAAAAATCGTTCTTCACACTGCCGTTGGAATGTGCAACCAAAAATGCAAAGATTGGCATCTGCTTCAGAGGTCAATTGTTCCAATTGCACCGCACTTAATGAGTTTTTTAAAAATGAGCTTAGTGAAAATGCTTGTATATACGTATATTTATAAGACGTATTAATATTACCTACTTGAAGTGAAGTGAAGTGAAGTGAAGAAGTGGGCAGGACAAGAACCAGGAAACTCAGTCAAATAACCATTTTACCCAAACCTAGAAACGGAAAAGTAAATAGAAGAACAGGAGAGAGAAAAAGAAGAATAGAGAGAAATTATAGAGTGGAAAATATTACTGTGCCTCAAACTTCCTAGTACTCTTAACGAATCTAAAAAGATCGGATAGATGGAAAGACTAAACTGTTTTCAGGCTCAATGTATCTCCTCCCAATAATCTTGTTCGTGCAAAAGCTGGGCAGTAATAGAGGAAGTGCTCTGTAGTCCATATCCTCTGAACAAGACTGGCACGTCGGATCGATGATGACACCTATAGTGGCCATATAATCTCCACAAGTGTTGTGCCCTGTGATGAACCCAATCAGTATCCTGAGGTTCTTCCTACTTAATTGTAGGAGAAAGTCCGTCCGTCTGCTGTAAGTTCATTCGCAAAGGCTTTGGCAGTCCTACATGTCTCTGAGGTGGACCATCGCGTCTTGTAGATCATGCCCACAGAGTCTTTGATCTATCGTTAGATTCAAGAAGAGCTCATAACAAATATAGGTCTGGGACCCATGGGTGGACCAGCAAAGCCCACATTGGCCAAACCATCTGCCAATTCGTTCCCTTCGACACCGCAGTGTCCTGAAACCCAAATAAGACGAAGCATGTTGTGCTTTGCGACGCTATCCAGCCTCATCTTACATTCACTGATCATCTTCGAAGAGCTGGCAGGGCTTACAATAGCTTTGAGTGCAGCCTGACTGTCACTGCAAATACCAATACGCATCCCATGCCATTCTCCACTTTTAATATGGCATATATTTCTGTTAGAAATATAGTCGCCATACTTCCGGTGGAGAACGAGTACTTGGTATTTTCATTCAAGTACCAAGCAGTACCATAGTTTTAGAACTCTCAGCATAGAAAATATGAGTCGGTCTTATCGCTACTTTCATTGCCTCCTTCCGGACCTGAAGATCCAAGAGAAGCAAGTCAAGTACGGCTTTTAGAGCATCATCAGAGGAGCTGCTCATAGCACCAGTGATGCCTAAGCATATACCTATTTGTAGTCTGTTCAGAGAAGAAGCAGCGGATTTAACCACAGTTTCTTTAGCGTAACTGGTATACGCCATCGGGTCCTGGGGACTTAAAGTCAATGAATGATGAAAGACCGAACCTTATCGTTTAATCAGTAACTATTCTTCGAGCTAAATACCAATAAAGCTTGGTGGTTGCCGAACGTAACGTCAGTGGTCAAGGTGACAGCCTGTGGTGAGGCAACTGACTTATAAGTACCATCATACTTCAGAAGAGTGTGCAGTCTGGCCGTGTAGTACTTTTGAAGAACTCTGCGCAGCCTAGACGTTATTTTCTGATCGGTTATCTCATTGCACAAATCTCTATAAGAGTCCAGTTTAGAGATCTTCACTGTCTTTCTATATACTTTCTGCAACAGACTACCAGTCCGCTTCCAACCGGGTTTTAAATGTCCGGGTTTTAGAAGTTTCGAAAGCTCGGCGTTCCGGAGACGCCATCTTATAACAATCGATTAAGACTCGTCCTAAAGACCTAGAGCTTCCTCAATAGATTGTAAAGTCCGTAGTTTAGACACGATGGTAATCCTTTTTGTCTTCTGCCAGTCACAAAAGTCGGGCTACTTACAGTCCTTGAAACAGTAAGTAGCCAATTTGCAAGCAATTTTCCCTGTAGCTGCATCACATCCCACAATTATTCCCAAATTGTTGAATTCCGTAAATAGCACCATCTCCACCATTTCTTTGGGTGGAGATGGCGCTAAGGTGTCATATGGTAGGTAAGCCGAAACCACTACAGTTTCAACTACACTTCAAATATTGCGGTATTTGATTTTTACTGCGCTACGTCCTGACAGCAAAACTGCCTTAAGACTGTGGAGTCAACTACATACAGGATTACACTACAAATGTTACAGTAATATTACTATTATTATTATGTGTATTTACTTTATGAATATCGCTGTAACAATTAATTAATGATCATCAGCATACTATGCATAACGTGATTATCATTGGCTAAAATGGGTTATAGTATATTTATAAAAATGCGTGATCAGCGTTATAGTACCTCACTGTACGATTATTAAATAATTTAGCAACTATACACAGTAAAAAAGAAAAAGAAGAAAAACAAAATAAGCAACAACCATGAATACATAATATTTAACGCATGTACAACATTTACAACAACAAGTGTTGAATACAAATAGTATCCATGACCTACTGAAGAAATTGCAATGTATCGACCTTGCATCGAATCGAAATTGCAACTTCTTTTATCCAAGGACAGGGTTAAACAGTAAATTACGTCACAGACATTAGGCTATATAAACGAAGCGCTCGGCTAAAATAGGCAGTCAGTGAGTTAGTTAATCTAGTGGAATAAGATAACTTGAAGTGCGAATTTAGAGCGTGCTTACTACTAAGCGTACACTGTGAAATGATTTTATATCCTACAAAAACAAAAGTTATGTTGTAAGGGATTTAATATCCTGTAAACTTATGAGTACATAGTGAAAGAGAGAAATGAAAACGCATTGTGAAGGAAATAATAGATTATCAAATAAAAACTATATTGTAAAAGGAAAATATATATACGAGTATGGTCAAATAAAACCTATATAGTCAAGTAAGAGCTACTTTGAGTGAAGAAAAACTACTTGATGGAAATGAATAAAAACTATACTGTGAAAAGGAAACTTTATAACTGTTGAAAAATAATTGTGTTGTGAAAGAGAATTTGCAGGAAACAGAGGCAGAATAAAAGAGGTAAGTCCTAGAAATTAAGTTATCACGGTGTCGAAAATAAGGCACAACAGATGGAGCACCACTTAATATCTCCTAAGCCACATAAGCGCTTTGCATGCACCCATGGTTCTTGTATTCGAATTATTTGAGGGTTTGTCTGCAGTTTGGCATGCCTACTATACAATAGGGCAGTAGCCGATTGCACCAGAATGGTACCGTGCTCCACCCTCAACGTCTCAAAAGTAGGGGCCTCCGAGGACCCCCTAGCATTCCAGAACTGGCTGTCAATAAAGTCTGTCTGCGCTTGAGACCAAAGACTTTGCTCATCGTCTCCACTGATATCAACAGTCAATGCACTCGTAGCGGTTTGTACGTAGCTCAACGGATCTGGTGAACCACTGCTGGCATTCGAAGGCTTATCACCAACCTCACGAGCTCAGCCTGAAGCAGCAGCGGTATGAGATGTCCCACTGGATGGAACTTTGCCAACACAAGCAAATGCTATGCTTGCGCCGTAGCAGCCATTAACCTAACAGTCATGGTTACCAGTCTTTCGAGTCTGCCCGCGGGAGTTATCCTTTTTCTCCAGTATTCACTCATGGCAGCTAGTCGCATTTCCCAACAGTCCAGATCCAGCATCTGAGGATTTCGGCTTATTGGCTTTCCTCCTCTTAGGCTTGCTCTTTCGTGTGAGAGCGGTAGTCGTAGCATCATCGGACATATTGACCAGACCAAACGAATCATCATCCGACCTGTTCCTTTTGCCAATTTCTCCAACCGTAGTAAAGGAGCACAGAACATAGACCTAATTGCACTGGCTACGACCACCGTGGCATTGGCCTGAGGTATCGCACTGGCGTCAGCAGGAGTTTATACCATTGCGACATCCTGTTCCCCGTATACAATTTTCGCAGCCTTGACAGGTTGGTTACGTTTTTGCCTCATTCATTTCATTTCTTTTGGGCAAGCCTACTCTGGCAGTCGCTGCTGATATAACGTCCGTTGGTACTATGGCACTTTCCATACTTTAGCATAGATTAACCAAACGCCAATGTTGCCTAACCATAAAGAGACTAAAGGAGTACCCTCAGAAACTAGACCGAGATTTTCAGGAGTTACCTGCACCGCACGGAATAGAACCAAATCTCCCCTCCTATCCCCAGACCAGGCGCATCGCCACCACCACCACCAGGCAAAATGGTTCTCCTGCGAAAGAGTCATAGGAGAGCCTGATGAAGAGGTGCAAGAGGCAGGTTGTCCCCTTCAACCAGTAACTTGCTTCCTCCGGAGCCCTGATTTCCAACCCCGGTCGTAACCGTCAATGAGTTTTGGGCCTGCACATATGAAAGTAGACTTCTATAAGTTGAATCGCGTAACTAAGATTCTTATATCATTCCGTATATTTCGGGAAAAATGCTATTTCACTTCAAAAAGTTACCGATGGAGTTATCCAATAGAATAAGGCTGACGCTCAACCAAGAAAAATGTGAGTTCTGTCGAAACGAGTTGGAATATTTGGGTTGCGTGGTGAATAATCAGGGGCTTCACGTTGATCCCGATATGGTAAAAAGTATAGTTGAATACCAACTTCCGAATAGTATTACGGTTGTACGGCATGGTCTCGTGGTATCGTAAATGTATCCCTCAGTTTTCTGATAATCTGGTGTGCAACACGGCACTATTAAAGAAAAAAAAAACGATGGTCCGATCGGTGTAAACAGTCCTTCTCTGAATTAAAGGAAAAGTTGATTCATTCGGTGCATAAAGATGCGTCTGGCCACGATGTTGGGATGGCGTACGTTATCAAAAACGAAAAGAAATTACGCAACAATGGAGCGGGAATGTTTGGCTGTATTGTGGGAGTACCTTCACCGAAATAAGGGATTAAAAAAAAAAAATAAATATGTGGCACTTAAAGCCCCAAAGGGCTCATTGGCCGAGCTTCTCTTCCATTACTGTTGTGCGTCTTAAATTTGGACAGTATTAGAAGGGACCTACTTATTTTAACCGGTTCCGAACGGCAGAACACTTGTGACATCACTCTGAGCTTTGTCACAGAGTTCTTTTTAGAAGCTTTTTCATGGCAAGTTGTTTCTGTCGGAAGAATTGCCAATTGCTTGCCGACAGGTGGGTACCGTTCGAAAGAAAAATCTTTTCGATATTAAATTTGTTATGCATCAGCCGGGTATTGAACCACGATCTACAGATCAGAAGGCGAACACACTAACCACTGAGCTACGGCACCCATTGAATAAGGGATTATCATTACCTTTTGTGGCTTCACAATTTAAAAGATCCGCAAGGACGGTTGGCACGTTGGACTATTACTTACTAATAGCTAACGACCAGACTCAAGGATGTAACACACAAAATTCACACCTAAACCCAAGCTCCTTAATGTTGCGAGTTCTTTCTTGACTATAACACTGGTGAAGTCAAAATAAAACAGGGTTAATTATTCTTGCAATTTTATGTATACATTTTATATCTGCTTCTTTTTACTTTACTTTAAATGACAGTCATTTATTTCACTAATACTGGAGGGCTTCATGAGGATCGAAGTATTTTATTATTTACTATTACTTGTCCACGGACAATTCACAACTAGCGACTACTTCAGTAAGCTAGCAGCTTGTATGCAATTTTTCCTAAATCTATCCACATACATACAAATCTACTCACATATCAGCCTACAATCCACAATCAATCAACACAAAATTTGTGTATGTATGTACTCATTGTGTGGGAAAGTAACTTTTCAATACTCAACACAGGAGTAGTCCATGTGACTGTAGTTATTATGGTATGCCTAAACATTGTTCGTATGCTTACGTAAGTACAGAACTACGAATTGTGTGTTGGAAATTGCTTTGTCAGTATTTTCACACTCAATGTTCCGGCATTTTACAATTATTTGAAATATATCATGGATTGTGCATTTCACGACTATGAACATTGTACATTTCATGACTATGAGCAATATTGTAATGGGTAGATAATTATTTTACATTTGTGAGAAATATGTCGCGTGACAAAATATGTAAGCATATGTCCACATTTTGGCTCGCAACATCCCTTCTTTCTCTCAAAAAAATTATTTATATTATTATATTATTATATTAATGTTATAAAATAACATTAATATAATAATAACAATATACTATAAAAAATAAATGAAAAATAAAAATAAATATATATACTAATAATAAATTTTTCTCGTGGAGTTTTTATATTTGATGGCGATTCTCTTCCTGTTGATTGTTGTTGTTGTCGCTTGTACGTAAGCTCTCATTGATATGTTTCTGAATTTTTCAACATGCTGAATTAGTTGCAGGAAACCCGTGAGGAAATCAATAGCTTCTGCTTCTTTATAGTTTGATTTAGTGATTTAGCGATATAGTGATTTTTGCCAAGTGCCAGTGAAAAGAGTAATTGGGATTTAAATCAGGGTGATTTTTTAGAGCAGTCGCGATTTTTATTCACAACAAAATATGATGCTAGTAGAAAAATCTCCACTTGTACAATGTTAGCAAAAAACCACCATTCGCTACTTCTGTTAGTAGCAAAATATCGTGCTAGTAGAAAATCACCATGTTAGGAAAAAATCACCATTCGCTACTCCTGTTGACTAGCTATTGTTAACACTGATTTTCATTCACAGTGAATGAAGATAATAGAAAAATCACCACTTAGCACTTTTACCAAAAACTCATAATTCGCTACGTCTAACCACTAACAGCGAAATATCATATTAGTACAAAAATCTGTTAAATCTAAAATCACTATAGCGATTCTGACCATTAATCATTGTTATGGTAGACTAGCAGTAGGAATCACCATTGCGATTTTTCAATCACGGTGATTAAATCACCGATAATAAAAAATCACTCATCACTAGTATATATTCTTATGAAGAGAGATATAGAGAAAGTACTGAGTGTTGTGTCTTCCTTTCGGAGATCACAATATTTACTTAAATATCTTGCTTTATAGGACTTTCGATTTTCTTCCTTGTCTGCCTTTAAAATAAATCTCATTTCCCTCAATTTTAATAGTCTTTATTGCTCACTGTCACTAAACTTCTTTTTACAATAGCTTTTGTCACTTAACCTTTACTTGTGCTACTTTACTTTTAGTTTTACTTTTTTTATAATAACTTTTACAGTTTTACTTTTTACCTTAGTTACTACTATTACTTTAACTTTTACACTTATTCTTTACTTTTTACCTTTTACAATAACTTTTTACTGTTACTCTTCCTTTTTATTTTAACTTTTAAGCTTATTTTTACTTCAGCACCAAAACAATCTTATATTCACTGACTCAATTTCAGAAGTTTTCTAGTTTATATAGCCTAATTTTACAATTTTTCTCGTTCTTGAATATAGAAATTCTGAAGAAATTGCAACTTCTTCATCAATTCATTATCATCTCTTCAGGAGGTCATCGTTATTTATTTCAGCCTTTTCTGTTTTTATGATTTAAATATTACATACATATGTATGGTTTTTGCAGAGACTTTAGAAGTATAGAAATATCCCACTGTCAATAGACAGCGTTTTAACAGCAAATCTGGCGATGAAACAAAGGCCCCCTTTTCACTCAAAACCAAAATTGGTTTTAGATACACTGGAAATAGTTGAGAATGAGGATTTTCATACGTAAACCAACCGCAGCTTTACACAATCAATTTGAGTCGGTATGTCACATATGTATATAAATACTTTCATATGTACCTATGTATGAATGAATCAGATGATAAAGATTCTATTAATATTGAAATGATATTGGATCAATTTAAATTATATACAGAATTGTCTATTTTTCATTGATAAATACGCGAGATCGGCATTACAGCAATCATGCGATTTAATTTTTGAAGATTTTGTTATTTTGTGCTTGTTCAGCTTTCGTCGATTTCACTCGCATTGGTACACACACACGTATTTGTTGTTGCTTTTGCTCTCGTTTCATGAGGAAGAAAAATACTCATCAAATTTGTGATTTTCTATTTTGTCTTCATATACAAAACAAATTCACACATGCATGATAAGGCGGGTCGAATTTGTATGGCGAAGTATCTTACAAATCGTATGGGAAAAACTAAAACAACCAGAGATTCTAGGTATATTTTTCCAAGATACGGCGTGTCTAAAATCAATTCCGATAAACTTTTTTTTTATTTTTATATTTTAAAATAATATAAAAAAAAAATGTTTATCGGAATTGATTTAAGACAATTCTGCTTCGCATGTGTACATATATATTTTACGTAATAAAATATGTAGACAACGAAAAAAGAGTGAAATAGAAAGAAACAGACAAATATGAGCTGCCTTCTTATTGAAATTCATCTAATAACTAAACATTTTGATAAGAATTAATTATTGTAAACAAATTAAATTTTAATAAAACATCGTGTTCCATGATAATTTAATTAATCCTTATTACCTACATATTTTTAATGAAGTGTTGATATTCATTAATTTCTCACAAAAAAGTAACTATAGTGTTACATATTCTTGTATAAATATAATTTGGAATTATCCTCTATCATTTCAATATTAATAGAATCTTTATCGTCGGATTCATACATACATAGGTACATATGAAAGTATTTTACATATGTGACATACCGACTCAAATTGATTGTGTAAAGCTGCGGTTGGTTTATGTATGAAAGTGCTCATTCTCAACTATTTCCAGTGTATCTATAACCAATTTTGGTTATGAGTGAAAAGGGGGCCATTGTTTTATCACCAGATTTGCTGTTAAAACGCTATTAACAGTGGGATATTCCTATACTCCTAAAGTCTCTGATATAATACAGAATATATTAAGTGTTGTTATAACATTGTAGTAATAATAATATATATAATATACAACTACAATATTTTTATAATGTAGTGAGCCAAGGGGCGAAAATTAGACACATACCATTTTTGCTCACAACATGAGTATCAGTACATTTAATGAGTCAGCGACTAAGAGAGGAGAAAGAATTAGAGAATTAGCATTTATTAGTGTTTGGACTAGTGTAAACTAAGTACTATAACAATAGTATATTTTGATATCCACACACTGGAACATATGTGTTTTTTTTTTTTTTTTTGCTTCGATACGCTGGAAGGTGGAAATCTTCATAGATACTGAGTAGCCCGTACTATTCAGCATGCACGATTCACACATTGGGGCTATGCCCCGATATGTACCTACGTACTAAAACCACCTCCCCCGATATCACTGTCCTGTTCATCCTTGCGGTACCACCAATCAAGGCATTCCTTCGCAAGGCAGGATTTGAGTGTTTTCACTCTCCGCTATTTCTTGTACGTGCCGCCTGTTCGTCACGTCGCAATCTTTGCATCATTCTTGTAATGATGTCTGCTGACGCGTTCCATGCTTCTGTCGAGGAGAGCATGCATCGGATAAGTCCCTCCGGTGTTAGCGGCCGTAGCATTAACCGTTCCAGCTGGGAGCGCTCGCCTTCAAACCTGACGCACCTCAATAGCACATGTTGTGCGTTCTCAATTTCGTGCTTGCAATATAGGCACCACGGGTCATCAACGTGTTTGCATCTATACAAATACTCTCTAAAGCATCCATGGCCACTGAGGAACTGGGTCAGGTGGTAGTGTATCTCTCCATGTTTCCTGTCTATCCAAGTTTTTATATTGGGTATTAGTGTATGTGTCCACCGCCCTTTAGTCGATGCGTCCCATCTATATTGCCATACTCGCTCACTATGGCTAATTATATTTTCTACTTCTATCCGCTCAGCCTGCGGTAGTTTTTTATTATCACGAATTGACCTCGCTTGGGCCGCTAAGATATCAATAGGACACCGGCACGCGATTACATTCGCTGCATCATTAGAGACTGTGCGAAATGCGCTACAGACTCTTAGGGACGATAATCTGTATGCAGCTGTTATCCCTCTCATGTAAGAGCTACAACTAGTCGCTGTAGCCCATACGGGTGCAGCGTACATTACTGTCGATGTGTTGACACCTGTGAGTAGATGTCTAATCGGTTGACGTGGTCCACCAATATTCGGCATGAGCCTCGACAGTGCCGCACTTGCTTTTGCTGCTTTAACACCCGCATATTTGAGGTGTTCTTTAAAATTTAACCTATGGTCCAATAGGACTCCCAAGTACTTAATGTATGGCATGGATGATATGATGTGGCTACCAACACGCACATCAATATGCTCTACCTTCTTCCGGCTACTCATTAATACTGCTTCGGTTTTATGATCCGCGAGATCTAGTCCCGCTAACTCAAGCCACTGTTTAACACTTTTAATTGTTTCTTCAGCGTTTCGTTTTACTTCCGGCAGGGTTTTTGCAACTACCGTGATAGCGATATCGTCTGCATACCCAATGATATTTACTCCTTTCGGCTTCTGTATTTTAAGTATACCGTCGTACATAATGTTCCAGAGAAGTGGTCCCAGTACCGAGCCTTGCGGTACTCCACCCGTCACCTTGTACTGCTTTGGTCCTTCTTCTGTGTCATAGTACAAAGTTCTACTTTTAAAATAATTTGTAATTATTCGAATCAAGTACGCCGGTGCATGGATACCTCGAAGAGCATTTAGTGTATACGACCAATTTGCTGAATTAAAAGCATTTTTGATATCTAGGGTTACAACAGCACAATATTCTTTACTGCCCCCTCTCCATCTTTTCCCTTCCATTGCTTTTTTTGCAATTTCACACACTTTTTCAATCGCATCGACAGTACTGCGCTTTTTCCTGAATCCATATTGCCATTCAGAAAGGCCTGTTTCACCTTCAGTGTATTTTTCCAGTCTAGAGCATATAATCCGCTCTAGTACCTTACCCGCAGTATCCAGCATACATAGTGGACGATATGAAGACGGTTCATCCGGTGGTTTATCGCCTTTGGGGATTAGGACAAGTCTTTGGCGTTTCCACCGACGTGGAAATGATCCTTCTCTAAAGCAGGCCGTGTATAGTTGCGCAAAAACTTCTGGCTTCATTTTAATTGCTGTTTTGAGTACGACGTTAGGTATACCATCAAGTCCTGGGGTTTTCTCATTTTTGATTTTATGTGCAGCTGTGGCAACTTCGTCTGGGGTTATAGATGGAATTGTGTCTATATCAACTTGGATTTCCGATTCAACCATTTCCGAGCTCTGTTGTGGGAATAAGCCATTTACGATATTTGACATAATGGCCGGGCAGATGGGGGAGTTAGCATTATTGCTATTAACTTTATTCATCACAATCCTGTACGCGCTCCCCCAGGGATTGTTTTGCACTTCATCAATTAAGTTAAGAAATGCCTGCTTTTTGCTCTTGGATATCGCTTTCCGTAGCAGTTTCCTTGTCGCCTTGTACTGCGATTGTAAATTCCCATATTGTTCTGTACCTCTGCCCCTCTGTTGCATTCTGCGGTGTCTATGACATTGTGAGCGTAAGCTAGCTATATCTTGGTTCCACCAGTATACTGGGGCCCTCCCGTTACTTTTCCCCTTTCGAGGCATTGCTGCGTCACATACTTTCTCAAGTAATCGCATTACATGCTCTGCTTGTTTTTCAGCATTGCCTTCGATTGTATACAGATCATTAAGGACGTATTCCAAAGCGTCCATATCAAGTTTTTTAACTTTCCAGCCGTTTGTTTGTGCCTTTGTTTGTGTTCTGCGTAATTGAAACCTTGTAGTAGGTTTCGTATTGAACACAATAGCCATATGGTCGCTATGTGTATATACATCCGACACTTTCCATTCTATAACTCTTGCTAACGTACGGCTTGCGAATGTAATATCCACAACTGATCCTCCTCTTCCATTATCGAAGGTGAATGCATTACCATGATTCAGCACCACCATGTCTAAACAGGCAAACGCTTCTAAGACTAGAGTCCCTCTACGGTTCGTGCGTACACTACCCCACTCCGTAGCCCAGGCATTAAAGTCACCCCCGATTATTATGGGTGATTTCCCTCTCGCTTCATTCACCAATCGGTCTACCATATCTTCGAATTCTTGTATTGTTGCACTTGGCGGTGCATAGCAACTGTAGAAATGTACTCCTTTAATTTGTGCGTAGACAAAGCCTACATGTTGGGTGCTACTTTTGCGTTCAAAAGGCAGATTGCCGCAGGTCCATATCGCTGCTTTACTGCTCATGTCGCTTAACCACTTTCCATTATTTACTAGATTTTTGTATTGCTCGCTTATTAGTGCAACGTCAATTTGTTGTTCAGCTATTGTTTTCAGGAGGATATCTTGTGCTGCTTCACAGTGGTTTAGATTTATCTGAATGCACCTAATCATTCCGTTTTCTTATTTCTTGTAGAGCTGCTTTATAAGCTGGGCATTTATAGCATCCTGTAGGGTGTTCGTTTCCACCTTTAATTCCTGGTTCACAGATAACACATTTGGGCTGTGCTTTACACAGGTTTGCTCGATGGCCTTTGTTTCCACAGCGCATGCAAGCATCTGTGCGGTCTATAGTACTTTTACAGTGCCTTGATATATGTCCAAAACCAAGGCACTTAAAGCAGCGCGTTGGAGTTATATACTCACGTAGCCTGCAATTCACCCAACCCACACGGATTCGCTCACCATTTAATATTGATTTTGCTATTTCTGCAGGGAGTCTAATCAGCGCTGTTTGCGAACCATTCCACGTCGTTCGCATGGACTTTACGGCACTTGCGTCCAAGTGTCCTATTTCTGGGTATTTCTCCACCACTGCGGCGCATATGTCTTCCGCCACAGTAATTTCATCTAAATCCCGACATTCAATAAGGATATGTGGTCGCAGTGTTTTGATGCTAGCTGTCTTTTGGAGAGCTTGTTCCATCGCTTCCTTATATTTTTCTGTTTTCTCGCCTGGCTTGCCTTTTAGCTCCAACAATATTTCACCTTTAGAGGTCTTTTTGATTTTATTAACCTCTTCGCCGAGCTGCTTAAAATCTGGATTGGCCTTCAGTTTTTTTAATATATCAGCGTATGATAAGTCCCCGGTTTTAGTTATGACTATAGCTTCGGGTCGAGCACGGATACGCTTTGGAACTACTTTCCCTTTATTTTCTAAAGGAAGTCCTTTCTTTGGTGGTGGCTTGTTTGTTCCCTTCTTTATAACGGGCTGCCAGTCCTCCTTACTCTGTTGTTTTGGTTTCTGTGTCGTCTCCATTTCAAGTTCTTTCGCCCTCACTTCTCCTTTTCGCATCTCCTGCTTCTGAATAATGACTTTGTCATGCTGTCTTGTAGGCGATGTCTGTGAACCCTTTGCCTCCATAATGGTTGGGCCTTGGGGCTTATGTGAGTATCTTTTAGATGCCTCTTCGTGAAGGGCTGCAATATTATATACCAAATCTCGCACCGTCTGGTTAATGTGCCTTTGCGATCCAATCATACTCTGAAGCTCAGCAATTTTGTGGCCCAGGATATCAAATGCATCATTTTTCCGAGTATCAGCAGAAGTTAGGTCTTCCTCACCTTCCTGCTGTTCGTTCTCCTCATTTATTACTTTTTGTTTTATCGCATTATCTCCTCTACCTGTAGTTGCTATCGGTGAGTAGACCTCTACCGGCAACTCTGACACAGATGGAGTGTTGCACTCATCCGGGTTATTTACCCGAACAGCCGGCGACTTTTCAGCCTCAAGCCGACTTGTTTGTTCTTTACTCGGCCGTTTTACTGGCGAGTACATTACTTTAGGTCTTCGTGTGAAAACCTCCTCTTTTGTATTTTCACTATTATTGTTGTTGTTTTGTTTATTTTTTTCCATGCTTAAAGGGCCCCAACTCGAAGTCGTTATCTCTGCTCGTAGTGTAGTCACCTTAAGATCCCATGGGTCCCTTTGCAAGCAGTGAGGTCCATGCGAGAGCTGACACAAGCCTTCATGAGAACTTGCATACAGAGCTAGATCAGTGCTAGTCAGGAATATTACATCTGAGCCTACACGACCAATTTAATGGTGACGAACATTGAGCGTTCTTCGAGGCCTGCCATGGTTTTAGCGGGGCGGAGGCAATTGTGGCATTAGCCCGAAAGCCATTTCTGCAGGGTACCACCCCTGCATACTGAGGTAACAGAATACCACAATTACCAGCTCAAAACTACCATATTATATTCATTGCTTCCAGTATACCTTAATTAAGACCTTACTGGTCTCGGTCTTAATGCCAATGGCCGAAAATAATTACACGTTACATGTGCCAACGCATATACTCACGCTGGCACAACAAGAGATATATTTACTATATATGAATCCATGCGCTAATCCACATAAATGTAAATATACACACGTATACATGGACACACACAAGCACTTACACACACATAGCCAACCGCACCCATGTCTATATATACACTCGTGGGGACTCATAATTGTGCCCACGCCCATCTACACCCATGAGGTCTCTCATATAACTCGGCATATACATACAGGCATTCACACATAAATGCAAACACCCACATGCCCACATACACACATACATGCATTTGTAACCATACATACTCATATTCATAGGCATGCCCATATACACATCTATGACTACACACATACCTTTACCCCATGCATACCACCATATACCTTTCTACAACATCTTACATGGTACACCCTTGCACACACCACTGAAGATATACTCCTTCATATTCATGCATTTCTATGCTCACGCTCGAAAAATGTAAATACTCATATGCACATACGCCCACGATCGTGTCCACAAAATATAACTTCTCACACACATTTACACTTACATACACACACACACATATTTGTGCATTTCTGCATATGCACGCATTCTACGCATTCAAATACATATCATCGTTATGTACTCCACACATACATATATACTACTCATACACATATACCATCTTACATGTGTAAGATCAATTGAACTTGTCAAGAGATAAAAATAACATGTTGTATTTCAGTTTTAATTTAAATTAAATCGATTAATGTTTAAATATTCCTAATTCATATATAAAATCCCTACAAAGTGTAAGACCAGTTGTGGGGATTTTCCCAAGTACTGGCTGGCAATACCACCAAGTAAACTCAACTATGTAAGTCTCCAATTTCTTAATAGGTGTGTGTCTACACTAATTATTTTAATTAATTTATATTTACGTCACAGTAGTTGGCAATATACCAACTAACAAATTGATAACAACAAAATATTGTACCAACAATGTAAAAAGGAAAAGAACAGCACATTCAGCTATTTTCCTATTAACCACTTTTTCTTCACAAATCAATATTGTATTTGATACACTTATCTTTAAATTCAGGATTCATTATTATATTAGCAGGATTCCTCCACTCGCACGACCTCTCAGTCCTACAGGCCATCCGATCCAATGCATGCGACTCCCAATATCTTCCACTTCCCAATATTTCATACAAAAAACAGCAGAGCGCTCACTGACCACGTCAACACACAACACCATATCACTCACGTGCATGTTGGAACATATGTACATATGCACAACATGGAACATATGTGTGGGAGTGTGCGTATGTAAGTTACAGCGAGAGAGAGAGAATGGCTGGCAATATTCATATCTCGTGAGAAGCATCTCGTTGTGAGATGAAAGATCGATCGATAAGAATATTGCAATTACTGATCTCGGCGGTATAATAATACCGTAATATGAAATTGACAACCTTGTATTTAGCTCATTTGTCCTTTTGACAGGTTAAAATATCAAATAAATATTGTGTGCAATGTAATTGTGTAATTTGTTAAAAGTGATTTATATTAATGAAAGATAAATATTGGACAAAAGCTTTTTTTGAAGATGACAGCGATAATTTCGGTCTAAATCTTAGTACAGAGTGAATTTTGCGATACAACACCAAAGATATTCTACACATGAGTGACAAGGAGTAAGTTGAATAAAACGAAATTGAATGTATTTGGATAACTATTTTTTTAAACATATTTCAACAACATTTTCGGTTAAACAAAGCAGCATTTCAGTACGTGCCGTCGGAATTAGTCTACGTCAGCTATGACTCCATACCCTTTTATAAGAGAAACCATTCTTTCGACATGCTGTTTTGATGTCTGCTTTTTACCTTTTCTCCTAAAATAAATAACAAATTTCATATAACTACTATAACTACTTACTTACTTAATTACTTATGTGGCCATTCCAACCGAAAATTGATTTAGGCTGAATTTAGCATGCTTCGCCAAACAGCCCTTTCCTTCGTTAGGGCAGAGACCAGTTAGGAAAAAATTGGCACCAGTTAGAAATTCCAAGTGCTGACAAGTTCTCCAGTACTTGATCTTTTCACCGGAGGTTACAGCTTCCTCTTCAGCGTCGTTCACCAAATATAACACCTTCTTAGCCGGAGAGTGTTCTTTCATTCACAGCCGCTAGATTTTAATGCGCTGTACTATGTCGGTGTCGACATACAGCTCATACAGCTCATGATTGTACCTAATTGCATACTTGCCGCCTACGCAAATAGGTCCAAAGATCTTGCGTAAGCATTTTCTTTAGAAAACTCCGAACATTCTCTTATCTGAGGGGGAAATTGTCCAGGAAATTGTAGCACCTGTTAACAAGAGTGATCCTTCGCAATATCTCCAGGCTGACATCATTACTTGTGTTAATGTTGGTTCTAAAATAGATAAAGTCCTTCACTACTTCAAAAGCGTATTTATCAACAGTGACGTGATCTCCAAGGGGCTATGACTGTTTGTTTTTTATACCAGGTACTTCGACTTCACCGTGAGACCCATCCGACTGTCTTTCAAACCCTGAAATACTGCACTGAATGCTAGTGTGTTCATCCCGATTATGTCAATATAATCGGCATACGCTAACAGCATATCACTTTTGTTAAAGATAGTGCCATTATGTCGTAGATCAGCAGCTCGTATTATTTTTTCCATAATAAGATTAAAGAAGTCGCACGATAACGAATCACCTTGTCTGAAACTTCGTTCGGTGTTAGGCGGCGGGGAGAGGTCCTTCCCAATTTTCACTGAACAATGGGAGTTACGCAGTGACATTCTGCAAAGCCGAGTGAGCTTCGCAGGAATACCAAACGCAGATACTGCCTGACTGTCTGACTGTCGAAAGCGGCTTTATAATCAACAAATAGATGGTGTGTGTCGATCTGTTTATCTTGCGTCTTCTAAAGGATTTGGCGCAGTGTGAAAATCTGGTCGATGGTGAATTTAGCAAATTCATTTAGAATTTAGAAAATTCAGAAGTTTGTGTATGGAGAAATATACACAATATGCATTATTATTATCAGTTTAATTTTAATAATCATAACCATCAAAAAAAGAAACGGAATGCAAATCAAAAATATTATAACGACTTCATTCTAAGGAGGGAGAAGTTACGTCAAAGCCTACACTGTTCCCCATAAAAGTTTATTGGCATAAGCCAATAAACATAGAAATATGATTCTACTTATAATTTAACAATATTAATATATTTCGTTATAACAATAAAAATCCAATCAACCTAATTTAGCAATATCAACACATTTTGTAATAAGTACTTCAAAACCACTGTTTCCCATAAGAGTTAACTGACATAAGTCAATAAACTTAGAAATATAACATTATTTGCAATCAAACAATATATATTAATGCATTTTGTAATAATAATAAAACTCTATCCGTTAGCAAAAAATTTTAGCCAACGAAGACAAGACATAAGAGAAAGAAAAACAATATTGTAAAGTTACATTATAGCAATTAAGCATTTGTAAAATTAGTCTTAATCTAGCAATCAAAATATAAAGAATAAATAAACGGTTGATAAAATTGAAAAAGTTTATTTTTATTTTGAATAAGGACCTAAAGATCCTAAGGTTGAGATTTTTTTATATATTATGTATCATAAGATTCATTAGTCGCGAGTTGTCCTAACCTTATCTCTTTGAATTATGGTGTTGAAGGTGTTGCGATCCAAAATATGAAAAATGCACATATGCATATTTTGCCTTGCGACATATTTCCCGAAATTGTGAAATACATATTTGTCCATACACATACCAACATTGCTCGAAGTTCTGATATACACAATCCATATTAATATTACTTATAATTGTGGAATAATTGTCGGGCAGTGGCTCAGTGGTTAGTGTGTTGGCCTTCTGATCTGTAAGTCGTGGTTCAATCCCCGGCTCATGCATAATAAATTTAATATCGAAAAGATTTTTCTTTCGAACGGTACCCACCTGTCGGCAAGCAATTGGCAATTCTTCCGACAGTAACAACTTGCCATGAAAAGCTTCTAAAAGAACTCTGTGACAAAGCTCAGAAAAAGTGATGTCGCAAGGGAACCGGCTAAAATAAGTAGGTCTCTTCTAATACTGTCTAAAATATAACACGCACAACAGTAATTGAAGAGAAGATCGGCCAATGAGCCCTTCGGGGATTTAAGTGCCACATATTTATTTATTTTTATAATTGTGGAATGCCAGAGCCAACTAAGTTGCAGCTGGGTGTGAAAATGCTGACAAAGCACATTCCCACACAATTCGTAGTTATGCACTTACGTAAGCATACCTGTGTATGCAAGTATACATGATAACTAAAATCACGCGGACTACTCATGTGTGTGAATATCAAAAACTTGCTTTCTCACGTAATATATACACACATGTGGACTGCATCGATCGTGTACATAAACACATACATACATACACACAAACGGTGTGAATATGTTTTTGTATGTTATATGTTGGTATGTGGGTAGATTGATATGTGGCTAGTGTTAGAAAAATGGTATATAAGCTGCCAGCTTAGTGAAGGCAGTCGCTTTTCATTTGTGAGTCTTGCACCGAAGTGCTAGCGTTTAAGAAATTGTGAAATACTGCGATCCTTACGAGGCTCTCCAGTATTAGTGTAAGAGTGTAAGAAATTGTAAATACTGCGATCCTTACGAGGCCCTCCAGTATTAGTGTAAAAGTGCACAATCGAGAGTAACACCAGCAATAAAGCGAATACCCAAAACCGCAAGTATCATTGATAAAGTTTTATTTCAGCTAACTAGTGTGATAGACTCGAAGGATATTTAGGAGTTTAGGTCTAGGTGCTAATCTTGTGCGTTACATTACAAAATAGTACACAACATTTTGGAGCAGCCGGTAGGATACTGCGAAATATCTTGTATATCAACGTTTAACGCAGTAGTGTGTGTATGACCAAAATCAAATGGACACTAAAACTTATGAAGCATTAGCAATAGAACGAGACGTTGCAATAACCGAGTCAATTGACTTCGTGTGAAGCCTGATTAAGCAACACAGCACATACCAGCAATTCCAGCTCATAAAATCAAAGGTGCATCACGGAAAGGTACTAACTCCAATAAAGGAATTAGATGCCACGTTATCCAAACTAAACGGATAACGTAACGAACTGCACTCCAGGAAAAAGAGAGGAATCTCGAAAGAGAAGACACCTCTTCGTCGCCGTGCACCAGTACGAAAAACACAACCAGAAATACAACCCGAATTAAAGCTAAAAATGCGTATTGACGAAATTGCACAGGTCGTCAGTAGACTAGTTCCAGTACTCACTGAAATGGAGTCTAAAGATTTTAGGACCGAAGTACACCAGTTCATTTCTGGGTGCGAATTAGCAAGAAAAGCCATAAAACCCGACGAGTTGGAAGATTTCGTAGCTTGTATAAAACAGCGACTATATGGTGATGCTTAGAACTTGGTGCTAAGTAAGAAGTTCGCTAATATAGAGGAATTGTATACACTTCTGCGAAACACATATTTGAAGACCGTTCACCTGGAACCGCTCACGCACTAAATACAAATTTGGAATGAAGGAATA
Source organism: Megamerina dolium (assembly GCA_963854835.1). Lineage (NCBI taxonomy): Eukaryota > Metazoa > Arthropoda > Insecta > Diptera > Megamerinidae > Megamerina > Megamerina dolium. The sequence goes on along the minus strand of OY978525.1, from coordinate 61,408,430 downwards.
CGTGTTTTTGCAAGGAGATTAGGTGATTTAAAATCCACGGCGATACAGTGTATTAAGAATACATAAGCTGGGATCGGAGACCAAGCATTGTTAAAAGAGCTAGAAGGGTATGCGAGGACATCTTTTATATCAGGCCTTCAAGACCCATTGCTAAAAACTCATATGCTAGGTAAGACGGGCACATTAAAAGAATTAGTAGAGGAGGCCGTAAACACATATATTCTGCTCGAAAGAGGATAACAATTTAATCAGTTTAATATGGGAGCACTATATTTAAACGACGTTCACCAGATCGAGGCCAGTAATACAGTGGCATTTCACCAGAACAGAAATGACAAGATGCCATTCGTAATGAACAAATACCAAAATAATAAGGTAAGTCCCCAAAATAGCCAAAGGAAAGTTCCTACCTGCTCCTTCTGCGGCAAAAAGGGGTACACCAGAGACGTCTGTTTTAAGAGAAAAAACATGCCCTACTGCATAAAGTGTAAAAAATACGGACATGAGTTCAATTTGTCATGCACACCTTTTAGCAACAACAGGTCACAACGAAAAGGCAATCAAACACCTGCACCTAGTAAGAGAGTCAAGAAAGCAAAGGCCCTAATCGCGGAAATTCTGAGACCAAATGTTTTTTCTGTAAGAAGCCGGGACACAGGATCGCCGACTGTTATAAACGCAAAGAAGGGGAAAAACCCAGGGAAACTACGGGGGGCCCAGGTACGGTCAATAAACCGAGAACCGCAAAATTTTGCTAAAGGTAGGACAGTTGAACTGGAAGGTGTCAGTCATGCGTCTTTAGAGATTGTTGACATACTCTCTAAGCTAGGGGGAAGTTGGTAGTCAAGCGTACAGGGGGATTGTTGAACCATCTTTCCCATCCAGTATTAACAAACATGGCTATTGTTTGGGAGTCTCTGATGTAGATGATTTGTTCATTGAGCTTCCGTTGAGGAAGCAAAAAATGGAAAACTCATTTTACTTGTAGACTCTGTAGACAAGTTTAATGAAGTCATCAGTAATTAATGAATCTGTTAGCAAGAAGCGACATTTAAGAAAAAATCTTAGTGGTGCATTCGGACGATTTGTCATCACATTAGGGTCAATAGCAGTCCAACACGAGAGGACTAAAGATTTGATTTTAGAACTATACTCAATCTCTGAAGAGAGAGGGCTACCTACTGATGGTATCATAGGTAGAGACAATTTATGGAACCTATATTCTGACCTTTTTGCAGACTTTTTTAGTTCTACTAGTTAGTGTGTTGGTCTTCTGATCTGTAGGTTGTGGGTTCAATCACCGGCTGAAGCATAACAAATTTAATATCGATAAGAGTTTTCTTTCGAACGGTACCCACTTTTCCATGGAAAAGCTTTTAAAAAAGTTCTGCAACAAATCTCAGAAAATAGATGCCGCAAGAATTCTGCCGTGAAATAAGTAGGTCCCTTTTAATACTGTCCAAAATTTAAAACGCACAACAGGAAAGGAAGAGAAGCTCTTCCAAAGAGCCCTTCGGGGCTTATAAGTGCCACACATACACAAATATATATATATATATATATATATATATATATATATATATATATAAATATATATAAATATATATATATATATATATATATATATATATATATATGTACATACATATATATATATATATATATATATATATGTACATACATATATATATATATATATATATATATATATATATATATACATATATACATATATACATATATATACATATATATATATATATATATATATATATATATATATATATATATTTATATATATTTATATATATATATATATATATATATATATATATATATATATATATATATATATATATATATATATATATATATATATATATATATATATATTTGTGTATGTGTGGCACTTATAAGCCCCGAAGGGCTCTTTGGAAGAGCTTCTCTTCCTTTCCTGTTGTGCGTTTTAAATTTTGGACAGTATTAAAAGGGACCTACTTATTTCACGGCAGAATTCTTGCGGCATCTATTTTCTGAGATTTGTTGCAGAACTTTTTTAAAAGCTTTTCCATGGAAAAGTGGGTACCGTTCGAAAGAAAACTCTTATCGATATTAAATTTGTTATGCTTCAGCCGGTGATTGAACCCACAACCTACAGATCAGAAGACCAACACACTAACTAGTAGAACTAAAAAAGTCTGCAAAAAGGTCAGAATATAGGTTCCATAAATTGTCTCTACCTATGATACCATCAGTAGGTAGCCCTCTCTCTTCAGAGATTGAGTATAGTTCTAAAATCAAATCTTTAGTCCTCTCGTGTTGGACTGCTATTGACCCTAATGTGATGACAAATCGTCCGAATGCACCACTAAGATTTTTTCTTAAATGTCGCTTCTTGCTAACAGATTCATTAATTACTGATGACTTCATTAAACTTGTCTACAGAGTCTACAAGTAAAATGAGTTTTCCATTTTTTGCTTCCTCAACGGAAGCTCAATGAACAAATCATCTACATCAGAGACTCCCAAACAATAGCCATGTTTGTTAATACTGGATGGGAAAGATGGTTCAACAATCCCCCTGTACGCTTGACTACCAACTTCCCCCTAGCTTAGAGAGTATGTCAACAATCTCTAAAGACGCATGACTGACACCTTCCAGTTCAACTGTCCTACCTTTAGCAAAATTTTGCGGTTCTCGGTTTATTGACCGTACCTGGGCCCCCCGTAGTTTCCCTGGGTTTTTCCCCTTCTTTGCGTTTATAACAGTCGGCGATCCTGTGTCCCGGCTTCTTACAGAAAAAACATTTGGTCTCAGAATTTCCGCGATTAGGGCCTTTGCTTTCTTGACTCTCTTACTAGGTGCAGGTGTTTGATTGCCTTTTCGTTGTGACCTGTTGTTGCTAAAAGGTGTGCATGACAAATTGAACTCATGTCCGTATTTTTTACACTTTATGCAGTAGGGCATGTTTTTTCTCTTAAAACAGACGTCTCTGGTGTACCCCTTTTTGCCGCAGAAGGAGCAGGTAGGAACTTTCCTTTGGCTATTTTGGGGACTTACCTTATTATTTTGGTATTTGTTCATTACGAATGGCATCTTGTCATTTCTGTTCTGGTGAAATGCCACTGTATTACTGGCCTCGATCTGGTGAACGTCGTTTAAATATAGTGCTCCCATATTAAACTGATTAAATTGTTATCCTCTTTCGAGCAGAATATATGTGTTTACGGCCTCCTCTACTAATTCTTTTAATGTGCCCGTCTTACCTAGCATATGAGTTTTTAGCAATGGGTCTTGAAGGCCTGATATAAAAGATGTCCTCGCATACCCTTCTAGCTCTTTTAACAATGCTTGGTCTCCGATCCCAGCTTATGTATTCTTAATACACTGTATCGCCGTGGATTTTAAATCACCTAATCTCCTTGCAAAAACACGTATTCCTTCATTCCAAATTTGTATTTAGTGCGTGAGCGGTTCCAGGTGAACGGTCTTCAAATATGTGTTTCGCAGAAGTGTATACAATTCCTCTATATTAGCGAACTTCTTACTTAGCACCAAGTTCTAAGCATCACCATATAGTCGCTGTTTTATACAAGCTACGAAATCTTCCAACTCGTCGGGTTTTATGGCTTTTCTTGCTAATTCGCACCCAGAAATGAACTGGTGTACTTCGGTCCTAAAATCTTTAGACTCCATTTCAGTGAGTACTGGAACTAGTCTACTGACGACCTGTGCAATTTCGTCAATACGCATTTTTAGCTTTAATTCGGGTTGTATTTCTGGTTGTGTTTTTCGTACTGGTGCACGGCGACGAAGAGGTGTCTTCTCTTTCGAGATTCCTCTCTTTTTCCTGGAGTGCAGTTCGTTACGTTATCCGTTTAGTTTGGATAACGTGGCATCTAATTCCTTTATTGGAGTTAGTACCTTTCCGTGATGCACCTTTGATTTTATGAGCTGGAATTGCTGGTATGTGCTGTGTTGCTTAATCAGGCTTCACACGAAGTCAATTGACTCGGTTATTGCAACGTCTCGTTCTATTGCTAATGCTTCATAAGTTTTAGTGTCCATTTGATTTTGGTCATACACACACTACTGCGTTAAACGTTGATATACAAGATATTTCGCAGTATCCTACCGGCTGCTCCAAAATGTTGTGTACTATTTTGTAATGTAACGCACAAGATTAGCACCTAGACCTAAACTCCTAAATATCCTTCGAGTCTATCACACTAGTTAGCTGAAATAAAACTTTATCAATGATACTTGCGGTTTTGGGTATTCGCTTTATTGCTGGTGTTACTCTCGATTGTGCACTTTTACACTAATACTGGAGGGCCTCGTAAGGATCGCAGTATTTACAATTTCTTACACTCTTACACTAATACTGGAGAGCCTCGTAAGGATCGCAGTATTTCACAATTTCTTAAACGCTAGCACTTCGGTGCAAGACTCACAAATGAAAAGCGACTGCCTTCACTAAGCTGGCAGCTTATATACCATTTTTCTAACACTAGCCACATATCAATCTACCCACATACCAACATATAACATACAAAAACATATTCACACCGTTTGTGTGTATGTATGTATGTGTTTATGTACACGATCGATGCAGTCCACATGTGTGTATATATTACGTGAGAAAGCAAGTTTTTGATATTCACACACATGAGTAGTCCGCGTGATTTTAGTTATCATGTATACTTGCATACACAGGTATGCTTACGTAAGTGCATAACTACGAATTGTGTGGGAATGTGCTTTGTCAGCATTTTCACACCCAGCTGCAACTTAGTTGGCTCTGGCATTCCACAATTATAAAAATAAATAAATATGTGGCACTTAAATCCCCGAAGGGCTCATTGGCCGATCTTCTCTTCAATTACTGTTGTGCGTGTTAAATTTTAGACAGTATTAGAAGAGACCTACTTATTTTAGCCGGTTCCCTTGCGACATCACTTTTTCTGAGCTTTGTCACAGAGTTCTTTTAGAAGCTTTTCATGGCAAGTTGTTACTGTCGGAAGAATTGCCAATTGCTTGCCGACAGGTGGGTACCGTATATATATATATATATAAATATATATAAATATATATATATATATATATATATATATATATATATATATATATATGTATATATATATGTATATATGTATATATGTATATATATATATATATATATATATATATATATATATATATATATATGTATGTACATCATAATGGCCATAGTGAATGAAGGTTGGGGATAACAAAACTTATGCATATTTTTAATTATTTTTTTTTTACTTCCGAGTATCTCCGGGTTGAGCCCAAAGTTTTATTATATTACTCATTGATCATGCCTATTATGATTTTTGTGCTACTAGCGACAACGATACAAAGTTGCCTAACAGTAACATTTTTTCCAAGAACAATATTCACAGAATTTATTTGTTGTAATTTAATAACAAAGTGTAACAACCTAGACGTCGCCACTGACAACGGTAATTCAAAAACTGAGTTGTGCGCATTTCATATTTGTCACACAACTTCCAAGAATTAGTTTGCAAGTGAAGGTTGTGTGAAAAAATAAACTAAAACTAATAAAAAGTTATAATGGCAAGCTCGTCTAAGAAACTTCGATCCGATAATAATATATTTTTGGTGGAAAATGTGAAAGTGAACTAAAGGGCGCAAAATTACCTAGTATGAAGCAAGTTCTTCAATTATTTTTTTATAAAACCCGAATGCAAAATCTCCCTGTGAAAGCAAACATAAAATACACAATAAATTCTAATCTTGATTTTTGGCAAAAAGCTAATATTCCAACAATGACCGAAATCAACTGCGCGAAAAAATTTAATATAATTTATACTGAGTGGAAAGATTTGTCGAAAAACTGATTTGGCCGGTATGAGAAATATAGAAATGATGAAAAAAAATTCTGTGAAAAGATCGAAAATTACATATTTGATTTCAAACACTGGTATTGAAAAAGGCGCAGCATATTTGCTTGAAAGTAAATTGGGGCGAAATTTACTTTTTTTACCATGTCGCCATCATATCAGCGAATTGCATATTAAAGCTGTGTTCGAGTTAAATTTCGGAAAAACATCAGCACCAGAAGTCAATCTCTTTAATTGTTTTTCATTAAACTGGAAAAATATGAATATCAATACTTTCAAGAGTGAAGTATTGGATGAAATAGTGGAAAAAACATTAACAGCAGCCGAAATAGAGGCACACAAGAATTTTTGCCTTAACGCGTTGGAATCCCATTATGTGAGGGCGGATTATAAGGAGTTGTTGCAACTATTGCTGATTTTTGTGGGTAAAGAAGTACCAAATTTTCCGCAGTTGGGTTTGCCTGTCGCAACAATTCATGCAAGGTTCATGACCAAAGCTATTTACTGCTATAAGATTTTTTTGCTTCGCGAACAATTCAATATGACATCTTTCGAACTGAAAGACATTCGAAACATTTGCATTTTCTTGACGCGTATTTATGTTTCGTATTGGTTCGGATGCATTAGCGCTGTAACTGCAACGCGCCAAAATTTAAAATTCATTAAAGACGCTATTTTATATTTCGATGCAAATGTTTCAAATGCCTTATTGTCCAAAATTAAAAACCATTTATGGTATTTATCAGAAGATGCGGTTGCTCTTGGATTTTTTGATGAGCAAATACCTATTGAAGTGAAGCGGAAAATGGTTAAAGCTCTTAGTAATCGTGATTTCGAAAATGAAGAAGTTATTCCGAAAAGATCAAACTTAACACTAGAACAAGTGAAATCGTTCGCAAATAAGGATATAAGTTTTTTCGTCACTCCCCGCACCATTCGTTTTTTCCATCGTTTACAAATCGATATGACATTTTTGGAAATGGATCCATCAATTTGGAAAGATCAAGAAGAATACTGCATCGCAAAACGAATATGCCAACATTTAACCGTTGTCAATGACCCGGCAGAAAGAGCAATAAAATTAATTACAGAAAAGACTTTTCATCCCACAAAAAACGTCATAGATATGGAAATAATAAAAAAAGTATGTTTTATGATTTTTCATTTTTTTCTTTTATATGGAACTTTGGTGTTAAGGTATTCCGGGATACTTTGTCGGCTCCTTGCAAACGTAATTATTACAGAAAGCGAAGGAATTCAAATGGGAAAATAACGTCAGGTTTTTTTTACATCCAAATATAAACAGGATGACAAATAGTGATCAATGGGTAATATAATAAAACTTTAGGCTCAACCCGGAGGTACTCGGAAGTAAAAAAAAAAATTCTAAATATGCATAAGTTTTGTTATCCCCAACCTCATATTTTTCAGTGCGAAAACTTTTGGATTGCATTTTTTTTAATTTTTCCATACAACGCTATGGCCAGTCTAATGTACATATTCAACAGCAACATATGATTGCAGTTCGTATTACCCTTTCCCAATCAAACAAATAAATTAAAGTTTCATGCCTTCTATAACTCCCGAAAAAGTGTTGCGACATCTTAAAACTTTGAAACTGTCGTATTTACCTGGACCCGACAGGATTCCAAGCTGCATTCTGAAATCATGCGCAAATTTACTTTTCTTATCGTTAACTGGCATTTTTAATGCTTCACCCCGGCTTGGACATTTCATCATTAGTTGGAAGGATTCATTTATTATTCCACTTTTCAAGAGCGGTTTAAAGTCCGAACTTTCATATTATCGAGGTATAGCAAAGCTATGTGTTATGACTAAATTATTTGAGGCAATCTTAACCCCGCAACTTGTATTTAATGTGAAGTCTGCAGTATTTTTAAATCAACATGATTTTTTGAAAGGCAAATCCACTGTGCTTGAATTTTCTACCAGTGTAATTAAAGGCTTTACTCGTGGTCTCTAAACGATGTAATTTACACTGATTTTTGCAAGGCTTTCGATAAAGTTAACCACGACTTATGGCTAAAAACTTGATTTAATTTTGCAATTTCCAAAAATATTAATGTTCCTTCTGGCGTCCCCCAGGGAAGCCATCTGGCGCCAACCCTCTTCTTACTCTTCATAAATGATCTTCCATCATCTATTATGCACTCAACTATTTTAATGGTTGCAGACGATGTCAAGCTTTTTAGATAAATGCAAATGTATGACTTTTAAATGGAAAAAACCTTTAGTACATCAGATTTCACTTGATGGCCAGCAGTTAAAGCGTGTTTTTAGTTTTATTGATCTCGGTATTACCGTGGATCCCAAACTTCGTTTCAATTTGCATATAAATTCTTGTGTTAATCCCAAAGGACTGTTGGGCTTCATTAAGAGATGGTCAAAAGAGTTTAATGACCCCCACGTAACTAAAACTCTTTACATTCCACTTGTCCATCCAATACTGGAGTATGCTTCCATTGTCTGGAACCCTCAATACAGGTGCTATATTGATCATTTAGAATCTGTTCAGAAGCAGTTCCTGTTATTTGCCTTGCGCTCTTTTAACTGGGACCCTTCAGTTTACCTTCCACCATATGAACACCGTCTCAAACTTTTAGAAGAACGATGTTAAATGCTTGTTTTGTTACAAAATTACTTAAAGGTGAAAACGAATCTCCGTTTTTGCTTTTTGAGCTAGATTTATTTGTACCAAACTGTCCGTCGAGAAATTATAATGCAAAAAACTTGTCAATACGTAAAACTAACTTTGGATTATTTAGTCCCGTAGAAGCATGTGTAAAGACTACAATAACAGTTATTCATTTATTGATACCACATTCCTTTGCATGCTATAAAATCATCAATTCTCTTGGCTTTAAACTAATTATGTTGGATTAATTAGATCCGTACTCACTTACTTATGTAGCTATACCAACCGAGTATCGATTTAGGCCGAAAATAACATGCTTCGCCAGCCATCTCTGTTCTTCGCTAGCTGGCGCCAGTTAGAAATTCCAAGTGCCGTCAAGTTCTCCAGTACTTGGTCTTTCCACCGGAGGTTAGGTCTTCCTCTTCTGCGTCGTCCTCCAGCGAATATAACACCTTGTTAGCTGGAACGTGCCATATATATATATATATATATATATATATATATATATATATATGCCATATATATATATATATATATATATATATATATATACATATATATATATATATATATACATATATATATATATATATATATACATATATATATATATACATATATATATATATATATATATATATGTATATATATATATATATATGTATATATATATATATATGTATATATATATATATGTATATATATATATATATATATATATATATATATATATATATGGCACTAGAAGCCCCGAAGGGCTCATTGGCCGAGCTTCTCTTCCATTGTTGTTGTGCGTGTTAAATTTGGACAGTATTAGAAGGGCTGCCGCTGGATTTCTAGAGTTGTGTCTAAGCAGTCTGATCCACCAATACCATTATCCACATAAAGTTGTTCTGGAGAAACTGAGCGTCAAGTGGGTATTACAGTGGATTGTCTTTCGCAATCTGTTGTAGTCATTTCGTGGCCAAATATGGTGCTGATAATATTTAATGGGCATGGTTGAATCCTTTCTTCAGATAATAATTTGAAATTTCCGGTCTTCTGAATGCATCAGCATTTGTCGATACATTTTTTGGACATCTGTCATGAAAACAAAACGTGGCAAGCTAGAGCGTAGCAATATGCCAAGGAGCTCGCTCTGCACTGTGCATCCTATATATATGAGGTTATTCAATGACAGACCAGAAGTTGTTTTTTCCGAGTTATCAAATACTACACGTAGCTTTGTAGTACGGCTTTCAGGTCTCGCGATGCAATGGTACGGAATAAAATAGCTTGGCTCCTTGATAGAGGTAATTTTTGTTTCTGTTATGTGGCCCAATTTGTCATATTCCTACATGAACTGTACGTATTGGCTCTTTAGTTGAGGTGATTTGTCTAAACGCCGTTCCAGCGACAGAAACCTGTTGTATGCCAATCCATGAGATTTTCCTTAAGTATCCGGACTGTCACAAAATGTTATTTTCACAATGAATCTACCATCTTGATCAATCGTGGTGTTTTGTATGAAATGAACTTCGTTGACTCGTTGGTGTACCTTGGTATTGCTCGATCCAATTCCATTAATACTTGTATGTATCGTTGATGATTTAGAGGTGATACCAAGGCGTTTGACCTGAGTCAAGAATAGCCCGACACTGTACTTCTATTCCATTACCCTTCACTGTTAACATGGCTGTGCTGAGGAGAACGTATGATTTTAATTTACAATGTTTTGCTGTCGCCAATGACGTAGCTTCATCTTCCACTATTGGTGGTGTAATATTTCGCCGTGTTGGGCCTTTTGGAGAAGTAACTTGTGCAGGTCCTGATGCAGGTTTTACTTCCTCTTTTTTCGAGTTGTCGAAGTGTAGCAGTGTGCTGTGTTTTTTGTTGCACTTCATACAGCTTCTTAAGAAGCAATTTTTGGCAGTATGTCCAGATTTCAGGCAATTGTGGCAGTATTTTTGCTTTTGCATAAACTGAACACGTGCTGATGACGATTGTTGTAAGAATTCTTTGCAAGAAAACAATGGATGTTTCCCTTTTTTGCACATGCAGCAGGTGTCAGTGCTTTGATCTTTGGATGTGATGGAAGTGCACACCTTTGGAGCTGAATTTGATGATTTTTCCTTGACACCCATTGCCACCATAGATTGCAAATGTTTTTCCAGAAACTGCAGAAATTCCTTAATTGATTGTAATTCACTTGGCTTCGAGAGTGATTGTTCATAACGCAGACGTGTCTCTTAATCCATTTTTTCAAGTAATAGATGAAGCAGAAGCGATCCCATGATGACGTGTCTATTTTCAGATTTTGTAAGGCTAATAGACATTCCTGTGTTGTATCACGCAGCCTTTTAACGGTGTTGACTTGAGCAATTCCTGTTGTGCTAACTAGCTCATATATTAGCTTGCTGACAAGAAAACCTTTGTTTTTATATTGTTCCAGAAATCGAAATTTTCTCCTGTGAAGGCAAAATCAGACTTGCAGCCTCCCTCACCAACTGAGTTTTCAAATACCACATTTTTTGGACCTTTGATGAGTTGATTTATGACCAGTGGGGTTTATACATCGTAAAATTCCTCCCATTTCAAATAGCTGCCATCAAACCTTGGAATCGTTATCTTTGGCAGTGAAACGGCTGTGGTTGTAATTGCTGTTGGATATGAAGCATCAGCAGGCGGTGTGTTATTATTTAAAGCCTTTAGTGATACACTTACGATGTTCTCCACTGACATGAACTGCTCCATACTGTACCTATGTTCGGATGGACTTTCGTACAATTCGCATATTGCAAAATAAATGCTTTCGATGTGCTCCCATAACTTCTGGATAACTGGAAGACTGGACGGTGAAACGTTATCTGCGAGTGAACGCTGCAACGAGGCTATCATTGCACCCTGTCTGCGAACTAGTAGTGAACTCGCTTGGATTGTACTCCTGTTGTTCTATTCTTGCTGTCTACTGTTGTTCACTGGACGTACCTTTTTGCTTATTATCATCATTATAGTACGTTGAAGAGCGTTTCGGTATAAATCTTTGTATTGATTTACAATTTTCATTATACGGTTGTAGTACTCGTTTGCGAAGTACTCATGATGCATTGGTATGTTTTCGAGAGGACGAATTTTGTTGTGTGCAGTTTCAAATGTTGACCATTCTTCGTCTCTTCGTTTCAGTCGCTCCTGATAATACTATACCGATTGTTCCCTTGAGAGAGAGAGAGAGTCCTTTTTGAAATGGCGAATGATGTTTTCAATATTTGTGCAAGTTTCCTTCTGCTGTGTGGTAGATCTTCAAACGCTGCCGTTTTGTCTGTTGGGTTTTGAATACGCTGCTTCAGAAGTATTGATTATTGCTATTAACTAGATCTTGCAGTATTTCTTGTTGAAAAGCTTCTGTTAAATGAGGGCTCACAGTCCTTGTTGATTTTAGATAGCCCAGGATACACAGTTGAAATGAATGAATTAGAACATACAGTGCCTGATGTTGCCCAAATAGTCATCTGTTCACAAAGAATGGGGTCACCAAAATGTTCCGTGTCAGATGTACTCCAAAAGGAATCTTCAAATGTTGATAGGTGTTATGGCCGAACCTCCAATAGGAAGACTATAAGCAACTATCAACAATAACAATAACAATATATCAATTTTGTCAGTACGGTTGAATGCCGGATATGAAGACCGAAGTACAATACAAGCAGTACACTTGTTTTTGGTTAAACATAGAAAGCGAATTTTATTAAAAGATCATAGTTCTTTTATACAATAAAAGTGCTTATTCCGCAAATTCACATTTTGTGGGAAAATACTTACATAAGTATTTTACCGTTGAATTTCAACTGAATTTGCAAATAAATTAATTTCACATTTTCTGGGGAAATACTTACATAAGTATTTTACTGTTGAATATTAGCTGAATTTGCAAAACAATGAATTTAATAATTTTTGCACGCAGAATGGATTAATGTTTACTGTGCAATATGGAATCATAATAATAATATTTTGTTGATCGTCGTGACACATATATAAAACCAAAGAACGCTGAAACAATCCATCAAACTACAGGTATATAACATATTTGCCCACCCTATATAAAATAATAACTTCCACTATATGCAACAAAATGACACTCATTTGTCAGTACAAAATATGATAGCGAACGGATGCAAAAAGAAAGTAAAGGCTATTTATACTATACTATAAATACACTCCAACCAATATACATATTAAAAAACGAATCATTCACGCTATACTGGGATATTGCCATGCCATACCATAATTAGGCTATCCCACTTATAGACAAAAATAACAAAAATACATACTTTATTGAAATAAGTACCTCGAATGACACAAACATACATAAGAAAAAATTGAAAAATATTACGAACTAGTGCGAGAATAAAACGAATATGGAAACAGAATAGTGTTAAAACAATTCCGTTTGTGATTTCAGCAACTTGAATATTACACAAAACATTCATACCAAACTTAAATTTTTTAGACTTGGATAAAAACATTCACCATACAATACAAAAGCTGTGATACTTAAAACATGCAACATAACAAGAAGATTCTTAGACATATAAAAAACGTGCCGACACGCTTACTGCCCGAAACTGCCGTTGTGTTCGGTGAAAATGGACCCCGCTTCAGTGGTATGAGGGAGTGGGGTGCTGGATAGTGGCGTGGGAATATACCAATAATAGTAGTATAGATATGGGGATTCTGGATCAGCTATCTAACTGTGTATGTGTGTGTGTGAGAGATAGCATGCTATCTATGAAGCTATCTTAACAGTGTGTGCGAGTAAGAGGTTGTGGGGGAGTGGCTTTGAAGGTATGAACCAATCTTAATGCATGTGTGTAAGAGGGTGAGAGGGTGTGGCTCTAGGGATAATCGATCGAAGGGGAGGCGGGTGGTTTGGTGTTGAATGATAGTTAATGATGCTGCTTAGGTCTACTTCTAGCTAATACTGTTGCTAAGGCCTAGCTTATCAATATGTGTTTGGTATGTAACATACGTGTACATGTGTGTGCATGCATATTGATATAGCTCAGCTATGTGGTTTGGTATAGTGAGTCAATAAGGTCAAAGTTTTGGTTGCGATTTGCAATATCAAATCTTTTGTGAGTAAGCCAATATACTTGAACTTTTTACTTTTATATCCTGTAATAGAAACAAATATTACGCACAACACAGCTGACTATTTAACATATTGTAACGAGTATCGATAGTTGATTACTCATCACTATTGTGACTGACACTATTGGCAGCATCGAAACGAATGTCAACAAAAAGAAATAAGCGATAACCAGAACAAGCCAACGAGAAAGGAAGAGAAGAATCTCGATAACGGAAGATTCTGGGGTGTTGCCAACAGAGTATAAATAGAGCCAGTGTTGAGAAGAAAAATCAATCTAATTCCGAACGTGATTGCGAAAACATTGATACAGAGGCAAAAGTTGCAAGTACATTTAAGTGCTATAGTAAATAGTTGATTGTAAACAGAGTTGATTGTAAATAGAGATTATTAAATAAATTGTTGCTGTATATAGTTGTATAAAATAAGTGTTGCAGTTATTATTAACAGAATCCAGTGATCGAACAAGGTAATTCAAATAGAATTAAACGTTCACAGAATAAAAACGTAACAATTGGTGTCAGAAGTGGGATTCTGTAAAGATGGTGAAAATTGACCAACTAAAAGTGGACCAGCTTAAAAAGCTGTTGGTAGAGATGAATATATCGTCATCAGGTGCAAAGGCGGAACTGCTGGTGAGGCTGAGGCAAGCTATGGAGGCTAAGGGAATTAATGTAGAAGAACATGAGTTCTTCGAGGAAGCCGATATACAAGCAGTTGTGCACGCTGAGGAAGAGAGCAAAATAGATTCGAGTGGTCAACTCATGGATTTCATGAAAACCATGATGCTGCAGCAACAACAACAGCTACAAGAACATTCGGCTGAATTGCGTATGAAAATTCAAGAAGGTTCGTCCCGCCAAGAAAACGCTATGGGAGAATTCCAGAAAACAAATGACTACAAGTTTCAAGAACATTCGGCTCGCCAAGGGGGCGTTATTAGTGAATTGCGTATGGAAATTCAAGAACATTCGGCTCGCCAAGAACACGTCATCGAAAATCTACAAAAAGGAATTGAACTTAGATTTCAGGAAATTTCCGGAGCTATTAATGACAAAGTCACAGAGCTGAAAGAACACGTGGATGAGTTGGATGATAAGCTGAAGGAACATGTCGACGACTGGGAAGATAAGTTCGAGAAATTACAGCACGAACTCAATCAACTAAAAATAAATGGACCAGCCACATCAGTGATTAGAGATTCAAGTACAATCAAACTAAAGTCACCAACATTTGACGGAAGCACGCCATTCAATATCTTCAAGCTTCAATTCGAGACAACAGCTTCGAAGAATCAATGGGATGATAGCGACAAGACTGCTGCTTTAATAGTCGCATTAAAAGGTAATGCTTCCGAGGTGTTACAGATGATTCCAGAGAAAGATCGTGGTAGCTATCAGTCACTGATGGACACACTCCAGCGAAAATATGGAAATGAATACAAGAGTCAATTACATCGAGTGGAATTGAGATCGCGAGTGCAACGGAGTAATGAGAGCCTTCAGCAATTCGCTTCCGATATTGAGCGCTCATGTCATCTAGCGTTCTCCGGTAATTCGGAAGAGTTCGTCGAAAAAATAAAAATAGAGGCATTCATAGATGGCATACGTGATGGAGAGACAAAGCGTGCCCTAGTCATGTCACCCAGGAATACTTATGCCGAAACAGTCAGTAGTGCCTTGACGTTTGAAGCCGCCAGTTTCATGTGTCGACCAATGCCACGGGTACGCCAATTAGAAACAGAAACAACAGATCTGTTTGAAGTAGTGCGTCAGGCAGTACAATCAGTAGTTCAGCTTGAAGGAAGAACAACAGGTCGACGCGAAAACAAGTTTACTGGTAAGTGCTTCATTTGTGACAAACCAGGACACATGGCGCGTGACTGCCGTCTACGACGAAAGCGATCAAGATCGAATTCTCCAGGAAGACAAAAGAAGGAGAATAAGGTGGATAGCGATCGCTCCACTAACACAAATCCATCGTTAAACTAGATCGAGTCAGTTCAGCGGGGCGTGAACTGACTCCAACAGTGGGTGGCCCCATCATTCACATTTCACAACTACAGCGTGTGCCAAGCAGCTTGACTATTGATGGAAAATTGGACAATATGGAATTCATGTTAACCCTGGACACTGGTGCATCACATTCTATAATCAAGAGCGATTTGGTAAAGAGGTTTGAGCCTTTAATGGGAATAAAATTGCGCACAGCAACGGGTGAGGATGCACAAATTCTGGGTAAGATAAAGAAACGAGTATCTATTGGAAATTGCACATGGGAACATGAATTCATTGTGGCCGACATCATCGATGACGTAATAATTGGTGTTGATTTTATGATTGACAACGGATTTACGTTAGATTTAAATCAACGGATACTACGTTATGCAAATGTCGAATTACCAGTGAACATCGGTTACAAACGGAGTGGAAACATCAAACGAGTACTGGCATGTCAACGCCAAGAGGTTCCAGCAAAATCAGAAGCGGTGATTTGGGCACAGATAAATGTGGATGATGGGACAGGCAAGTTGTGGTTAGTGGAAGCAGATAAAGAAATACAAAATAAAAACATCATACCTGGTAGGACGTTAGTGGAACCTAAAGAAAATGGAATAGTACCTGTGCGAATATTAAATCCAACTAATACATCTACAGTTGTGAAGAAAGGAATGGTGATTGGTCATTGCCAGGAAGTTACTGCCATAGTAGACTGCGAAAAGGGTTCGTCGATAAAAAGTGGAAGATCAGGAACTGTCAGAGTGGAAATAAAAGCACAGATGGAAGAATGGGCAGGCGTGCTTACCAACCAGCAAAAAGAAAAGGCTTTACAACTATTGGAAAAGTACAGTTCAATCTTTTCTTCAAATGGAAAAACTGGAGGACGAACAACCATCGTGAAGCATCACATTGACACCGGTGATTCTAGACCAATTCGTCAAACACCACGACGAGTTCCATTGGCCAAAAGAGACGAAGCCATTAAGCTGATTTCCGATATGCAGAAACAAGGTGTTATTGAACCATCAGCGAGTCCATGGAGTTCACCAGTTGTGCTGGTAAAGAAGAAGGATGGAAGTACTCGATTCTGTGTGGATTACAGAAAGCTAAATGATATTACGAAAAAAGACAGCTATCCACTGCCAAGAATCGATGACACTCTGGACACACTATCTGGTGCGAAGTGGTTCTCAACTCTTGATTTGCAAAGTGGCTACTGGCAAGTGGAACTTGGTAAGGAAGACAAAGAGAAAATAGCTTTCAGTATTGGCGATGGTCTATGGCAATTTACAGTCATGCCATTTGGTTTATGCAATGCGCCAGCTACTTTCGAACGTTTGATGGAGCGTGTACTCAGAGGACTACACTGGAAAACGTGCTTGGTGTACCTCGATGACATTATTGTGATGGGAAAAGATTTTAACGACCACCTGGAAAAGTTGAAAGAAGTATTTGAGCGTATACAATCAGCAGGGCTGAAACTGAATATGAAAAAGTGTTCACTCTTCAGGCGAGAAGTTAAATATCTTGGTCATAAAGTAACAACAGACGGGGTACATACCGACGAGGAGAAAGTAGCAGCAGTACAAGAATGGCCTATTCCATCGAATCTTCACGAGTTAAGAAGCTTCCTAGGCTTATGCACCTACTATAGACGATTTGTTCCTGGATTTGCAAACATCGCCAGCAGTCTGCATGAGTTGACAAGAAAGAACAAACCATTTGCGTGGGGCGAGGACCAACAGAAAGCATTCGAACAGCTGAAAGAAAAACTCTGTTCAGCACCAGTATTAGCGTATCCAGTACCTGGTCAAAAGTTTGTGTTAGACACAGATGCGAGTGGCTATGGAATAGTTAGTGTGCTCTCTCAGATCATAGGTGGGCAAGAAAAAGTAATAGCATACTACAGTAAAATCCTGTCGAAGCCAGAAAGAAACTACTGTGTCACTCGAAGAGAGTTGCTCGCAATACTGGAATGTGTAAAGTATTTCCATAAATACTTGTACGGTCAGTCATTTCATCTACGAACTGACCACGCAGCGCTAAGGTGGTTATTACAATTTAAAAACCCAGAAGGACAATTGGCGCGCTGGATTGAAAGGCTGCAGAGTTATCATTTTACCATCGAACATCGTAAAGGAGGACATCACGGAAAGGCGGATGCTCTATCTCGTCGTCCTTGCCAAATGGAATGTAAACATTGTTCCCGAGTGGAAAGCAAGGAGCACATTGTCGACATACGACTTACAAATATATTGCCGGAGGAGACATGAACCACCGAACGAGTGCAAGAAGATCAGCGGAACGACCCAGATCTCGTAAAGATTATGGAATACAAGGAGCAGGGCATACGTCCAGATTGGCAAGAAATGGCTAATGAGAGTCCAATAGCAAAGGCATACTGGGCGCAGTGGCAAAGCCTGCACTTACGAGACGGATGTTTATTCCGAACATGGGAAAGTGAAGATGGAAAAATCACTTATGATCTGCTAGTGGTACCCAAGGCAAGAATAAATGAAGTGATAGCTGAGTATCAAAATGCCTCCAGTGGAGGGCATTTGGGAATCACCAAAACCGTCGAGAAAATAAAGAAACGATTTTATTGGGTTGGATGTCATGACCATGTCGCTGATTGGATTCGGAAGTGTAAGCAATGTGCAATGGCCAAAGGTCCCACTAAGAAAAGTCGTGGTAAGATGCACCAATACACCGTGGGTGCTCCATTTGAGCGAATTGCTATGGACATAGCTGGGCCATTTCCAATAAGCAACGCAGGAAACAAGTATGTTCTGGTGGTTATAGATTACTTCAGTAAATGGCCTGAAGTATACCCCATTCCAAATCAGGAAGCTAGTACAGTATTCGGATGCGGATGTATTCGTCAACCAATGGGTTACTCGTTTTGATGTACCGATGGAGTTACACTGGGACCAATGTCGAAATTTCGAATCAGTTGTATTCCAAGAGATATGCCGTATGCTGGGTATATACAAAACTCGTACAACACCTTTGCATCCACAATCTGATGGCATGGTAGAACGATTTAACCGCACCTTGGAGGAATATTTGAGAAAAGTCGTAGATAAATACCAAAGAGACTGTGTCTAAATCCCTTTAGACAAGCCATATGGCCAGTCCCTGAAAGAAGGAAGTAAAAATAATGAAATAGTATTTATAAAATGAATTAATGATACTTACCATTTTTACTTACCTTACCTTGCATACTTACCATATGGCAACCCAACTCTCCACATAAATTCCCCTTTTATGTTTTTGGGTTTTCGCGGTTCGCGTTATGATCGACCGATGTTATCATATTTACATTCGGTCCTAGAGTTTGAATCGAGATCGTGCCATTCCGCGCATATTTAATCGTCGAAATAAACAGCGTAAATCTAAATTCTACCCGTCGTAGCTATAAACATATTGTGTGATAGTGCATCATTTGCATTTGCATCATACCGTGTAATCATTTATTCACTTAATAAAGCGTTTATTTATAGTCTAACACATACGTGTAAATTCATTTAATAAAACGTATATTCATGGTCCTTCGAGCTAAAAAGAAAGATAACCGGCCTTTATATAAAATATATGTGCATAGAGAAACAAAACAAAGTGTAGTGAGAAACAATAAGTGCGTAAAACCAAAAATAAATATAAATATATAAAAAACAATATAAAGTGTAAAAATTAAAATAATCAAAACATCAGTGACAAAATATACATAAACAAAAACAAACAAAAACCTACATAGTGTCAGTGAACACATAATATACAAACACTATACAAGTACATATTTTAAAGAACAAAAAAAAAAAACAGTACATAAATAGGCAAATAGGCAAAAAAGTTATATTAGAGTGTTTCAAAAAAAATCTTTAAAAATTAAAGTGAAACGAAATTATTAAAACGTGAACATAATTAAAGTTATATGTGCTAATACATTGGAGTCCTAGCAGCATACTGACAACACAGATAAGGATAAAAGTTCTGATTTTTAAAATATATTATATATCATATATTCCCTTATATATATTGTAACGAGTATCGATAGTTGATTACTCATCACTATTGTGACTGACACTATTGGCAGCATCGATATGAATGTCAACAAAAAGAAATAAGCGATAACCAGAACAAGCCAACGAGAAAGGAAGAGAAGAATCTCGATAACGGAAGATTCTGGGGTGTTGCCAACAGAGTATAAATAGAGCCAGTGTTGAGAAGAAAAATCAATCTAATTCCGAACGTGATTGCGAAAACATTGATACAGAGGCAAAAGTTGCAAGTACATTTAAGGGTTATAGTAAATAGTTGATTGTAAACAGTGTTGATTGTAAATAGAGTTTATTAAATAAATTGTTGCTGTATATAGTTGTATAAAATAAGTGTTGCAGTTATTATTAACAGAATCCAGTGATCGAACAAGGTAATTCAAATAGAATTAAACGCTCACAGAATAAAAACGTAACAATTGGTGTCAGAAGTGGGATTCTGTAAAGATGGTGAAAATTGACCAACTAAAAGTGGACCAGCTTAAAAAGCTGTTGGTAGAGATGAATCTATCGTCATCAGGTGCAAAGGCGGAACTGCTGGTGAGGCTGAGGCAAGCTATGGAGGCTAAGGGAATTAACGTAGAAGAACATGAGTTCTTCGAGGAAGCCGATATACAAGCAGTCGTACACGCTGAGGAAGAAAGCAAGATAGATTCGAGTGGTCAACTAATGGAACTCATGAAATCCATGATGCAACAACAGCAGCAGCAACTGCAAGGAATTAATGCGAAGTTACAAGAAAATGCGTCTCGCATTGACTCCAAGTTTCAAGAACATTCGGTACGTCAAGAAAACGCTATGGGAGAGTTCCAGAAAACAATTGACTCCAAATTTCAAGAACATTCGGTACGTCAAGAAAACGCTATGGGAGAGTTCCAGAAAACAATTGACTCCAAGTTTCAAGAACATTCGGCTGAATTGCGTATGGAAATTCAAGAAGGTTCGGCTCGACAAGAACACGTCATCGAAAATCTACAAAAAGGAATTGAACTTAGATTTCGGGAAATTTCCGGAACCATTAATGAAAAGGTCACGGATTTAAAGGAACATGTAGATGACTTGGAAGATAAGTTCGAGAAATTACAGCACGAACTCAATCAACTAAAAATAAATGGACCAGCCACATCAGTGATTAGAGATTCAAGTACAATCAAATTAAAGCCACCAACATTTGACGGAAGCACGCCATTCAATATCTTCAAGCTTCAATTCGAGACAACAGCTTCGAAGAATCAATGGGATGATAGCGACAAGACTGCTGCTTTAATAGTCGCATTAAAAGGTAATGCTTCCGAGGTGTTACAGATGATTCCAGAGAAAGATCGTGGTAGCTATCAGTCACTGATGGACACACTCCAGCGAAAGTATGGAAATGAATACAAGAGTCAATTACATCGAGTGGAATTGAGATCGCGAGTGCAACGGAGTAATGAGAGTCTTCAGGAATTCGCTTCCGATATTGAGCGCTTATGTCATCTAGCGTTCTCCGGTAATTCGGAAGAGTTCGTCGAAAAAATCAAAATAGAGGCTTTCATAGATGGCATACGTGATGGAGAGACAAAGCGTGCCCTAGTCATGTCACCCAGGAATACTTATGCCGAAACAGTCAGTAGTGACTTGACGTTTGAAGCCGCCAGTTTCATGTGTCGACCAATGCCACGGGTACGCCAATTAGAAACAGAAACAACAGATCTGGTTGAAGCAGTGCGTCAAGCAGTAAAATCAGTAGTGCAGCCTGAAGGTAGAACAACAGGTCGACGTGAAAACAAATTTAATGGTAAGTGCTTCATTTGCGACAAACGAGGGCATATAGCGCGTGATTGCAATCAATCGAGTATGAAGCCTAAAGAAAGAACAAGGAATCAACACATAAATAAATTTGCCGGTAAGTGCTTCATATGCGATCAAAGAGGACACATGGCGCGTAATTGTCGTCTACGACACAAGCAACAAAGATCGAATTCACCAGGACAACGAAAGGAAGATCGTGATGTCATTCATCGTGGTAAAGCTGATACTCCATATCATCGTATTTGTACCGTAGATAGCAAACATTGTTCTCGGGTAGGAAGCCAGAATCACATTGTTAACCTACGTCTTACGAATGTATTGTCGGAAGAGTCATGGACCACCGAACGAGTGCAAGAAGATCAGCGGAACGACCCAGATCTCGTAAAGATTATGGAATACAAGGAACAGGGCATACGTCCAGATTGGCAAGAAATGGCTAATGAGAGTCCAATAGCAAAGGCATACTGGGTGCAGTGGCAAAGCCTGCACTTACGAGACGGATGTTTATTCCGAACATGGGAAAGTGAAGATGGAAAAATCACTTGTGATCTTCTAGTGGTACCCAAGGCAAGAATAAATGAAGTGATAGCTGAGTATCACAATGCCTCTAGTGGAGGGCATTTGGGAATCACCAAAACCGTCGAGAAAATAAAGAAACCATTTTATTGGGTTGGATGTCATGACCATGTCGCTGATTGGATTCGGAAGTGTAAGCAATGTGCAATGGCCAAAGGTCCCACTAAGAAAAGTCGAGGTAAGATGCACCAATATACCGTGGGTGCTCCATTTGAGCGAATTGCTATGGACATAGCTGGGCCATTTCCAATAAGCTACGCAGGAAACAAGTATGTTCTGGTGGTTATAGATTACTTCAGTAAATGGCCTGAAGTATAACCCATTCCAAATCAGGAAGCTAGTACAGTTGCGGATGTATTCGTCAACCAATGGATTACTCGTTTTGGTGTACCGATGGAGTTACACTCAGACCAAGGTCGAAATTTCGAATCAGTTGTATTCCAAGAGATATGCCGTATGCTGGGTATATACAAAACTCGTACAACACCTTTGCATCCACAATCTGATGGCATGGTAGAACGATTTAACCGCACCTTGGAGGAATATTTGAGAAAAGTCGTAGATAAATACCAAAGAGACTGGGATGTACATATACCAATGTTCCTCATGGCATATCGATGCGCACAACATGATACGACGGCTACTACACCGGCAATGGCAATTTTTGGAAACGAGTTAAGACTGCCAGCTGATTTAAAATTTGGAGTTGTAACACCAACGAGATCAACCGAAGGAAATTATACTAGCGAAAAGCGGGAACAGTTGCATGAAGTACATCAGTTCATCAGAGAGCGGTCGCAAATGATAAGCGATAAGATGAAGGCCAGGTATGACTTGAAAGCAAATTCAAAAGGGTTCTATGAAGGAGAGCTTGTAATGCTTCATAATCCACAACGAAAGAAAGGCCTGTCCCCTAAACTACAGACTCATTGGGAAGGACCATATGAGATTATAGCAAAGATAAATGACGTAGTGTATCGCATTCAACGTGCCTGGAATAAAAGAGCAAAGTTTAAAGTAGTGCACTTAGAGCGACTTGCGCCATATCGAGGGGAAGTATAAAAACTTGTTCGGGACGAACAAGGTTAAGAGGAGGGCAGTGTAACGAGTATCGATAGTTGATTACTCATCACTATTGTGACTGGCACTATTGGCAGCATCGAAACGAATGTCAACAAAAAGAAATGAGCGATAACCAGAACAAGCCAACGAGAAAGGAAGAGAAGAATCTCGATAAAGGAAGATTCTGGGGTGTTGCCAACGGAGTATAAATAGAGCCAGTGTTGAGTATTGACAATCAATCTAATTCCGAACGTGATTGCGAAAACATTGATACAGAGGCAAAAGTTGCAAGTACATTTAAGGGTTATAGTAAATAGTTGATTGTAAACAGTGTTGATTGTAAATAGAGTTTATTAAATAAATTGTTGCTGTATATAGTTGTATAAAATAAGTGTTGCAGTTATTATTAACAGAATCCAGTGATCGAACAAGGTAATTCAAATAGAATTAAACGCTCACAGAATAAAAACGTAACAATATATATACACATTTCTTTTTATATATATTCCCATATATATATATATATATATATATATATATACACATACACAGCTATATATCCTCATATATTTCCTTTTCGTATATATATTCACTTATATATATACATATTTTTTTAATATAATCTCATATATCATTTACACATTTTTTATATATTCCCATATATATCATATACTCATTTATATATATTCACATATATATTTGCACTTATATATATACACTTTTCATCTGTACATATTCTCATATATATTTTCTTCGGTATATATATATTCCCTTAAATATATACATATTTCTTCTTCATATATATTCTCATATATATATTTTTCTAATTTACGCATTATATCGATAACATTTCTGTTATCGATCGATAAATTGCTCTATATCGATATCGTCACATAATCGATCAGTGCATTTTGGTGCATTTTTTTGAAAGTCTCTTCATTTCACAAATTTTGATAGATTCGGTCAAATATGCCGGTGACGAAATCACCAGAAAAGCAGGAAATTGCTGAAGGTCGTAGGGCAGAGTCAGCTGGCGCTATTCCAAAAGGCGCAATGGAAAAAATGCCAAAAGTTCCATCCGAAACAAAGAAAACCCCTAGGAAAAGAGCTTATGACCCCTCCATGAATGAGTTCATTTTCGAGGCGGACAACCTGGTGCATTTCTGCACGAAGTTTTCAACAATTCCGGTTGAAGACTTAACGCCTTCTCTCCTGAAGGCTAAGCTCGAGGACTTGAGCTGCTATTATGATCCAGTCAAGTCCACGTTTAGAAGAGTAGGTTTAACGGATGAGGACGAGCTGCCCAGTAATTTCAAAATGGTAGCGAGAAATAAAATGGAACTCTGCCAAGAGCGCGTGCACACCATAAAAGCACAGATTTCGGATCTCTTAGAAGTTCAATCAGCCTCCAGATTGGAACTTCCATCACAAGCAGAAAGTAACTCTATTTCTGCAACAGAGCAGGCAAATAATTCCGCAATTTGCCTGACTGTTCCTACTTGTGATACCGAAACATTTTCCGGCGGGTGCGAAGAATGAACGTCCTTCCGCGACATGTTTACGGCGGTTTGCATAAACCACCCTAAACTCTCTTCTGCCCAAAAACTGTATCATCTCCGATACAAAACTGCAGGAAAAGCTGGAGCTATTGTAAAGCAGTACGCGCTCAACAACGAAAATTTCGAGTTGGCATGGAATGCGCTAAAGGCCCGCTTCGAAAACAAGCGAATTCTGGTCGATAAGCAGATAAAAACTCTCTTGAACCTCCCTCAAGTGAGTTACGAGAATAGCGAGGCAATTCAGAAATTGCAAACCACGATCAATAATTCTCTGTCCGTCTTATCCTCTCAAGGCGTCTCGACAGAGAATTGGGACCCGATCCTGGTGCATATCTGCTGTTCAAAACTGCCTGAAGATTCCTTGGCTTTCTGGGAACAATCCCTAAGTTCCCGCAAGGATCTCCCAACATGGCAGCAAATGGACGAATTCCTGACTCTAAGGTACGAAGTCGTGGAGAGGCTCAACAGCGTCAAACCAAACAAATCAATATTTCTACAAAACAGATCCCAGAACAAAACCCAAAACTTTTTTGCAGAAAGCAATCGGACATTCTCTTGTCCAATCTGCGAAGCCGCACATTCGCTTAAATCCTGTGAGCGGTTTAAAAAGTTAGTTGTTCGTGATAGAGTGAGGCTTGTTCGAGAACACAATCTCTGTGAGAACTGCCTGGCCTTTACTCACCATAAACGGGACTGCAAGAGCAAACACTCCTGTTTGCAATGTCAGCGAAGGCATCACACGATGCTTCACATACCAGCAGACAATATTCCCAGTAGGAACACCAAGGTTTTGGCGCAAACCTCCACGCTTCAGCCGCACAATAAGAAAAAGAGCACGCAGCAGACGATAACCCCCTCAAGAAACTAGAGAAGCCGGAGATCTCAGGACCGATCATCCGAAGATGAGCAACCCTGCTCATCATGCTCCAAATCTTCTTCAAAGGTGCAAGCATTGTTCACCTCAAATGAAGAAAGAACTCTTTTGCCCACAGCTCTTGTCTCTATAGAGCATCTTGGAGAACTTCACAAGGTTCGAGCACTCATCGACCAAGGTTCTCAACGAACATTCATCTCTACCAAGGTACAACATCGGCTGCGGCTTCCTTCGCAAGCAACTCACGTCGAAATTTCTGGAATGGGTGGCAAAACCATCCAAAACTCTAACCAGACTTGTACCGTTACGTTAGTCGCCCCAAAGGCTAATAAAAAGTTACAGACACGGGCAATTGTACTCTCACAATTGACCAAATTTCCACCCACATTTAAAATTTCTAAGCTCGATTGGCAGCAATTCGAAATGTTAGATTTGGCTGACCCGAATTGCTTCGTGCAGGCGCAAATTGACATGGTCATAGGTAGTGATTTGATTCCTCAAATCCTCCTAACTGGAATCCGCCATAATATCTGTGGAAGCCTTCTCGCACAGAATACGATATTTGGCTGGATAATTAGTGGCCCTATCTCTCAAAAAGTGTCAACATTCTCGACACAGGTAGAGGAAGTTTCCAATGAACTTCTTAGTTCTCAACTAAGGAAGTTTTGGAAACAGGAAGAAGTCAATCAGCAAGCTCAAATATCGGAAGAAGATATAGCCTGTGAAGACTACTATCAGAGGACCACATCTCGTAGGTCAGATGGAAGATATGTGGTCAGGCTTCCATTTAAATCCAGTTTTCCCGCTCTTACGGCTCTTGGTCACTCCCGAACCATAGCCTATAATCAATTTCGCAGTATGGAGAAAAATTTTTCAAAGAAAGGCGATCTCAAAGCCATTTACGATGAGGTTCTCGAAGAATACCTCACGCTGGATCATATGGAACCCACAGGCTCGCATGAAATCATCTCTGATGGCAAGTATTTCTCCTTTTACCTGCCACATCATGCAGTGGTGAGGTCAGAAAAGAAAACCACCAAAGTGCGTGTTGTTTTTAATGCCTCAAGAAGCAGCGGCTCAGGCCATTCTCTTAACGACGTATTACATATTGGTCCCACATTACAACCAGATCTCATGGTTCTCATCCTGAGGTGGCGACTATATCAATTCGTTTTCAATGGTGATGTACAAAAGATGTACCGACAAATTCTTGTCCACCATGACGACCAGGATTTCCAGCGAATTCTCTTTCGCAGGTCACCAAATTCTCCAATTCAGGACTTCCGGTTGAAGACAGTCACATTTGGTGTAAATTGCGCTCCATATTTAGCCATTAGAACACTGCAACAATTGGCTAAGGATTCCAAGAAGAATTTCCCTCTCGTGGAAAAAAAAATCTTCAAAGAAACCTATGTGGATGACGTATTATCTGGTTCACATACAATTCCAAATGCAGTAGAATCTTTATCTCAAGTGATACAAGTCCTCAACTCCGCAGGATTTCCATTACGAAAGATTACTGCAAATCATCCTAAAATTTTAGAAAATATCCCAAAATCAGAACTTCTCGATTCTGATTTTCTAAAATTTGAAAGTGCCAGTGCCACAAAAACCCTTGGAATACGATGGAATTCATTGACTGACACATTATCGTACTCAGTATCGCCCATCGAAACAACATCCGCTGCTACCAAGCGTCAAATTTTATCTGCCGTTGCGAAACTTTTTGACCCTTGACTTTTTGATGGCTCTCGCCCATCATGACTCAAGCCAAGCTGCTTCTCCAAGAGCTCTGGTTAGAAGGCACCGACTGGGATGAATGCGTGAAACCCAGATCGCTCATCAAATGGAATGTATTTCTGGAGAATATTTCGTCCATTGGTCTCATCGAAATCCCTCGATGGGTACAATTCTCTCCCAAGAAGCGAATCCAGCTTCATGGATTTTGTGACGCTTCAGAGAAAGCGTATTGTGCAGCCCTGTACATACGATCAATGGACATGAATAATCAAATATCCTGTCATTTACTGGTGGCTAAACGAAAAGTTGCATCTCTGCAGACGGTCAGCTTACCACGCTTGGAATTGTGTGGCGCCGTTTTACTTTCGCACCTAGCCAAGTCCGTTAAAGAAACTTTAGATGTCGAATTCTCAGACATATTTTTCTGGTCCGATTCTCAAATCGTTCTCGCATGGCTGGAAAAACCACCTCACACATGGAAAACGTACGTCGCTAATCGTACAGCCCAGATACTCCAAAACGTTGGAAATGCTATCTGGCGCCATGTCATCAGCAGCGAAAATCCAGCTGATTTGGGTACACGAGGATGCAAGCCCCAAGATCTTGTGTCCAATACTCTTTGGTGGAATGGCCCTGCATGGCTTCATCACCCCGAAGAAGCCTGGCCAAAACCAACACTTTCCAGTACTTTGCCCCCCGAGCAAAGGAAATTAGAGGTTCTTCTCACGTTAGATGACCATACCGACATTCTCGATCGGTTCTCATCATTTTCAAGGGCACTACGTGTGATTTCTTACGTCTTCCGTTTTGTCCATAACGGACTCTCTAAATTGCGAAAATCTTCTCCAATTTCGAATTCCTCACTCTCGCAGGACGAAATTCGTTTCGCAAAAAGCCGGCTAATTTCGTTAGCCCAATGGCAATATTTTCCCAAAGAGCTGAAGGCTCTTCTCAGCTTAACCGCAGTCAGCAATAAAAGCTCTTTGCTGACTTTAAATCCTTTTCTTGACAAGGAAAATCTCATGAGAGTAAATGGTCGATTAGCTCATTCTGGTCTTAGTTATAGTGAGCGCCACCCCATAATTCTTCCTGAAAAATCCCGATTTTGCGTTTTGTACCTCGAGTTTCTCCATACTCTGCTCTTACACGCAGAACAAAGGCTCATGTTCCGAATGGCTCGACAAGAATTCTATATTCCTCGTCTTAAGCCCCAAATAAGGAAATGCATATTTCTATGCAAAGTTTGTACCATCCACAAACAAAAGGTTCGATCACAGATTATGGCAGCTCTGCCGCCTGAACGGTGTACCTTGTCGGTACCTTTTGCGACCACAGGTGTTGATTTTGCAGGCCCATTCCAAATTAAAGCATCTACGCTTCGAACTGCTGCCTTTCTCAAAGGGTATGTGGCTGTATATGTATGCTTTTCCACAAAGGCCATTCACTTGGAATTGTGCTCTGATCTCTCTACAGAGGCATTCCGCGCCGCATTCGCCAGATTCGTTGGCAGAAGAGGCCTTCCCCGCAAAATCATGTCGGATAATGGTACAACTTTCGTTGGAGCTCAAAGAGCCATGAGTAAAGAATTCCTCAAATTCTCGAAGGAGGTGTCCAAAGATATTCTGGCCCAATACTCTCCGCAAGGTATGGATTGGGTTTTTATTCCTCCCAGTGCGCCTCACATGGGCGGTCTCTGGGAGTCGGCAGTCAAAAGCTTTAAGGCTCATCTCAAAAAGACTGCCGGCAACCACAAATTCCGCTTCGAAGAGTTCTCAACTCTGCTCTGTAGAATCGAAGCCGTGCTCAACTCTAGACCATTGTCTCCCCTCTCTCAAGATCCCAACGAACTGATAGCGCTAACTCCAGGTCACTTCCTGCGAGGTGCTCCACTAACGGCCTTGCCCGAACCCAACTCGGAAGATATATCTCTGATAAACCGATGGGAAAAACTCAAGGCGCTTCACCACCAGTTCAGCCGCAGATGGAAAACTGAGTACCTACAAGATCTGCACAAACGCTACAAATGGCAACACCCTCAAAAGGAGCTGGAAGTAGGTCAACTGGTGGACGAATGGAGTCTCGGGCGCGTCACTCATTTGTATCGAGGATCTGACGGCCACATCCGTGTCGCAGATATTCGGACAAAATCGGCCGTTCTCAAGCGGCCCATAGTAAAATTATGTATTTTGCCGCTCGCGTAAAATCATAATATCCAAAAAAAAATCTCTTTTTTTCGCTATCAGACTTTGGCTCAAGCCCTTAAGCTAATTTCGTTTTTCAATTCTATCTTTCCAGTTCCGCCCATAGCGATCATCATCGGTGCCAACTATGTCATCGGCTCCACGCTCTGCGGTATTGCCGCGGGTTTTTGGCGATGAACACAAGCCAGAGGGAGGATGTGGTGCGCGCGCGTCGATACTGCCGCAACTGCCTGGCTCGGTCGCACGGGACCGGATCGTGTGATTCGCCAAACTCATGCAAAAAATGCAGATTGGCTCATCACACGCTCCTCCAGCCGGCCCGGTCCCCTACTGGGCATGGGCCGCCGAATCGCCGCACCACCCAACAGCGTCGACGACGTAATCGTGCGCCACGTGGACAACCTGAAGGCGGACGCACGAGGCATCGTCCAGAACCCCGGCATCGGCGCAGACCTGAGAATCTCCGCCACGGATTGCAGCGAAACCCTCCGCGCTCTCATCGCGTCGAGCAACCACATGTAGCTTCCACCCCGAGAAGCTCCCAGCCGAGACAACGACCGACTCCCGATGTTCGTCGGAGGACAGCTCGAGCGATCGAGGACGCGATCGGTTCACTGTCCCGTCTACGAGATGCACTCAATTAATGCACGAGTGCATGCGGGCCGCGATGTCTAAATCCCTTTAGACAAGCCATATGGCCAGTCCCTGAAAGAAGGAAGTAAAAATAATGAAATAGTATTTATAAAATGAATTAATGATACTTACCATTTTTACTTACCTTACCTTGCATACTTACCATATGGCAACCCAACTCTCCACATAAATTCCCCTTTTATGTTTTTGGGTTTTCGCGGTTCGCGTTATGATCGACCGATGTTATCATATTTACATTCGGTCCTAGAGTTTGAATCGAGATCGTGCCATTCCGCGCATATTTAATCGTCGAAATAAACAGCGTAAATCTATATTCTACCCGTTGTAGCTATAAACATATTGTGTGATAGTGCATCATTTAAGTTAAATTCAAACGAATTCTACATACATACCGTGTAATCATTTATTCACTTAATAAAGCGTTTATTTATAGTCTAACACATACGTGTAAATTCATTTAATAAAACGTATATTCAGACTGGGATGTACATATACCAATGTTCTTCATGGCATATAGATGCGCACAACATGATACGACGGCTACTACACCGGCAATGGCAATTTTTGGAAACGAGTTAAGACTGCCAGCTAATTTAAAATTTGGAGTTGTAACACCAACGAGATCAACCGAAGGAAATTATACTAGCGAAAAGCGGGAACAGTTGGATGAAGTACATCAGTTCATCAGAGAGCGGTCGCAGATGATAAGCGATAAGATGAAGGCCAGGTATGACTTGAAAGCAAATTCAAAAGGGTTCTATGAAGGAAAGCTTGTAATGCTTCATAATCCAAAACGAAAGAAAGGCCTGTCCCCTAAACTACAGACTCATTGGGAAGGACCATATGAGATTATAGCAAAGATAAATGACGTAGTGTATCGTATTCAACGTGCCTGGAATAAAAGAGCAAAGTTTAAAGTAGTGCACTTAGAGCGACTTGCGCCATATCGAGGGGAAGTATAAAAACTTGTTCGGGACGAACAAGGTTAAGAGGAGGGCAGTGTAACGAGTATCGATAGTTGATTACTCATCACTATTGTGACTGACACTATTGGCAGCATCGAAACGAATGTCAACAAAAAGAAATAAGCGATAACCAGAACAAGCCAACGAGAAAGGAAGAGAAGAATCTCGATAACGGAAGATTCTGGGGTGTTGCCAACAGAGTATAAATAGAGCCAGTGTTGAGAAGAAAAATCAATCTAATTCCGAACGTGATTGCGAAAACATTGATACAGAGGCAAAAGTTGCAAGTACATTTAAGTGCTATAGTAAATAGTTGATTGTAAACAGAGTTGATTGTAAATAGAGATTATTAAATAAATTGTTGCTGTATATAGTTGTATAAAATAAGTGTTGCAGTTATTATTAACAGAATCCAGTGATCGAACAAGGTAATTCAAATAGAATTAAACGTTCACAGAATAAAAACGTAACAATATGTAAGAGAATGATAATGACGGCAAATATGTTGGACCAAAAGTGATGCTGCTAGATAATAATATAATAGATGAAATTTCTCATAAAAAGTCTCTTTGCTTTGTAACACAGCGTTGCACTGAATTTATACAATATCTTGTATTATATATGTGGACGATTATCCTAGCTAGTTTGAAAATAAGGAAAGGCTAGAAAAAATCCACGAAACTAAACAAAAATGCTATACTGGCAACACTGATAATATCGATTAATGCGCATATTATGTGCAAGCACACGCATGTCAGAATATTAAGGTAACGATCATATTTTACCTCTAATCGGTTCTCAGTGAATTTGATAGATTGCGACGTCACAGTATTTCCAAGAGTTGAATTATTCATTCATTATTCCGCATTGTTTATATAATTAATAATTATATTATATATTATAGTATAATTAACAAAGTAAGATAATCCGAGAGAGGCATTTCGATGCTTTCATTTTGAAATAAATGTAGAGAGGCATTTTGATGCTTTCATTTTGAAATAAGTGTATAGAAGAAAATCAAAAGACAAAAGAAATTGTGAAATCTATCAAAGTGGAAAATTCGAAAATATTCTGTTACAATAATCCTCTGGTTGTATGTAAAGGTCGAGCATCTCACATGCATTTGTTTATTCTTTCTTTTCGATTATTACTAATTTTATTTTAATTACATCAACTTGTAAATATTTTTTTAAAAGTTACAATCATTTGAATAATCATTGTTTTTCTTTAATTAATTAAAAAAAATATCATTTTGTAATCAACCAGAGGGTCAAAAATTTTGACATATTTTGACACATTGTAATTTTGACACTACCTAAACATGCTTTGGCATATACTGTAAATGACATGAGAACAAATTTTATAATTACCTTACTTGGTTAATTATACTATATACTTCTTTTCAATTTGTTTGCCATTTTGTCATCTCTCGCAGCTGAAGTATTGTGACGTCACATCTAGAAAAAATTTCTCTGATGGTCGCAAACTTCTTTTCTATTATTGTTGCACAAATGCAAAAACATTATCAGTTGCTGACAGACATGGTTGTTGTTTGATTATGGGGCGCATGAAATTTGTTTTTGCTTTTGCTATTGTCTTAGTCCGCATTTAGACCCAAAAACATTTGCACGTAAAACATGTTAAATTCACTTTTTATGTTTCGTTCGCGTTTACATGGGGAAAAATGTTTCTCGGCGACTACTTTGTATGTTTGACCTAATGTTTGACATTACGAACAGTGTTCGGACTAAAGAATTTTTTAGAGACAAATGAAGCTAAAAAATTATAGGTTTTAAAATTTAGTGGTAGATTAGAATAAAGTGAAAGATGATGATATTTATGAAGTCGTTTTGTCGTAATTCATCAAAAAGTGTAATGCTTCACAATTACTACTAATGTAAAAACAAAAATAGTTTCATTTTACACATGTTAAATATTTAAAAAATCGCTTATCAAAATTAAATCACAAATGTATGTACTTACTTACTTATGTAGCCATAACAACCGAATATCGATTTAGGCCGAAAATAATATGCTTCGCCAGCCATCTCTGTTCTTCGCTAGATGGCGCCAGTTAGAAATTCCAAGGGCCATCAGGTTCTCCAGTACTTGGTCTTTCCACCTGAGGTTTGGTCTTCCTCTTCTGCGTCGTCCTCCAGCGGGTTCCGAATATAACACCTTCTTACTTGGAGCGTGTTCTTCCATTCGCTCGACATGACCGAGCCAGCACAGCCGCTGGATTTTGATGCGCTTTACTATGTCAATATCGGCATACAGCTCGTACAGCTTATTTGGTACTCGCCACCAACGCAAATAGGTCCAAAGATCTTGCGTAGGATTTTTCTCTCGAAAACTCCAAGCATCCTCTCACCCGTGTTGGAAGTTATTCAGGCTTCTGCCCCATATGTTAGGACAGGAATAATGAAGGACTTGTAGAGTGTAGTTTTCGTTCTTCGAGAGAGGGCTCGACTTCTCAATTGCTAACTCAGCTAACTCAGCAAGAGTTATCCTACGCATGATCTCCAAGCTGACGTCATTACGCTGTTAATGCTGGTTCCAAGATAGACAAAGTCCCTTAATATTTCAAAAGCGTAGTTGTCAACAGTGACGTGCTGTCCAAGACGCCGGGACTCTTTGTTTGTTGACGCTAGATACTTCGTCTTGCCCTCGTTCACCGTGAGACCCATCCGACGCGACTCTTTTTCCAACTCTGAGAATGCTGCACTGACTGCTCGCGTGTTCATGCCGATTATGTCAATATCGTCGGCATACGCTAACAGCATGACACTTTTCTTGAAGATAGTGCCATTATGTCGTAGATCAGCAGCTCGTCTTATTTTCTCCATAATAAGATTGAAGAAGTCACATGATAACGAATCTCCTTGTCTGAAACTCCGTTCGATATTAAACGGTGCGGAGAGGTCCTTCCCAATTTTCACTGCACAACGGTAGTTATGCAGTGTCATTCTACAAAGTCGAATGAGCTTTGCAGGAATACCGAACTCAGACATAGTTCGTTAGAGGTAATAACTTACCGGACTGTCGAAAACGGCTTTATAATCAACAAATAGGTGGTGTGTGTCGATCTGTTTTTCTTGGGTCTTCTCCAGGATTTGGCGCAGTGTGAAAATCTGGTCGGTGGTGGATTTACCAGATCTGAAGCCACACTGATACGGTCCAATCAGGTTGCTGAGCATTCAGTAACGTGGAGAAGTGTTCCCTCCATAGGCTCAGTACACTCTGAACATCTGTAACCAGATTCCCATTTCCATCACGACAAGAAGAGGCTCCGGGATTTAAACCTCCACTCAGGCGCTTAATCTTTTCGAAGAATTTTCGAGTCTCATTCTTGTCGGTACACATCTCTATCTCCTCACACTCGCGTCTTTCCAAGTCCCTCTTCTTGCGCCTGAAAATACGTCTCTCTGCACTCCTTTTCTCTCTATACCGCTCCTTAACAGCTCGCGTTGCGCCTGCACGCAGGGTTTTTCTGTAGGCGGCGTCTTCCTCAGAGGCCGGTAATAACCGATTACCTCCTCGGCAGCAGTAGTCATGGAGTTGGATATATGTGTCCACCGTGCGCATGCATAATCAAGTTGGGGAGTGTTCTGCATAAGCAGATCCGATAGTCGAGTGGAAAATGCATCTGCTGTCTCTGGTGATCGCAGCTTACTTACGTCGAGCTTTCTCTGTGTGGGACTTCTCTTATTATTTGCGACACATAAACGTGTGCCCACCTTAGCTGGAACAAGGTAGTGATCCGAGTCGATGTTGGCACCACGGATCGATTTCATGTCCATCGCACTGGAAGCATGCCTTCCGTCAATCACCACATGATCAATTTTATTTCTTGTTTGTTGATCTGGAGACAGCCATGTCGCTTTGTGGATGTCGAGATGCTGGAATCTGGTACCACCAATTACCATGTTTCGTGCTGCGGCGAAGTCGATCAGCCTCATTCCGTTATCGGAGGTGTTCTGGTGGAGGCTGAATTTTCCGACAGTTGGACCAAAGGTACCTTCCTTGCCCACCCTGGCATTAAAGTCGCCAAGCACGATTTTGATATCGTGGCGGAGGCAGCGGTCATAAGCTTCTTCGAGGCGCTGAGAGAAGCTCTCCTTGGTCACATTGTCCTTCTCATCCGTCGGAGCGTGGGCACATATAAGGCTGATGTTGAAGAATTTTGCCTTGATGCGGATTGTGGCCAGCCGTTCGTTCACAGGCGTGAACTGTGAGACAAGATGTCGTAGTCTCTTGCTGACCAAAAATCCACATCCTAATTCGTGCCACATCCTAATGCCCACCCTGGCATTAAAGTCGCCAAGCACGATTTTGATATCGTGGCGGAGGCAGCGGTCATAAGCTTCTTCGAGGCGCTGAGAGAAGCTCTCCTTGGTCACATTGTCCTTCTCATCCGTCGGAGCGTGGGCACATATAAGGCTGATGTTGAAGAATTTTGCCTTGATGCGGATTGTGGCCAACCGTTCGTTCACAGGCGTGAACTGTGAGACAAGATGTCGTAGTCTCTTGCTGACCAAAAATCCACATCCTAATTCGTGCCTTTCAGCATGGCAACTGTAGTAGATGTCACAGGACGCTCTTTTGGAGCAGCCCTGTCCTGTCCATCGCATTTCCTGGAGAGCGGTGATGTCATTAAAAGATAAACTTTTGGGAACATATTTATGTACCTACACAGTTAACTTAAAATATTAATTTATAGCAGCATTTAAATACAGAGATCACATACTTATATGTACTAATCTATATATTGTAAGTTAAATTTATGGGAACAAAATGCCAGTCAATAATTTTAAAATTTTTTTGGTGGCTCAAATATTTAAATGATAAAATATGGGAAGTTTCAAGCGTACTGTAGCAGTTGCGGTAGAAATGAGGAAAATATGGTCGATTTGCAACAATTGTAGGATAGTCCGAACACTGATTACTGATGATAAGGACAAAGCGTGTCTCATATATCTGAAACAAACACCCCTCTCTCCCCCCCTCCCTCTCTCACAAAAAAAATGTATTTTATGCAAAGGTTTTTGTATCTAAAACTGGACCAATATATATAAGTTGAAGTGGGTGATCTAAAACTTTACACAAACTCTTCAGGTTTGGGTATCTTTAAACCACTTACGAAATATTTGCTAGGTGAATTTATACATATGGTGTTAATAGCTGATGTGTACGCTGTTACATGCGCAATTTTTGTTGTTGTTTTTTTTTAACGAGGAGGAAGGCATCGAAGCCAATGTCAGTGCGAGACTTTAACCCGCTAAAACCACCTCTCGTCCGGACGAAAGGTTTCTCCTGGAACGACCGCTAAGTATTTCGTTAGGAAGACCGTCATGAGTGATTTCGCTCGTAATTCTTAAGTAGGTCATTTAGTTCGTACCTGCCAACAATGCAGCAGCGTTCATTCTTCGTTTCATTGCTCTATGGCATACGATGTGTCGGAGCTCAGTCATCATTCGTGCAGCTACTGATTGTACTACCAGCCACTTTTCAAGTGATTCGCACATGTGCGATATCAGGTTGCTATTTGTAGAGAGTTCTCCAAATGCTTCCTGCATAGCTTGCCTCTCACTTCCAAAGCAAAACAGCTGAAAAGGACGTGTTCCGCATTTTCAATTTCACAAGGACATTCATGGCAGAAAGGGTCCTTCTCGTGTTTTAGACGGTGTAGATATTGCTTAAAGCATCCAAGCCCGCTTATCAATTCGGTTAGGTAGAAATCTACTTCACCATGTCTTCTATTAAACCATACTTCTACGTTTGATATCAACAAGTATGTCCATCCACCTTTCGCATGTGTTTCCCACCACTGTTGCCACTCCATAGACTACGTCGCCTCTCTTCCTCTTTTGATGTATTTCTGACCGTTGAGTGAATTCGCTGCAGTTCGCGTACCAATTTATCAATAGGTAGCATTGACGCAATGACCACGATTGCATCGTCAGACAGGGTGCGAAAAGCGCTGGCTGCTCGCAGTGCACTCAAACGGTATGTAGATCTGATGCCAGTCATGTAGCTTTCTGTGTTACGTCAGCTCAAACTGGAGCTGCATACAGCATGATGGAGTTTGTCACCTTTGCCACAGCAATTTCTCTTTAGAACGCGGTCCACCTATTTGAATATTTTGTACTCAATTAATAGTTGCATCCCTATTAAATATTATTTTCTAATTGGGGGATTCCCCAAAAGTGTACAAATGAAAAAAAAATTATACACACTCTTGATTATTTTTAGCTATACATGCAAAGAGTAGTGTTACTTGTTTCATTGTCGGACCAAATAAAGTGCAAAGTGCAATTTCGCTGAGAATAATTAAATAATTTTTTCTACTTTTCATTGATTTACACCGGAAATTTAAAGGTAATGCATTTTTATGAATTAAAATAGTGTGTGGCATAAAAATAATTAGAATATGGATTAATAGATTGTGAAGATTTGCAAAATGAAGCCGTTGTCGAAGGATGTCAAGGATATGCTGATCAAGGACCATAATAATGGCAATGGGTATAAAGAGCTATCAGCAAAATATAAAATATCAATATCTGGAGCCAGAAGAATTGTTGAAAAACATCGAATTTTGGGAACGAATGAAAGTTTAAAGAAATTCTGCGGAAGAAAACGCAAGACAACAGCACAGGATGACAGACAAATTTTAATTCTGGCCAAAAAAGGTCCTTTGAACTCAGCAAGGGAAATAAATGAATTAACCAATTTGGATATTTCTTCACGAACAGTACAACGGAGGCTCAACGAAAAAGGATTAAAGAGTTTCTATGCGAAGAAAAAGCCTCTCCTTCGACCTGCAAACATAAAAAAACGGCTTGAGTTTGCAAAAAAGTATATTTCCATGCCAGAATCCTTCTGGAATCGCATTATTTGGTCTGACGAGTCTAAATTTGAGTTAAAAAACTTAAAAAGACCAAAGCGAGTATGGTGTGAGCCTTCGCAGAGACTGAAGTCGAAGAACGTTTCGCACACAGTTAAACACGGTGGAGGTTCTCGGATGATGTGGGGTTGTTTTTCCTCAAGCGGTGTAGGACAAATTGTCAAAATAGATATCAAAATGACTGGAGAGCATTATGTCAACATTTTGATGGCCAACCTAGGAAGAAGTGCTGAGGAAATGAGTTTGGGTGATTTTATATTTCAACAGGATAATGATCCCAAGCACACATGCAAGATCGCAACTAAGTATTTTCATGAAAATGGAATTGAAAAATTAGAATGGCCTCCACAATCACCGGATCTAAATCCGATTGAACATTTGTGGACCATTTTAGATGATAAAATTCCTTTTAACTCTCGTACTAACTTAAAATCGTTTTGGGAAAGCATGCAGAAAGAGTGGAAAGAAATATCGAAGGAAAATTTAGTAACAAGTATTCCAAAAAGATTGGCTGAGGTAATTAAAAATAAAGGAGGCCATGCAAAATACTAACTTATATTTTTTTTTTAATAATTGAAGTTGAAAATTTTAGTTTGCACTTTATTTTGTCTAATATAATTTGACAATGAGATACTACTTTTATCCTTGTGCTATATTTCAGAGACGGAATTCCCATTTTTTGTTTTTTAATTTATGTTATTGAAGTATATAAACTATTTCTGTTTTCGTTTTTTAATAAAAATATATAAAAAAAAATTTAAGCTACATTGAATTTTTTCATTTTACTTTGCACTTTATTTTGTCCGACAGTGTATATATATATATATATATATATATATATATATATATATATATATATATATATCCATATATGTGGGTGCCGTAGCTCAGTGGTTAGTGTGTTCGCCTTTTGATCTGTAGGTCGTGGTTCAATACCCGAAAGATTTTTCTTTCGAACAGTACCCACCTGTCGGCAAGCAATTGGCAATTCTCCCGACAGTAACAACTTGCCATGAAAAAGCTTCTAAAAAGAACTCTGTGACAAAGCTCAGAAAAAGTTATGTCACAAGTGTTCTGCCGTTCGGAACCGGCTAAAATAAGTAGGTCCATTCTAATACTGTCCAAAATTTAAGATGCACAACAGTAATGGAAGAGAAGCTCAGCCAATGAGCCCTCTGGAGCTTTAAGTGCCACAAATTTATTTTATATATATATATATATATATATATATATATATATATATATATATATATATATATATATATACTATACCACTACACCAACACACAAACCACTGAGGGACGGCACCCACCATTCGACATTATGCGCGACAAAGCATTATTCACCTTTGCAGCTTTATTGCTTTCATGGTCACCATGAAGGTAAAAACCTCGCGTACTTTCCGTGTGGTCAGGAGTACCGCTTCTGTTTTTTCGGCCGCTAGTTGTAATCCAACGCTGTGTAACCACCTCATGATGATATTTATTGCGTCATTGCATAGTTTCTGCACTTTAGGTATTGTCTTCTCTATTACACCCAATGCCATATCATCTGCATAGCCAATCAGCTTGGTTCCTGCTGGAATACTTATCTTCAGGATGTCATTGCACATAACGTTCCATAATGTCGGGCATAGTACTGAGCCTTGTGGAACGCCACGTGAAACGTTATACTATATCGTATAGCGTCGTATGGCCAAAAATGATAAAATATGGGAAGTTTCAAGCGTACTGTAGCAGTTGCGGTAGAAATGAGGAAAATATGGTCGATTTGCAACAATTGTAGGATTATCCGCGCCACGTACTTCGGGGTGCTAAAAATTTCCAGTGCCTGTATGATCTGCGGCCACCTTGCTGTGTTAAAGGCGTTCTTGACGTCCAGTGTTACTACTGCGCATTACTTTTTATCACCCCACCTCCACCTTATTCCGCTAGTAGCTTCACGACCTATATTTATTACCACTTGCGACGCATCTATTGTAGATATCTGGCTGTTCCTACGTCTCCTTCAAACGATTAACAATTATCCTCTCCAGTACCTTCCCCAAATAATCTAGAATACACAGCGGCCTTATTATCTCCTACTTTATTCAAGCTAAGTAACACTTCTTCTGCAGTTATCGCTGAAATATCGCCTATTTCCCCAGGTGGACAGTAGTATTCCAAACTCTCTTCGAGAGGGGGGAACAATGCATTTACCATCCGTTCCATTAGCACTGGGTCAATCGATTGTGGTGATCTTTGTCCTCTGACTGTATTCATAACTAGTTTGTACGCTCTGCCCCAAGGATCGGTATCTGCACATGCATCCTTGCTCATTTTTATAGCTTTTTTTAAGCTGATTTCTTCATAGTTTATATATCTCGCATAGCAAGTCCCGTGGCGGTCGATTTCGTGCGCTTTGTGCTCTTCTATGGGCTTGATTGCAGTGTTTCCTGAGCTCTGCAATGTTTTCTATCCACCAATATATCGGTTTTCTTGTCGGCTTTTGTGTTTTACTAGGCATCGCAGCATCGCACGATCTCTTCATCTATGCCATGATATTTTCTGACATATTTGTTGCATTCTCACCAGATGTAGTCCCATTCTCCCATATTTGCAAGAACACGTTCTTGTCTAACGTTTGTTCCCAGCTTCGAAGGTGTGTTGTGCGTCGTTGAGAAGTTTTACGTCTAATAAAGTCATACTTTCCATGAGAACTTGGCCCCTCCGGTTCGTACATCTGCTACCCCATACTGTAGTTCAAGCATTGAAATCGCCGGCTATAACTACCGGATGTCGCGTTATAGCTTCCGTCACCATATCAATTTTTTCAATTACTGTTTGGTGCAGAATATCTTGCGCTGCCGTACAGGGGTTCAGGTTTAGTTGAATAATCTTCATTTACTTCATTATATTTACTTCTGATGTTTCTGGTCGTTTTTGCAGCCCGCCGATATTTGGTATAGTTAGTATATGTGCATGTGTGCGTGTGTTTATGGCTGGGCTCTTTATTGCAGTGTGTTTGTTATTTAGGTGATTTAGGTTTGTTAGGTAGGTGATGTCATAGGTTAGTGACGTTTGGTTTTTGTTCTTATTCTTTTTTTGTGAGAGTGTGGTTTAAGCGAGGATCGATGGAATGAGAGTGAGCGAGCAGTGTGGATTAGAATGCTATTGCTTAGGCTTAGCTTATAAGATATGTGCTCTGCCAGCCATGGTTAAACACTTTCCCTTAAAATTCTAACACAGTCTCACACTTTTTTCTCTGAATACAAATACTAATGCATATTTCTGGGATATTTTTTATTGCTTTCTTTTTTATGTAATGAGTGCGAATGAAATAGCATGATATTAATTGACAAAATAATTTGAGCTTTCATTCTTTCTTTATGAAATCTGTCAAAGTGATAAATTCAAAAATATTTTGACACATTAACCTTCTGGATATGTGTGAAGGTCAAACTTCTAAAATGCGTTTGTGTATTTTTTCTTTTCGATTAGTATTAATTTCATCGTAATTATAAAAAAAAAATAAATATGTGGCATTTAAAGCCCCGAAGGGCTCATTGGCCGAGCTTCTCTTCAGTTACTGTTGTGCGTGTTAAATTTTGGACAGTATTAGAAGGGACCTACTTATTTTAGCCGGTTCCGAACGGCAGAACCCTTGCGACATCACTTTTTCTGAGCTTTGTCACAGAGTTCTTTTAAAAGCTTTTTCATGGCAAGTTGTTACTGTCGGAAGAATTGCCAATTGCTTGCCGACAGGTGGGTACCGTTCGAAAGAAAAATCTTTTCGATATTAAATTTGTTATGCATGAGCCGGGGATTGAACCACGACCTACAGATCAGAAGGCCAACACACTAACCACTGAGCCACGGCACCCACTAATCGTAATTATATTAACTTTTAAATCTTTAGTTAATTGCTACTATAATTAAAATGCATTTTTTTAAAGAACATTGTCTTGCTTTCAAACATTTAAAAATATATGTGTATGTGAGAGAGATGCCGGTGGGCTCATACCTTGGCTGAGTTACACCGATGTAGTTTCAACCACCGACCTCTAATACAATTAAAATTATTTAAGTTAAATCATTTTTAAATTAAAAGGAATAATAAATTATAAAAATATAATATATAAAAAATCTACTTGTTGATGTTTTGGCTGGTAGCGTCAATTTTCGTCTTCATCTTGTTCACTTGCAAACTATTGCTGTTGATGATTTGACGACAAATCTTGCTGTTGTTGTCGCCGTTGCTGCTGTTGATTATTCTTCCATTTGTTCGCTTAATAAACTGTTGTTGTTGTTGTTGATGTGATGGTGGTGCTGCTGCTACTTGCTGTTGTTGTTGTATTTGCACCAGCACACCTTTTATCACGTTGTAAATGGTTAAGCCTTTCAATCAAGTTTTGATTTATTTAGTCATTTTCGTTATCGGAAGAAATTCCGTATTTAAACGAAAGAGAAATGCACGTAAATTGCAAACTGATTGTTTCTTATTTACATCACTTTGTACAAAGAAAAAAACACGAGACATACTTTTATACCTTTATGTATATTGTCTATTACGATAAATGTATATACGTGATATATACAATTTATTATTTTAACGAATTAACACATGTTCCAGAATGGAAGCTATTAATTATATTATTTTATACAACAAAACACTCGATATAAAAAATAAATTGAACAAGAAATTACGCGCACTGTTCTTGTCGAGAACAAATATATAAGTAAGGAAAAAAAAGAAGAACAAGAACAGACGAACCGACTGTTGACTGATCAAGTCAGAGTTGCCTTCGTCTTCTATAAAGGTGACAACAGGCAATGCGCGTGACATAATTTTCTGGCGTAGACAATATCCATTCAAAATCTTGTGGTCAATCAGAGAGTTAATAGTGTTGACAATGTCTGAACAAATGCTGAAGTGTCAATATATTTGTGAAAATTTTACATTGGATCAAATTGGTAAGTTGGCAAAAATTTTATAAGATTTTTGATGTATTTATATTAACAGAAAAGAAGCAAGCAAGGAAGAAGCATTCAAGCATATTCAAGATAAGCCATACAAGCCATAGATTAGTTAATTTTGGATACAGCCAATAGCTGAAGTAAGTAAATTGTTTACAATTTATTTTGATTTTATTACATTGCATCTATATTGAAAATAAAAAAAGAAAAGTGAAAGTGCTGCGTTTCTTACTGAAATAGGACAGAATTTAGTTAAAATCTGTTAACCCCGCATGCATTGTAGTGCTTTTAATTTGTGTAACTTTTGTGGTGAAATACAACTGGTGATGAGCGCTTCAATATGAAAGTTCACTGCTGGTTCGCCAAAAGTGAATTGTAGTGACGTGTAGTCTTTGTTGCAGTGCCGAGAATATGATGTCAGCATATTTATGGTCTGAAATGTTGTGTTGTATATGTCAACAAGTTAAAATAAAATAAGCAGTCCCCGGCCAAGAGCGGCATGAGCGAGGACGCATATTAAAAGCCTTGCAAGTCCCAATAAGCAGATGTGGCAAGCGGGTAGGCGCTGCTATAAGCGCCCCCCGCTTAGGGATGTTGTGCGCTTGCTCTGCCGAGGTGTAAGCTGTGGCGTGTAGCAGAAATCAGCCACTTCGGTCCCTGGTCAGGG
This sequence comes from Megamerina dolium, assembly GCA_963854835.1. Classification (NCBI taxonomy): domain Eukaryota; kingdom Metazoa; phylum Arthropoda; class Insecta; order Diptera; family Megamerinidae; genus Megamerina; species Megamerina dolium. Next base: position 61,364,754 of record OY978525.1, on the reverse strand, counting down.
AGTGTGCATCGGATGCAGGAGTTGTAGCCTGCATTGCCCCTGGTGAGCGCTGATCCGTCCGTGTATTCCGGGACTGGTAAAGCGTAGGTCAGGCCTCAGGGAACTGGGGTAGTGGTTTCATCCCCGAGGGTATACCCGCTCCTGATTATGACGTCCCGGCCCCCTGCACACGATGCGCTGATATAACAACAAAAATGGAAAATAATAAGGAAAAACCAAACAAAGATGAGCAGATGAAAAAAAGTGGAATCGCTTTTAGGAAAAGCTTATTAATACTTAGGTCGTCACCAGGATCTACCGCAATTGAGGTGGAAGTCCAAGGTGGTGCTACAGATAGAGGAGAGAAAACAGGCTACTAGAACCTATCACAAATGGAGTCGAGACTGCTGCAAACACTCCAGTGACCTCATATGCTACACGTCCGCCGGGGTCTCAGCTACCGTAAACTCCAGACGCAAGTGGTTCCCCTAGATTGGAGCTTATTTTTAAGATGAGAACCCTAGAGGAAAAATCCTTTGCGAAGTGCAGATATGTATGTTCTTCGCAAAATGAAGCAGGCAATGCAACGGTAAAATAACGTTAGCATGGACGTGAAAGATGTAGTGTCTGAATTGGGCGAGCTTTTCGATGTAATTCAAAATTACAGGAATAGCTGGAAGACGACAGAGGCCGATAAAATGAAAGATCGACAACTTAAAACTGCCCACAGTACCGCTACTGAGGGTATATCCGGCGTTAGTACGCCTTTGACAGGCAAAATAAAACGGATTGCAACAAACCCGGTTCCCCTCAACTCAGGAAAGAAGACAAGATCGAAAGAGCCAGAAGTATGGCAGACCACAGCTCGCAGGAAGCCCAAACCAAAAGAGAAGATATTATTATGATACGCCAGTTCGGCAGGAGTACGAAAAAAAGAAGGCCGCAACAAAAAAGAAGCTGAGGGAACACCCAGAGGCCGTACTGGTGAAGCTGGCGTAGAGTAGCAGCTACGCAGAGGTTCTTAGAGACCTGCGTCAGAAGGTAAGACCAGAAGAAGCTGAAGTCATGATACGTTCGGTCAAGAAAACAAGGTATGGATCCATCCTTCTAGAGCTTGCCAAAGGAGGGAAATAAGAAGAGTATATAAAATATAAAAAATACGCTTAAAGACACCTCGTCAATGAAAGACCTTAAGACTAGGGCTACAATAGAGATCCCTGACCTAGAAGCAGCAAATATCATCTTAAAATCACGCATAAAGATTGGATGGACAAGCTGTAGGGTAAAATAACTGGAGGAAATCAAGCGTTGTTTCAGATGCTTTGGGCCTGGACCCCTACAGGCAAATTGTAACAGTCCGGATAGGAAAGGCCAGGGGATATGCATACGTTGCGGAGAAAGTGGGCAGATGATGCGAAGTTGCACAAATCCACCAAAGTGCTGCCTTTGCGCACATGAAGTAGCTGAACCATGTACCGGGTACTAGTAAATGCGCTGCTTATAAGAACCCACATTGAAGCAAAACGACTGACGCGCTCTTGCTCCAGATTATCGCAGAACATAGAGCGGATCGTGTTATCAATAGCGAGTATTAAAGGAAAATTGAAAGCGGAACCTGGTTTGAAGACGATACGTCAACGGCAGCTATCTATATATCTGCAAACAGCAAGTTTCAAGCCACTGACAGTGGCAGGGGACCCTGCTACGTTTATGCGTGCATTAGGGGTATTACATTTATGAGCTGTTATCTCACTCCTAGTAATGATAGACACACCTTCCTACGTAAACTGAATGACATTGAAGAAAATTAGTCGCTGAGGGGTATTAGAGTATTTTACGGCCAATGATCACCAGTGCATCTCTTACTCTTTTGAGTTTTAAAGCAACAAAAAGACATAAGTGGATAGTGCTAAAAACGCCTACAAGTGGAACGTTAACAGATTAAATAGAGGCATACTAGTGACAGAGTTCAATACAAGAGTAAGCAGAGTAAACCAATCGGCCACTGCAAATGAAATTGTTACACAAACGATAAGTGCCATTAAGAAATCGGCAATCTATCCATGCCGAAAACAGGCTATAGACGACACCGAGCAGTATATTGGTGGAATGACGAGGTAGCGCAACTGAGAAAAAATTGTCTACAAGAGCCAGACGCAGGGACAACTTTAGTGTAGAACGGATAACATATAAGAACGCAAAGTCAGAGCTCAAATCTGCAGCAAAAGGGAGAAGTGAGCAGAAATATGTAAGGATGTAAACAACGATCCCTGGGGTCTAGGGTATTAAATCGTTATGAAACAACTGGGGAGTAAAGCATCGGCAAATAATATGGATGAAGCGATATTGGGCAACATATTGTCCACATTGTTCTCCCAGCACCCAATACGACCACATGATCCAGAAACAGGAACAGCAGATCTAACTTTTTTCAGTGAAGAAGAGCTAAGAGTTGCAGTAAGCACACTAAAAACAAGAAAGCGCCTGACCGCGACAAAATTCCAGGGGAAATCCTAAAGGAGCTTGCACAGGAACAGCCTCAAGCACTGCTAGATATGTACAATGCATGTCTTAGAGACGGGATCTTTACAGAGGTATAGAAGAAGTAACAATTGATACTAATAAGCAAAGGCAAAGGCGACCTAACGACACCAGAAGCATATCGCCCTCTCTGTATGCTAGATACAGCAGGAAAATTAGTAGAAATCTCATTAAACCCAGCATAGCGACTGAAATACAAGCAACTGGAGGACCAAGTAACAGGTAACACGGATTTAGAGAAGGCAGGTCCACCGTAGGAGCAATCGAAGAAATGGTAGAAGCAACTTCGGCAACCAAATGAAGAAATCACTAATTAATCGTTTCCTGTATATTTGGGCAAAATGATACGAAGCTATTTATGTGACCGCGTACTCACATACAACACAAACCAAAGACAATAAAAATAACGACAGGTGCAGCTCAAGGATCAATCCTTGGCCTAGGTCTCTGGAATATAAGCCACGATGAGATTTTGCGTATAGAAATGCCAGACGATACTTTTCTCGTGGGCTTCGAGATGACATAGCAGCCGAAACTAACCCAGGTGATGTTACGAGTAAAGGATTGGCTGAATTCGCAAGGATTACAGTTAGCTACACAGAACACTGAGCTGTTGCTGCTTTGGAGTTAACTATGCACATAAACGGTGAACCAGTAGTTACACAGGAAGTAGTGCGATATTTTGATGTGAGATTAGACTAAAAGCTGACTTATACGGCACAACTACTGTACGCGTCGGATAAAGCTGCAAGAGTTACAGCTTCGCTAAGTGGGTTGATGACAAACATAGGTGGAGCTTTTCCAAGTAAACGTAAAATGTTAACGGCGGTATATAAATTTTAGGGATTAGCCGAATCAGACCACTTATATGGGTCCCTTTTCGTCCCTCAAATCGTGTGTTAATTATTTGTTCGGTTGCAGAATTCTTCTACTTCCTTCCTCATAATAACATCACGCGTTATTTCAAGCATCTCCTTGTGGGGTATGTTCCACATTTCGAGTTCATCAATAAATTGGCGACCCAGTGTGGACATCCTCCTGCTTGCCAATGCAGGACACTGGCACACTATGTGCGCCGCTGTCTCTGCCTCTTCCATGCATAATCTGCAAATATCAGCATCCTCCCCATTAACAAGACCCATCTTGCTGAGGTGGTACCTGAAATTGCCATGCCCAGTTATTAATGCAGTCAACCAGCTTAGAGTCATTCGTCCTAGACTGAGAGCCCTCCCCGATTCACTGCCCTTTGATAGCCTCAACGAAGCCTTTGCCTGTCTACAAGTAGATAAGTTCTCCCATCTCGTGAGATGAAGTTTCTTTATCCACTCTTCGACCTTTGCCTTCACCGTTCCGCTGCTGAGAGCAACTACTGGTTCCGGTCCATAAAATTCAGCTTCAGATCCTTGTCTAGCCAAGGAGTCTGCAGCTTCATTCTGTTCTATACCAATGTGTCCCTTCACCCACATAAGAGTAATCGCATTACTACGAGCACACCCATTAAGTTTCTGAACACATTCGAGCGCCAACTTAGAAGATACCGTAGGTTGTTGCAGCCGCCTGACCACCGCCTGGTTATCGAGTGCTAGCAAGATTTTCTTACCTTGCACCTTTCCATCCAGTAGATGGTCCAGCGCATGCATTAGACCTAGCATTTCTGCTTGGTATACCGATACGTATCTTCCCAGATTCAGAGTGCATGCCAGTCCCAACTCTTTAGAGAAGATTCCAGCACCCGCTCTGCCATCCATTAATGAACCATCTGTAAAAATACTGATGTCATTTTCCTCACATACATCATGTGTGAGGCCGTCTTCAATGAGTGTTCTGTGTGACTTTTCAGTCATCTTCAGCCTACCCATTCCCTCCATTGGCATCTGCGCCTCCTTTACACTGCTATATAGCAGTGACAGGATGCCCCTGTGCCCCCTCTCTGTGCCGAATCCATACCAATTATTGGTTGTCTTCAGACGTAATGCTGTTAATGCCGCTGACTTCATAATATGCAAGTCCAACGGCAGCAGCCCGAGAAAGACTTCCAATGCTTCTACCGGGGTCGTCCGGATAGCTCCGGTAATCCCAATACAAGCCATTCTTTGTACCCTATCTAACTTGCTTTTCGCGGTCTTTTGGGTGACCTTAGGCCACCAGACCACAGCAGCATATGTTATTAAGGGTCTGACCATCGTTGTGTAGATCCAGTGCGCTGCTCTGGGAGTGATTCCCCACATGAGACCGAACACTCTCTTACACTGATGCAATACCCGCTTGCCCTTCTGAATCTTGTCATCGACGTGACTATTCCAAGTCAGCTTGTTATCCAGGATGACACCTAGATACTTTACTTCCTTGGATACGTTGATGTTCGATCCAAAAAGCCTAAGAGGGTCTATTGTTAGTCCAGTCCTCTTTTTAGTAAAGAGTACTGTTTCCGACTTACTAGCATTTACAGAGAGACCTTGTTCCGTGCACCATCCTTCAACCATTTTGAGTGCACCTCTCATGGTATCATAAATAGTGTCCAGGAACTTACCGCTCACCGTTACCGCTATGTCATCTGCATACCCGACGGTGTGTATGCCTTTTGAGTCCAGAAGCTGAAGTAGGGAATCGACCGTGATGTTCCAAAGGATGGGCGATAATACTCCCCCCTGTGGACACCCTTTGACTACCCTACCTCTGAGTCTGTAACTCCCATTTTGAAAGTTTATTGCCCTTTTCCTCAGCATGCTGTCCACCCACCTTGTAATGGTTGGGCTGACTTCACGAGAAGCAAGGGCCATCCTTAGCTTATCGAAACCAATCTTATCGAAGGCACCTTCTATATCCATAAAAGTAGACATAGATATCCCTCCACAAGACAGTTCCCTCTCCGCTACGCGAACGAGTTCGTGCAGGGCCGTTTCAGTGGATTTGCCAGCTCTGTACGCGTGCTGACACCTGCTCAGTGGTTTTGTCAGAAGCGTTGTCCTTTCCATGTAGTCCGCCAGTACTCCTTCCATACATTTAAGCAGAAAGGAGGTCAAGCTAACCGGCCGGAAAGATTTAGCCTCTGAGTAGTCCCTTTTTCCCGGCTTTGGAAGAAAGACAACCTTAGTCTCTCTCCATTGAGTCGGGATATATCCTGTAGCCAGGCAAGTAATAAATATTCCCAGGAGCCTGTCTACCAGAGCTTCTGCTCCCCACTGAAGTAGGGCTGGAAATATCCCATCTGTACCCGCTGTTTTGAATGGAGAGAAACGCTTAATGGCGTTTATCACTCCATCTCTGGTGACTATCCTTTCAGCTTCCAATCTTTCATTCCTGTTTGCACCCTTGCGGGTGGCTTCCCAAGGATCTTCCGATCTAAAGCTTCCTGGAAAATGCACCTCCATCAGGTATTTCAGTGACTCTCCGATTGTATCTGTAAAGGATCCATTCGTTTTGCGAATTAATCCCAACTTTGACACCGGGTCCTTTGATATGATCCTCTGTAATCTACATACATCGGTCATATCTTGCATATTTGAGCAAAATTCCCTCCACGTTTTCCTTTTACGGTTGCGTAGAGTCTTCTTCAGCTCCCTTTTCTTTGACTTGTAGTCGTCCCATGCGTTGGGGTCCCCTCTCATGTGACGATTAAAAGCCTTCCTTGTCTCCTTTTTCATGGATTCCAGTTCCCCATTCCACCATGGAGTGGGATCTCCTTCGTCCACTACCGTCAGAGGACATGAAGCTTCAAATGCTTCAAATGTTAACGGCGGTAAACCACTCCATTCTATTATATGGATGTGAACTGTGGGCAGAACCGCTTAAAACAAGAAGCAGGAGAAAATTTGTGGCAACAGTACAAAGGACTATGGCTCTACGTATAGCATGTGCCTATCGCACAGTATCATATGTGGTGGTACTGGCGATAGCGGGAGTAACATCAATTGATCTGCTAGCAGAAGAACGGAAAAGGATATATATGCTGAAAAAAGCGGGAGGCGTCACGGCACAAGCAGTAAAACAACTACGAGACCAGACAATTCAAACTTTGCAGGAGAGGGGGAAGCCGACGAATACGGCAGATGGACTGCTAAAATAATACCAAACCTATGTCGGTTGATAGAGCGAAAAAACGGCGAAGTAAATTATTATTTAACACAATTGTTATCTGGCCATGGCTATTTTTGTAAATATTTACATAAAATGGGCTAGAGCGCACATGCGTGTTGTTTACGCATCGATTCCAAAGAAGACGATCTGGATACTTTCTTCAACTGCGCGAAATGGGGCAGTGAAAAAGCCTAGTTACAGCAGCAACTAGGGCAGTGAACTGTCGGAAACCTATTAGAAAAGCTGCTACATAGTGGTGGAAACTGGAACGCCATCTCAAGGTATATGGAATGCGTTCTCATAGGAAAGAAGCGGGATGTGGACGTGGGTCAAAATGAATGAAGTCTGGTAAGGACTATTCCAGGGTCCTACCCCGAAGTATTGCTATCGTAATTCCGGGGTAGGGGTAAAAAAGCCCTGATGGAGGGGGAAGACTTCTAGTGACGGTGACAATTTACTTACTTCGGCTATTGGCTGTATCCAAAATTGAGAATTCTATGACTTGTATTATGGCTTCTGTTGAATATGCTTGCTTCTGATAATATAAATAATATATAATAGATAGACGCAATGTAACAAAATCAAAATAAATTGTAAATAATTTACTTACTTCAGCTATTGGCTGTATCCAAAATTAACTAATATATTGCTGGTATGGCTTATCTTGAATATGCTTGATTGCTTCTTCCTTGCTTGCTTCTTTTCTGTTAATATAAATACATCAAAAATCTTATAAAATTTTTGCCAACTTACCAATTTAATAGCTTGAGTGTAAAATTTTTACAAATTAGTTAACAGTTCAACATTTGTTCAGACATTGTCAAGATTCTTAACCCTCAGGTTGATCACAAGATTTTGAATGGATATTTTAAAATTTTTGAAAGCAAGACAATGTCCTTTAAAAAAATGTTTAACCATTTTAATTATAGTAAAAATTAGGAAAAGATTTATAAGTTAATGTAATTACGATGAAATTAATACTAATCGAAAAGAAAAAATACACAAATGCATTTTAGAAGTCATCATCAATTTATCACTTTGACAAATTTCATAAAGAAAGAATGAAAGCCCAAATTATTTTGTCAATTAATGTCATGCTGTTTCATTCGCACTCATTACATAAAACATAAAGCAATACAAAATATCCCAGAAATATGCATTAGTACATGAATTCAGAGAAAAAATGTGAGACTGTATTGGAATCTTATGGGGAAGTGGGTAGCCATGGCTAGCAGGATAATATGTATTTGTTATTAGGGTAATCAAATGTTTGTTGATTGTTTTAGAATTTCACAATATTATGTAAAAATAATTTCATGATATTACAAAAAAAATAGTTTTATTAATGTTTATAATAGAGTTAGTCTACTAATAATTGTTTATATTATTATATATTAATTTTTTTGAAAAACATTTTGAGTAAGCAGATATAATAATACTTTTAAGACTGGTTTGAGCCTTTAAGAAGAAAACAATGGATGATTTGAATATTTCAAATTGTAGTGATAGCAGTAGTAATACAATCAAAGATGGCCATATAAAAAGATAAGATAAAGAAAAGATACAGTTGGGAAGAAAGAACAATATTCATATCCAAAAGAACGAGACAATGAAGAAAAGGATGCAAAGAAATATACAACATCAAATGTCCCATATGAGAGGTTGAGGGACTGATGATCCAAGTTAGTCAAAAAGTAAGCAACAATCATTGACAATTTACATCGAGAGGTGATTTTAAGAAATAGTGAACAATCGGTCCGGTTAACAAATTACAAATATTTATCAGCTAAATGTGTGGCAAACAACTTCAACAACAAATGTTTGTAATGATCACGTTGGAACTGATCTTATATATGAACAATTCCATAAGATCTATAAAGAATGTTGACAAATATGGATTCCTTGTAATATCTAAAGAGCATCCAATTGATACTGCACGCTATAGGAAATGATTCAATATATTTATGAATATATTTTTATTATATATATTTAAAAATAAGTTACATATATATATATATATATATATATATATATATATATATATATATATACATATATATATATATATATATATATATATATATATATAAATATATATATATATATATATATATATATATATATATATATATATATATATATATATAGGATGTCAAGAATAAGTTTACATTGAAAAAAATTCAAATTTTCAACTTTCTTAGCCAAAAACATTAACTTTTATTTCTATATACACATTTTTTTTTATTAGTTACATATATTTACAGTATTTATAAAAGATTCATGAAAAAAAATTGCAAGTTCTACGCAAAAGAAAAGAAAAATACAACAAAAAGGAATTTTACTCAATTTTACAAGTGTCAAGAAACTCTTTTCACAAACGATACAAAGTTTTTTTTATAATATTTATTAGTTAAAATTTGATAAAGTAAAATATTTAGTATTTAATATGGCCACCTTTAGCATCTATTACAGATTGTAGCCGGTATATTTTGCCACTCTTCCAATATAGCAGTTTTAAGTGCTCTACGGTTTTTAGGTTGCCTTTTAGCCACTTTTTTCTTTAAGTAGACCCACAGATTTTCAATAGGGTTAAGGTCTGGACTTTGAGCTGGTGTATCCATAACTTTACCGCAGTTATAAAGAAGCCACAGTCGCACCCTACCCTACTTGGCCTTCTGATCTGTAGGTCGTGGTTCAATCCCTGGCTGATGCATAACAAATTTAATAACGAAAAGATTTTTTTTTCGAATGGTACCCACCTGTCGGCAAGCAATTGGCAATTCTTCCGACAGTAACAACTTGCCATGTCACTTGCTTGTCACTTTTTCTGTGACAAAGCTCAGAAAAAGTGATGTCACAAGTGTTCTGCCGTCCGGAAGCGGTTAAAATAAGTAGGTCCCTTCTAATACTGTCCAAATTTAAGACGCACAACAGTAATGGAAGAGAAGCTCGGCCAATGAGCCCTTTGCGGCTTTAAGTGCCACATATTTATATATACATATATATATATATATATATATATGTATACAGTGGCTCACAGCTTATTTCGTACAGTGTATATATTTTTATGTACATGGCTGTAACATCGAAACTAAAAAACTTATCAATAAGTTTTGAATGTAGATGTCTATGTATGTGTTTAGTAAACCTAATAAGAAAACGGGGAACCCCAAAAATTGTTCTTTTTGTCATGCAAGAGAGAAAAACTATTGATCAGCTGATTTTCAGCTCACATCTTATTTCGTACACAAACTTCAATGTAAGTAAGTTTCATTCTGCCGCGCAGTTACAAAGTTTTATGAATTGTATGAGTTTTTGGACCTTTTTAACTATTATAACAATTTTTATTATTATTATTTTAAATAGTTAAAGTGCTGTAAATTAAACATTTAGCGTTATGGGTCGTCGTACAACGATGGAACAGCGTAAACTGGTAATTAACCATTTTAGGAAAGGTCAGAGTGTGCGAAAAATTGCTGAAATGACAAATTTAAGTGCCTCAACTGTCCAATACATCATTCAACGCTTCGTTCGCGAAAATCGGTTGGAGAACAAGGGCAGAGAAGCACCTAATAAGATTTTCAACGCTTCAGACGAGCGTAATATTGTACGAAAAATTAAGAAAAATCCAAAGTTATCCGCTCCGAAGTTGGCTGCAGAGGTTCAGCGTGAAATAGGAAAATCATCCAGTGCTGAAACTGTCCGACGTGTGCTGCGCAATCATGACTTGAACGGTCGAGTAGCCCGAAAGAAACCATTCATTTCGAAAATGAATATACAACGCCGACTTGACTTCGCCAAAGAGCATATTATTAATACTCCTGCGTTCTGGAATACCGTTATTTTCGCGGATGAGTCTAAGTTTAATATTTTTGGCTCGGACGGAATGTCATATGTTTGGCGTAAAGCGAATACCGAGCTAAACAAGGAGAACCTTAAGCCCACAGTGAAGCATGGTGGCGGTAGCGTGATGGTTTGGGCCTGTATGTCAGCAGCCGGAGTAGGTGAATTGGTTTTTATTGAGGAAACAATGGACAAAATGAAGTACCTCGAGATTCTGAAAAACAATTTACTTCAAAGTGCAGACAAACTGGGTTTGCGGGAAGAATTTCGGTACTACCAAGATAATGACCCAAAACATAAATCTGGGATTGTGCAATCTTGGCTTATTTGGAACTGCCCACACTTGATGTCTCCACCACCACAGTCACCTGACATGAATGTGATTGAAAATCTTTGGTCTATTTTGGACAATAAAATAAGAACACACAAGATTTCTAATAAGCAAGACCTAAAGAAGGTACTGATGGAAGAATGGAAAAAAATCACACCAGACATCACTCAAAAATTGGTGGATTTAATGCCAAATAGACTCCAGGCTGTCATTAACGCTAAGGGATGTCAACTAAATATTAAAATCAACTTACTTTGTTTTTAGTTTGAACTTAAAGAGACTGTACGAAATAAGCTGTGACATGAATTTTCCTATTTTTTTCTTATTTTATTTTTTTATAGTGTCAAACACTAAAATTTTGAAAAAGTAAATTTTGGAAAATAAAAAACAAACCTTCCTTTCTAAAATGGCATTTATATTTTGTTCATATTTTTGCTATATTAGGAATTACGACTGCAGCAATTTTTAAACTGTCACTGTACGAAATAAGCTGGGAGCCACTGTATATATATATATATATATATATATATATATATATATATATATATATATATATATATATATATATATATATATATATATATATATATATATATATATACAGTGGCTCACAGCTTATTTCGTACAGTGTATATATTTTTATGTACATGGCTGTAACATCGAAACTAAAAAACTTATCGATAAGTTTTGAATGTAGATGGCTGTGTATGTGTTTAGTAAACCTAATAAGAAAACGGGGAACCCCAAAAATTTTTCTTTTTGTTATGCAAGAGAGAAAAACTATTGATCAGCTGATTTTCAGCTCACATCTTATTTCGTACACAAACTTCAATGTAAGTAAGTTTCATTCTGCCGCGCAGTTACAAAGTTTTTTTGAATTGTATGAGTTTTTGGACCTATTTAACTATTATAACAATTTTTATTATTATTATTTTAAATAGTTAAAGTGCTGTAAATTAAACATTTAGCTTTATGGGTCATCGTTAAACGATGGAACAGCGTAAACTGGTAATTAACCATTTTAGGAAAGGTCAGAGTGTGCGAAAAATTGCTGAAATGACAAATTTAAGTGCCTCAACTGTCCAATACATCATTCAACGCTTCGTTCGCGAAAATCGGTTGGAGAACAAGGGCAGAGAAGCACCTAATAAGATTTTCAACGCATCAGACGAGCGTTATATTGTACGAAAAATTAAGAAAAACCAAAGTTATCCGCTCCGAAGTTGGCTGCAGAGGTTCAGCGTGAAATAGGAAAATCATCCAGTGCTGAAACTGTCCGACGTGTGCTGCGCAATCATGACTTGAACGGTCGAGTAGCCCGAAAGAAACCATTTATTTCGAAAATGAATATACAACGCCGACTTGACTTCGCCAAAGAGCATATTATTAATACTCCTGCGTTCTGGAATACCGTTATTTTCGCGGATGAGTCTAAGTTTAATATTTTTGGCTCGGACGGAATGTCATATGTTTGGCGTAAAGCTAATACCGAGCTAAACAAGGAGAACCTTAAGCCCACAGTGAAGCATGGTGGCGGTAGCGTGATGGTTTGGGCCTGTATGTCAGCAGCCGGAGTAGGTGAATTGGTTTTTATTGAGGGAACAATGGACAAAATGAAGTACCTCGAGATTCTGAAAAACAATTTACTTCAAAGTGCAGACAAACTGGGTTTGCGGGAAGAATTTCGGTATTACCAAGATAATGACCCAAAACATAAATCTGGGATTGTGCAATCTTGGCTTATTTGAACTGCTCACACTTGATGTCTCCACCACCACAGTCACCTGACATGAATGTGATTGAAAATCTTTAGTCTATTTTGGACAATAAAATAAGAACACACAAGATTTCTAATAAGCAAGACCTAAAGAAGGTACTGATGGGGGAATGGAAAAAAATCACACCAGACATCACTCAAAAATTGGTGGATTCAATGCCAAGTAGACTCCAGGCTGTCATTAACGCTAAGGGATGTCATACTAAATATTAAAATCAACATACTTTGTTTTTAGTTTGAACTTAAAGAGACTGTACGAAATAAGCTGTGACATGAATTTTCCTATTTTTTTCTTATTTTATTTTTTTATAGTGTCAAACACTAAAATTTTGAAAAAGTAAATTTTGGAAAATAAAAAACAAACCTTCCTTTCAAAAATGGCATTTATATTTTGTTCAAATTTTTGCTATATTAGGAATTACGACTGCAGCAATTTTTAAACTGTCACTGTACGAAATAAGCTGGGAGCCACTGTATATATATATATATATATATATATATATATATATATATATATATATATAATGTGTTCAGGATAATAATTTGTAGTAAAACAGCAGTACCAGTATAATATGGTATTGGTACCAGTATTGTATGGTATTAGGACCAGTAAGATTATAAATTGATACCAAAATATATCGTAGAATATATTAATTCTACGATATATTTTGGCGCCTTTCGTGAGGACAATATTGATTGTTAAATATCGCAAAATACTTGAAAAGCTTCAAGAATTGCAGTGTCGTTATATTCAATATACTCACGCCACTTCTGCGAATAATCACCACGGTGACGTGAAAAATTGGTGCATGAGAAGGAAATATGTCGGAGTTGAATTTACGAGCGTCTGATAATGACGACAGCGAGTAACGATACCTATGATGTGTTTCAGTTATAACAACAAAGGAAATGTTTAGCGTTACATTTGGACAAATTTATAAATAAACATGGATTTTTGGTTGGTAAAGCTAAAACAGATGAGAGTGAACTGGATGATCAGCTTCTAGAAGAGCTTCTGGAGAAGCTTTACAATGAAGCAGTTTGTAAATGAAACCGTCACATTGCCAGTAGCATGTGCGCTTGACCTCAAACTTGATCCACTGGCTATTCCCCCATTTGACGTCAGTATGCATAATTGGCTGGCATTCAAGGATGCATTCGAAACGTTAGTCCAAGTTGGGTAAACTCCGATAAGCAGTAAGTGCTAATGCAGTACCACTAATCGGGGGGTTTAATCTGGGGGGTACGAGGATGTATGGCAGGCATTAAAACTGTGGTTTGGTAACAAAATACAATTATCGGAAATTCATGTGGCATGATTCCTGAATCTGAAACTAGCTATGGAGGAATCGTAAAAAGCACTGCTGCTCATAGTTGAGACCGTTCATGAATCATTACGTACTCTAAGTGTTATGAAGGTTCTTGTGTACAAATGGGATGCCTTGGCTATTCCCATTGTCGTATCCAAGCTTCCAGCTATTACACAACGTGATTGGAGTATGAGTTGCTCCTCTACTGATATTCCTATGCTAGAAGAGCTGTAAACGTTTTTGGAAAGTCGTGCACACGGCTTGTGTACCCCCTTACCGGCATCGCCTTCCAACAGGCGACAACAACAACGAACTGTTAAATCTCATATAGTGGCCGTTGACGATGGCAGATGTGCTCAATGCCTAGGCGCTCATCGTATCAAAAAATGTCCAGCACTATAGGCAATGAGAAAGGCTAAGCTCTGCTATAACTGTTTGAGAGCTGGCCAATCTTCCAGGCAGTGTTTGTCTGGTGATTGTCGGAATTGTGGACGTAAACACAATACTATATTATGTCCTGGCACTCGGATTCAGACCACATCATCAGTAGAGAACACACAAATAATATTGGTCGTGGTAATGGCGCACAGTGCCGTTCAGGGATCATCATCTTTGTGACTAGATACATCTGCAACCGCCTGCGTCTCTTGGGTCATGTCCACGGTATTACTCGTTACACCGCGAGTGTATGCATTTGGAGACAATTCTGATCAACGCTTGGCTCGAGTTTTATGTGATCCGGGGTCACAGGTTAGTTTTATTACGGATCGCCTGGCTGAAAATTTACAGCTACATAGACACAAATGTAAATTTAATGTGGAAAGTATCGGTGGCATTGACAATAGGTAAGGTTGTGCTCACGTTCACGCTCGCGTTCATGCACGAATATGCCATGCTTGGGCATATGGAGCGTGTGGACCAACTGGCAAAAGACAGTTACTACATTCCACATTATGCAGTTATGACGAAGTTTCGAGTGGTAATCAATGCGGCAGCGCGCGACACACGCGGCAGTGTGTCCCTTAACGATATACAGGCCCTTCCAACTGCGCAAATGGAACTCCAACTGTGGTGAGGTCATTAGGTCTTTAACTTATAACACATCTTTCATTACAGAACTTAGCATTAATCAGACAATTTTGCCTGGCTTTTGTGATGCCAGCTTGTACGCACACGCAGAAGTCATCTACATCAAAACAATTGACGGTAAGGGTGACGCATACATCTCGTTACTTACCGCGCGGAAAGGTAGCACAGCTGAAAGGTGCCACTATACCCCGTCTCGAACACTGTGCAGCACTTCTGTTGGCTCTCAGCCTCCACAATGTATGCTTCGTAGATTGGCAGACACGCTATACTATTTGTGGTCAGATTCAGCGGTTTGTTTGTGCTGGATAGAGAAATAACCGGCTTTCTTGAAACCATATATTTCAAATATAGTTCACCAAATTCAAGAACTTACGTCACCTAATCGCTGGTATCATGTGCGTTCACCTCAAAATCTGGCTAATTGTGCTAGTTGAGGTATAAACTTAGACGAGCTAGAATGGCTGAGTGACACAACGTACCCTCTAGATCAACGGGTTCACCTGAATGATGATGAGTCGAAAATTCTCCAAAGCGAACAGAATCATCATCATGTGCGGCAACGGTGGTTGTGCAGTTTACCATCACAACTCGTCGACCTGATGGTCAAATGATTCCACTAAGATCAAAGTGAAGCTTTCATTGCAGAAATTAGATAATTGAAATCTGAATCGGACTTATCAAACTCCAGTCTACTATTACCACTAACTCCATACCTCGACGAGAGTCAAATTAGGTGTAGGTGGTCGAATTGGTAAGGCCGCACTGCCGCATGAACAACGATTCCCAATCATTTTACCGAAACGCTGTACGCTAGTCATTCTCTTAATTCGGGAAGTGCACTACAAGACCTTGCATGGTGGAACTCTAATTAGGTTACATATACTTCGTCATCGCTACTGGATCCTGAACGCTAGACAAGCTGTAAAGACATTTGTATACAACTGCGTTGTTCGTCGCAGACATCGGGAGGTCATGCTTAGACAACAGATGGCAACGTTACCTAGGCAACGAGTTAATGGGGTGCGACCTTTCTTGGCTTCGGTGTGGACTATTACGGTCCACACCGTAATAGTCCACGAATCCATTTACCCTTCGATTTGGCTCAAAGCGATCTCGCAATACCGTCAAAACCTATTTATCAGTGTTCCTGTGCATGGCAACCAGAGCTGTCCACATCGAGGTGGTGGATGATCTGTCATCTCAGGCGTTCCTTGATGCATTCACTCGTTTTACTGGTCGACGAGGTCCTTGCCATGATCTCTACAGAGACAATGGAACAGCGTTTGTTGGAGCCAACTGCATATTACAGGAATATCTCTCCGCATGGCAAAGCTCAACTAACCAACAAAAGTTAGCCGATATGGGGACGCAGTGGCATTTCGTAACTCTGTGGTATAGTCAGCTGCACACACTAGCTGTTCGTATTGAGGCGTGTCTCAACTTCCGCTGAATAACCCCGATATTCAAAGAACCCGAGGAAAAATTTCTTTGACTTCCTGCGCCTTTCTCAACAGATCTCCACTCATTACGGTCCCTGAGCTAGATATTCGCCAGGTTCCTGCCAATCGCCTGAAGCAGTTGCAGTGGATACGCAAGATCCACCAAGAGTTCTGGCAACATTGGAGTGATGAGTCAACTCTTCAAAGACGCACCAAGTGGCAGAAGCGAACACCAAACCTCCAGATCGGTGACGTTGTCATAGCAAGATAGGACAATCTGCCTCATTGTAGTAGCGTATGGATCGAGTAACTGCGCTTTACCCGCGCAGCGATGGGGCGGTATCAAACGTGACGTTGAAGACGGCTAGATGTACCACGCGTGCAGTTCAGAAGCTTTGCAGACTGATCGACATAGAGGATCACGAGCCCAAGGACTCGATCGGACATTACCTAAAAAATAAATCAATAAAAAAGATCCCAGAAATATGCATTAGGATTTGTATTCAGGGAAGAAGTGTGAGATTGTATTGCAATTTTAAAGGGAAGTGGTTAGTTAGATATAAGTTTGTTGCTGCGGTACATAATGTATTATTAGATATGTATATATGTTTGTAGCTACCCTGCTAGCCAGAACTTGGTAATTATCTGGATAATATGTGGGTTGCATTAAATTCTAAAGGGGTTAAAAAAGTGGGTAACTTTGTATAGGCTACACTCCTCTAATTTCTCTCGTCAGCCGGCGCAGGGTTGCAGTTTTAATATTCATTTCAATTTATTCTTAAAATTTTCAAACACAATTTAAAATGTCAAATTTTTTATTTTATTTAAAATATTAATATTATTAATAATAACAATAATAATAATAATGATGGTAGCAGTAATAATAATTTTTTTTTTTACGGTGAGGAGGCAACAAAATGGCTGACCCACTGACCCGTAACTATTGTCACAATTACAGAGTGTGTCGTCGCAGACACTAAAAAACTTCCCCCTCCATCAAGGACCTTTAAACCTACCCCGGAACCACGGTAGTATTACTTCGGGGTAGGGCTCTAGTGAGCCTTTATTAGACTTCACTCGTTTTGACCTGCGTCCAGGTCCCGCTTCTTTCTCCTAAGTACGCATTCCGTATACCGTGAAATAGCGTCATAGTTTTCTATGCTGTGTAATAGCTTTTCAACTAGGTTTTCAATTGCCCATAGCACGATTTGCTACTCCAATACGCTCCTTTCATTATTCCATCTTTCGCAACTGCATCTGGCATGCACTCTCTTCCCCATTCTATGTAAATGTTTACAGAAATAGCCGTGGCCAGATAACAACTGAGTTAAGTAATAATTAACCTCTCCGTGTCTTCGCCCAATCCATTCACATAGGCTTGGTGTAATTTTTATGGTCCATCTGCCATACGTGTCGTTCTTCCATTTCTCTTGTCAGTTATTTATTGTCTGCTCTCTTATTTGCTTTTCAGCTTGTGGTGTAAAGCCTCCAGATTTTTTTAGTAAGTATAACTTTTTTATATAAGAGCGAACTCTTCTGCTAGCAAGTCAATTGGTGTTACTCCCGCTATTGCCAGCACCGCACTATAAGACACTGCGATAGGCACACGTTATTCGTAGGGCCATAGTTCTTTGTACAGCTGATATAATTTTCCTCCTGCATCTCGTTTTGAGTGTGTCGGCCCATAGTTTACATCCATATATAGGATGGAATGGTTTACCGCCATTAACACTTTACGCTTGCTTGGCAACGGTCCGCCGATGTTTGCCATCAGCAAACATCAGCAAAGCATCAGCAAAGTACAGCTTAGTGATGCTGTAACTTTAGTTGCTTTGTTCGTAGCATACTGCAATTGTGCCGTATAAGTGAGCTTTGAGTCCAATCTAACTTCTAGATATTTAACCACCTTCTGTGTAGTTATTTGTTTATCGCTTATGTACATATCGACCTCCAAAGGAATTTGACGCCCCGTTGTGAGCAGCAGTTCTGTTTTCTGCGTTGCTAACTGAAGTCCGTGAGAATTTAGCCACTATTGCATGCGTATCATCACTTGATTGAGTTTTCGCTGTTCTTCTACTGTATTTCTTGCAGTTATAACGGCTGCTATATCATCTGCAAAGCCCACTAGGAATGTATCATCTGGCATTTCTATGAGTAGTATTTCATCGTAGCTTATATTCCAGAGATCTGGACCGAGGATTGAACCTTGGGCTGCACCAGCCGTTATTTTTTTCGTCTTTGGTCCAGCGTTTGTATTGTATGTGAGTACGCGGCCACATAAATATCTGCGTATCATTCTACTAAGGCTTCTATCATGTCCGACCATTTCACGCTGTTGAACGTGTTTCTAACATCTAGGGTCGCAAGCAAGAATAGTGGTTACCTCTTTTTGTTATCGAGGCTGCCTCCACCATTTCTTGAATCGCTCCCACGGTAGACCTCCATTTTCTAAAGCCATGCTGTCTGTCACTGAGCCCGCCAGCTGCTTGTATTGCAGCTATGATATGAGGTTTAAAAAGCTTCTTCAATAATTTCCCTCCTGTATCAAGCATACAGAGTGGGCGATATGCACCTGGTGTCATTGGGTCGCCTTTACTTTTGCTTATCAGAATTAGTTATTGGTTCTTCCACACCTCTGGAAATATCCCTTCTTTGAGGCATGCGTTGTACATATGTAACAGTACCTGCGGCTGGTGGTGTACAAGTTCCTTCAATACTTCTCCTGGGATTTTGTCGGGGTCTCGTGCCTTCTTATTTTTAAGCGTACCTGCTGCATATTGTAGCTCTTCTTCGCTGAAAAGCAGAATCTCTCCTGTTTCTCTAACTGGATCTTCCGGCTGTAAGGGATGTTGTGGGAACAAGGTCGATACTATGTTCTCCATTGTTTCTTCATCCATATCATTTGTCACAACTTTGCTGCCTAGTTTCTTCATAACGATTTTGTATCCTAGTCCCCAGGGATCGTTGTTTATGTCTTTGCATAGTTCTGCCCACTTTTCAGTTTTGCTACGAAAAATAGCAGACTTGAGTTCTGCCTTTGCATTCTTGTATGCTGCACGCTCTATAGTAAAGTTTTCTCTACGTCTGCTCCTTGTTAGAAAGCGCCCGCACCGCAGCCAGCTTCGTTTCAGTTTTGCAACTTTTTCATTCCACCAGTATACCGATTTGTGTCGCCTGTATCCCGTTTTCGGCATGGAAGCATCACAAGCCTTTTTAATCGCGCTCATTTTTTGAGTAACTATTTCCCTAGTGGCATGGGTTTGGTCAACTATATTTGCTCGTCTATTGAACTCCGTCCGCAATACGTCTCTGTTCAACCTATCAACATTCCATTTGAGCGATATTTTGACGCCATCCACGGGTGCATATTTTTTGCTTTGAAACTGAAAAGAGTAGGAGATGTACTGATGATCACTGGCCGTGGAATCCTCTAGTACCCTCCAGCAAATAATTTTCCCAGTTATTGATTCGGTTGCAAACGTTATGTCTAGTGTGGTGCTCTCGCAGCCTGGCCGTCTAAATGTCTTTGCTTGCCCGTGTTTATAGCAATAAGGCTAAGCCTTGAAGCCATCTCCACTGCCCTACGGCCTCGGGCATCCATCATTGGCATACCCCACTCTGGAGCACGGGAGTTAAAGTCACCTGCTACAACAAAAGCTTCTTCGAGTTCTAGAGCCTTGTCTTCGATGTCATTCAGTTTATCCTGGAAGGTCTTAATATCATCTCTCGGAGTAAGATAACAGCTCACCAATGTAACACTCTTAATACGTGCATAGACGTAACAAGATCCTCAGCCGCTGTCAGTGACCTCAATGTTGCTGGTTGTAGGCATCCAAATGGCTGCTGTTAACGCGTCATCTTCAAGCCATGTTTCGCTTTCAATTTTCCTGTATTGCTCACTGATAATCACCATATCAACTTAATGTTCTGTGACTATCTGAGGCAAAAACGCATCAGCTGTTTTACTTTTTTGTAGGTTTGCTTGAAGTATCTTCATCATCTCTTCGCTTGTTTCTTATTAGCTGTACATTTGCTCGTACCTGGTATGTGATTCAGCTTCAAATTTTCATGTGCGCAGAGACAGCAGATTGCGGGATTTATGCAATCTCGTATCATGTGTCCGCTTTCTCCGCACCGT
Source organism: Megamerina dolium (assembly GCA_963854835.1). Classification (NCBI taxonomy): domain Eukaryota; kingdom Metazoa; phylum Arthropoda; class Insecta; order Diptera; family Megamerinidae; genus Megamerina; species Megamerina dolium. The sequence goes on along the minus strand of OY978525.1, from coordinate 61,344,230 downwards.
ATGCATAACCCCTGGCCTTTCCTATCTGGCCCATTACAGTCTGCTTGAAGGTGCCCAGACCGGAAGCATCTATAACAGCGTTTAATTTCCTCCAGCTCTTTCGCCCTATATCTGGTCCATCCAATATTTATGCGCTGTGTTTTAAGGATGATATTTGCTGCTTCTACTGACAAAGTTACAAACGCACGACATTGTTCCCTACTGTTTGCTTTTGTCAACCCGACTCCAACTTCTTTCTCTGGCTTCGCAATAGCTTCTCTAACTGCTGCGGAATCCTCCTCTGAGTCTGTGAATGAATCTAAATCTCGAATCTCAATAGTGGCCCTCGTTTTGAGATCTTTCACCGTCGCGGTATCTTTCAAAGAGTATTTTATTGCTTCGTAGAACTGTTCTTTCTTCCCGCCTTTTACAAGCTCTAGTAGTATGGATCCATCTCTTGTCTTCTTAACAAAACATATTGCGACTTTAGCTTGTTCTGGTTTTACCTTCTGACGGCGGTCTCTAAGAACTTACGCATAACTGGTACCTTCTGCCGCCATCACAAGTACAGCTTCTGGGCGATCCTTTAGTGCTGGAGTACCACTACACACCGTTTTCGGTTCTTTTGATCACGGCTTCCTTCGGTTTACTGTCAACAAAACTTCTACCTCTTTGAACCTTGTCTTCTTGCCGGATTCGGGAACAACAGGGCTTGTTGCGACGCGTTTGTTTAAGCATGTTAACGGCGTACTATCATCGGCTATTTTTGTATTAGTTAAGCGCGAAGCTTTAACTTTCCGCTCCCATACCCCAGTTCCCTGAGGCCTGGCCTACGTTTTACCGGTCCCGGAATACGCGGACGGATCAGCGCTCGCCCGGAGCAATGCAGACTACAACTCTTGCATCCAATGCACACTCCCTGACCAGGGATCGAAGTGGCTGGTTTCTGCTACACGCCACAGCTTACACCTCGGCAGAGCAAGCGCACAACACCCCTAAGCGGGGGGCGCTTATAGCAGCGCCTACCCGCTTGCCACATCTGCTTTTTGGGACTTGCAAGGCTTTTAATATGCGTCCTCGCTCATGCCGATCTTGGTCGGGGACTGCTTATTTTATTTTAACTTGTTGACACATACAACACAACATTTCAGACCATAAATAAAGACTACACGTCACTACAATTCACTTTTGGCGAACCAGCAGTGAACCTGCATACTGAAGCTCTCATTACCAGTAGTATTTCACCACAAAAATTACACAAATTAAAAGCACTGCAATGCATGCAGGGTTAACAGATTTTAACTAAATTCTGTAATATTTCAGTAAGAAACGCAGCACTTTCACTTTTCTTTTTTTTTTTAATTGCATATTCAATATAGATGCAATGTAATAAAATCAAAATAAATTGTAAACAATTTACTTACTTCAGCTATTTGCTGTATCCAAAATTAACTAATCTATGGCTTGTATGGCTTATCTTGAATATGCTTGATTGCTTCTTCCTTGCTTGCTTCTTTTTTGTTAATATAAATACATAAAAAATCTTATGAAATTTTTGCCAACTTACCAATTTGATCGCTTGAATGTAAAGTTTTTACACATTATTTAACAGTTCAACATTTGTTCAGACATTGTCAAGATTATTAACCCTCAGGTTGACCACAAGATTTTGAATGGATATTTTTAAATTTTTGAAAGCAAGACAATATCTTTCAAAAATTTATGAGTTAATGTAATTACGATGAAATTAATACTAATCAAAAAGAAAAAATTCACAAATGTATTTTAGAAGTTTGACCCTCTTACTTCAATTTATCACTTTGACAGATTTCATAAAGAAAGAATGAAAGCCCAAATTATTTTGTCAATTAATGTCATGTTGTTTCATTAGCACTCATTACATAAAATAGTATAAAGCAATACAAAATATCCCATAAATATGCATTAGTACTTGTATTCAGAGAAAAAAATGTGAGATTGTATTGGAATCTTATGGGGAAGTGGGTAGCCATGGCTAGCAGGATAGTATGTATTTGTTATTAGGGTAATCAAATTTTTGTTGATTGTTTTAGAATTTTATAATATTATGTAAAAATAATTTCATAATATTATGCAAAAATAATTTCATAATATTACACAAAAAAAAGTTTTATTATTGTTTAGACTAGAGTTAGTGTACTGTCATTGTTTATATTATTATATATTATATATTATATATATTATATATTATATATTATATATATTATATATATTATATATTTTATTATTATCATATATTATTTTTTTTGAAAAACATTTTGAGTAAGCAGATATAATAATACTTTTCAGACTGGTTTGAGCCTTTATGAAGAAAACAATGGATGATTTGAATATTTCAAATTGTAGTGATAGCAAGAAACCAAATTGATTATGTGGTGATTGACGGAAGGCATGCTTCCAGTGTGATGGACGTGAAATCGATCCGTGGTGCCAACATCGACTCGGATCACTACCTTGTTGCAGTTAAGGTGCGCACACGCTTATGTGTCGCAAATAACAAGAGAAGTCCCACACAGAGAAAGCTCGACGTCAGTAAGCTGCGATCACCAGAGACAGCAGATGCATTTTCCACTCGACTATCGGATCTGCTTATGCATAACACTCCCCCACATGATGATACATGCGCACGGTGGACACATATATCCCACTCCATGACTACTACTGCCGAGGAGGTAATCGGTTACTACCGGCCTCTGAGGAATGAGTGGTATGATCAGGAGTGTCGCTACGCTACCGCAGAGAAAGACGCCGCCTACAGAAAAATCCTGCGTGCAGGCGTAACGCGAGCTGTTAAGGAGCGGTATAGAGAGAAAAGGAGTGCAGAGAGACGTCTTTTCAGGCGCAAGAAGAGGGAGTTGCAAAGACGTGAGTGTGAGGAGATAGAGATGTGTACCGACAAGAATGAGACTCGAAAATTCTTTGAAAAGATCAAGCGCCTGAGTGGAGGTTTAAATCCCGGAGCCTCTTCTTGTCGTGATGGAAATGGGAATCTGGTTACGGATGTCCAGAGTGTACTGAGCCTATGGAGGGAACACTTCTCCACGTTACTGAATGGCGATGCTACGAACAATTCCGCCAGTGGAGGAGATTGCCCGATAACCCCAATTACAGATGATGGTGTTGATATTCCACCACCCGACTATGACGAGGTTGAAACGGCCATTTAAGGCTGAAGAACAACAAAGCTGCAGGTGCTGATGGCCTGCCTGCCGAGTTGTTTAAGACCGGAGGCGATGAGCTGCTCACCCGCATGCACCAGCTCATAAGCAGAATATGGTCGGATGAAAGCATGCCTGATGATTGGATGCTCAGTGTTCTCTGTCCTGTACATAAAAAAGGAGACCCCACAATTTGCGCCAACTACCGTGGAATAAGTCTCCTGAGCATCGCATACAAGGTTCTATCGAGCGTACTGTGTGAAAGGTTGAATCCTATGCTCAGCAACCTGATTGGACCTTATCAGTGTGGCTTCAGACCTGGTAAATCCACCATCGACCAGATTTTCACACTGCGCCAAATCCTGGAGAAGACCCAAGAAAAACAGATCGACACACACCACCTATTTGTTGATTATAAAGCCACTTTCGACAGTCCGGTAAGGGATTACCTCTACGCAGCAATGTCTGAGTTCGGTATTCCTGCAAAGCTCATTCGACTTTGTAGAATGACACTGCATAACTCCCGTTGTGCAGTGAAAATTAGGAAGGACCTCTCTGCACCGTTTAATACCGAACGGGGTTTCAGACAAGGTGATTCGTTATCGTGCGACTTCTTCAATGGAGAAAATAATACGACCTGCTGATCTACGACATAATGGCACTATCTTCAACAAAAGTGTTAGCGTATGCCGACGATATTGACATAATCGGCATGAACACGCGAGCAGTCAGTGCAGCATTCTCAGAGTTGGAAAGAGAGTCGCGGCGAATGGCTCTTACGGTGATCGAGGGCAAGACGAAGTATCCAGAGTCAACAAACAAAGAGTCCCGGCGTCTTGGACAGCACGTCACTGTTGACAACTACGCTTTTGAAGTAGTGAAGAATTTTATCTATTTTGGAGTCAGTATCAACAACTGTAATGACGATAGCAAGGAGATAATGCGTAGGATAACTCTTACTAACAGGTGTTACTTTGGACTGAGTAAGCAATTGAGAAGTCGAGCCCTCTCTCAAAGAACGAAAACTACACTCTCATCATGCCTGTCCTAACATATGGCGCTGAATTCTGGACAATTTCCACCTCGGATGAGCGAATGCTTGGAGTTTTCGGGAGAAAAGTCCTACGCAAGATCTTTGGACCTATTTGCGTTGGTGGCGAGTACCGAATAAGGTACAACCATGAGCTGTACGAGCTGTATGCCGATATTGACATAGTAAAGCGCATCAAAATCCAGCGGCTGCGCTGGCTAGGTCATGTCGAGCGAATGGAAGAACACGCTCCAGCTAAGGAGGTGTTATATTCGGAACCCGCTGGAGGACGACGCAGAAAAGGAAGACCTAACCTCCGGTGGAAAGACCAAGTACTGGAGAACCTGACTGCGCTTGGAATTTCTAACTGGCTCCTGCTAGCAAAGAACAGAGATGGCTGGCGAAGCATGTTATTTTCGGTCTAAATCGATATTCGGTTGTTATGGCCACATAAGTAAGTAAGTATATATACAGTGGCTCACAGCTTATTTCGTACAGTGTATATATTTTTATGTACATGGCTGTAACATCGAAACTAAAAAACTTATCGATAAGTTTTGAATGTAGATGTCTGTGTATGTGTTTAGTAAACCTAATAAGAAAACGGGGAACCCCAAAAATTTTTCTTTTTGTTATGCAAGAGAGAAAAACTATTGATCAGCTGATTTTCAGCTCACATCTTATTTCGTACACAAACTTCAATGTAAGTAAGTTTCATTCTGCCGCGCAGTTACAAAGTTTTTTTGAATTGTATGAGTTTTTGGACCTTTTTAACTATTATAACAATTTTTATTATTATTATTTTAAATAGTTAAAGTGCTGTAAATTAAACATTTAGCGTTATGGGTCGTCGTACAACGATGGAACAGCGTAAACTGGTAATTAACCATTTTAGGAAAGGTCAGAGTGTGCGAAAAATTGCAGAAATGACAAATTTAAGTGCCTCAACTGTCCAATACATCATTCAACGCTTCGTTCGCGAAAATCGGTTGGAGAAAAAGGGCAGAGAAGCACCTAATAAGATTTTCAACGCTTCAGACGAGCGTTATATTGTACGAAAAATTAAGAAAAATCCAAAGTTATCCGCTCCGAAGTTGGCTGCAGAGGTTCAGCGTGAAATAGGAAAATCATCCAGTGCTGAAACTGTCCGACGTGTGCTGCGCAATCATGACTTGAACGGTCGAGTAGCCCGAAAGAAACCATTCATTTCGAAAATGAATATACAACGCCGACTTGACTTCGCCAAAGAGCATATTATTAATACTCCTGCGTTCTGGAATACCGTTATTTTCGCGGATGAGTCTAAGTTTAATATTTTTGGCTCGGACGGAATGTCATATGTTTGGCGTAAAGCGAATACCGAGCTAAACAAGGAGAACCTTAAGCCCACAGTGAAGCATGGTGGCGGTAGCGTGATGGTTTGGGCCTGTATGTCAGCAGCCGGAGTAGGTGAATTGGTTTTTATTGAGGAAACAATGGACAAAATGAAGTACCTCGAGATTCTGAAAAACAATTTACTTCAAAGTGCAGACAAACTGGGTTTGCGGGAAGAATTTCGGTACTACCAAGATAATGACCCAAAACATAAATCTGGGATTGTGCAATCTTGGCTTATTTGGAACTGCCCACACTTGATGTCTCCACCACCACAGTCACCTGACATGAATGTGATTGAAAATCTTTGGTCTATTTTGGACAATAAAATAAGAACGCACAAGATTTCTAATAAGCAAGACCTAAAGAAGGTACTGATGAAAGAATGGAAAAAAATCACACCAGACATCACTCAAAAATTGGTGGATTCAATGCCAAATAGACTCCAGGCTGTCATTAACGCTAAGGGATGTCAACTAAATATTAAAATCAACTTACTTTGTTTTTAGTTTGAACTTAAAAAGACTGTACGAAATAAGCTGTGACATGAATTTTCCTATTTTTTTCTTATTTTATTTTTTTATAGTGTCAAACACTAAAATTTTGAAAAAGTGAATTTTGGAAAATAAAAAACAAACCTTCCTTTCTAAAATGGCATTTATATTTTGTTCAAATTTTTGCTATATTAGGAATTACGACTGCAGCAATTTTTAAACTGTCACTGTACGAAATAAGCTGGGAGCCACTGTATATATATATAATGTGTTCAACGTATAATGTGTTCAGGATAATAATTTGTAGTAAAACAGTAGTACCAGTATTATATGGTATTGGAACCAGTATTGTATGGTGTTAGGACCAGTATTAAATTATTACCATGCAACTCTGTGTTGGGATCGGCGTCATTTCGACGAAAATCATTATGTTCAACGAAATTAAGGCCACCAGCAGCTTGGTGCGGACAACGAAGTAGTTCTCTCTCATTGCAGATAATATAATAGAAGTACTGTACATATACATAAAAAATAAATAAATATGTGGCACTTAAAGCCCCAAAGGGCTCATTGGCAGAGCTTCTCTTCCATTACTGTTGTGCGTCTTAAATTTGGGCAGTATTAGAAGGGACGTACTTATTTTAGCCGGTTCCGAACGGCAGAACACTTGTGACATCACTTTTTCTGAGCTTTGTCATAGAGTTATTTTAGAAGCTTTTTCATGGCAAGTTGTTGCTGTCGGAAGAATTGCCAATTGCTTGCCGACAGGTGGGTACCATTCGAAAAAAAATCTTATCGATATTAAATTTGTTATGCATCAGCCGTTGATTGAACCACGACCTACAGATCAGAAGGCGAACACACTAACCACTAAGCTACGGCACCCATACGGTACATATACATACTTAAATATATATCAAGACTATAAATTGATTCAATATTCCTTTAATAAATTCTACGATATATAATGTATGAATTGAATATATACAAGCATTTAAGATAACTCTATACTTACATGCAGATATGTTGCGGAAAGTAGATAAAAAAATGTTAAGAGATTGTTAAGGCGCGAAAGTCGCTAAAGCAAAAGTTTAAAAGCATTAAGCTGGGTGAAGTTGATACGAAGAGTCAATTGGAAAAAACTTTTCATCCTATAACAACACCTCTGAAAGCGTTAATTGATAAAACCCAAGAAATAAACCCTGATGAAGCGCATATTAAAGTACATCTTAAAGATTATGATGATTATTCTTCATACAAAAGTGAACAGAAACTATTTAAATCTAAAATTCCTTTACTGGATGTTAAGAAGAAAATAACTACAACCACACCAAAGAGAGTATCATCGCATAGTTCTAAAAATACTAATGTTTGTTGGTACTTCTTCTTCTTATGTGGCCATAACAACCGATGATCGATTTAGGCGGAACATATAATGCACACCAGTCTTCTTTGTTCTTCCCTTGCTGGCGCCAATTGGATATTCCAAGCGCCGCCACCTTACCCAACACTTGGTCCTTCAAACAGAGGTTTGGTCTTCCTCTTCTTCTGCGTCCTCTAGCGGGTGCCGAATTAAATACCCTCTTCGCTGGAGCATCTTCTTCCATTCGCTCGACATGACTCAGCCAGCGCATCCGCTGCATTTTGATTCGCCTGACTATGTCAATGTTAGTGTACAGCTCATACAGCTCGTACAGCTCATGGTTGTACCTCATTAGGTACTCGCCATCAACGCAAATAGGTCCGAAGATTCTGCGCAGAATTTTTCTCGAAAACTCCAAGCATCCTCTCACCCGTGTTGGAAGTTGTTCAGGCTTCTGCCCCATATGTTAAGACAGGAATAATGAAGGACTTGTAGAGCGTGATTTTCGATCTTCGAGAGAGGGCTCGACTACTAATTGCTTACTCAACCCAAAGTAACACCTGTTAGCAAGAGCTATCCTACGCATGATCTCCAGGCTGACGTCATTACAGTTGTTAATGCTGGTTCCAAGATAGACGAAGTCCTTCACCACCTCGAAAGTGTAATTGTCAACAGTGACGTGTTGTCCAAGATGCCGGGACTCTTTGTTTGTTGATACTAGGTACTTCGTCTTGCCATCGTTCACCGTAGGACTCATTTGACGTAACTCTCGTTCCAAGTCAGAAAATGCTGCATTGATTGCAGGCGAGTTGATACCGATTATGTCAATATCGTCGGTATACGCCAGCGGCATACAATTTTTATTGAAGATAGAGCCATTATATCATTAATCTGCAGCTTTATTTAAGGCAAAATTTATCGGATGCAAATTTCGAAAAATGAATGATTTTTAAAAGGCTGATAACCAATTATGGAAGTATTTTTTAGTTCTCATTTATATTTGTTCATTTAAAATTTAATGTGTTATTGGAGTATATGAACATATTTTGTTCTTGTAATAAATTTGGCTCGACTACTAATTGCTTACTCAATAAATTTGGAATGTTTTTATACCTAATGAAATAAATGTAATTTGTGTAAACTAAGAGTGCTTATGTTGATTGTTCCATCTCCCACTCCATATATTTGCTGACCTCAACATTTTAACCTCAATGTCAACAGAGATTTTTACTTCAAAATAAAATTAGTTGATGATTTTTGAATGCTTTTTATATTTTGAACGCAATAAGTTATTCATTAGCATTAATTTTAAAATTTTAATGCTGTTTAGGCCATCCTGTGCTAGTGCCATTTGTTGCTGGCGGATGGTGCTGCTTGCGTTGATGGGACACTTCGTCTGTATGGCGACGGTGTTGATGATTATTTATTTTTTTTCGGCGACGAATAGTTTTCATGGCGGCATTCTTTTTTCTTAAATATATTCAAATATATTCAATACAATTCGGAATTTAACGATTAAAAACAATTAAAATTTGTAAAAATTTGAAGTATACTTATTGAACAATTAAAATTTAGCATTAAATGAGATTAGCATTAAAATAAAAACACATATGTAAATGTACACATTAAAATCGTGGTTAAACAATATACAACATATTAAAAAATTATAACAAATATTGTGAATAAAACATATACACGTATTAAAATCGATTGAAACGAATTGTTTTGTTGAAATTTAAAAATATTAAACGAATTGCTTATTGGTCCGTCGAGTCAACGCGAAGTGGTGAGCCATGGCAGTTTGTGATAATTAAAATATAAAAGAAAATAATATGTACGTTTATACATATAATAGGAATTTGGTTTTAAATTAAAGGCACTAAATTTCGCGTTCGTAATTGTTTGCTTATACATGCATTATACATATATCTTGGACTATATAGAGCTTAGTAAAAGGTGGTTGACCATATATACATAAAAGAAAAAAAAAGAAGAAGAATAAGAGTGCTGAACAGAGTGTATACTAAAACAATAATAATATATAGCAACAACTGAGGGTTTTTTTATTTATTTCTTTTTACATTAAATACTGCATTTTTGTAAATCGTGCTGCCACCAGCAACGACTAATTTCCCCCAATAATATTTTTCCGGATTACTGTAAGTCAAAAAATTTCTATACTTACTTAATTATACTTATCTTAAAACACATTGAGAAAGGTTACTTACAGTAAGTAACTAAATTTTATGTATATAATATTATTCAGTATATGTCTCCTTATATTTTATATATATTTCTCACTAATACACGCAAAATTAAAATTTAGTGAAAAATATTTTGGTGGTTTTAAACGTTGAAGTATATCTCAATTATACTTCATTACAGTATTCAATTTATTCTCAATTGTGCACTAAATTATATAAATAATATATATATTACATCGATTCAACAATTGAGCATTTTTATATACACAGTTGGAATATAATTTGTTGGTACTTTGATTTCACCTTCTCGAAAAAAAGGTTATCGATTTGTTTATTGTAGTTGCATTTAAAGCAAATTATTCACATACACGCACCTCAGCTGCCCAAATCAATCATTTCTTGTTTAATTCAATTCCAATTCAATTCAATTCAAAATTAATTAGTCAATATGCCGATCAACAGATCACCAAAAAGTAAAATTGAATCGGTTGAATTAGTGGATGAGCCCAAAACATCCACGTCTTCTCTAGAGGCAATGCAACCCGCCAGTGCAAATTCACGAGCTCGTAGGAAGAAGGCTTATGACCCATCGATGTCAAAGTTAGTTTTCGAATCCGATGACCTAGTTCAGTTTTGCTCTGAATTTGATTCGATACCAATTGAAGATCAGACTAAATCTCTCATTGAGGTCAGACGTGAGGGCCTAGAAGGTACTTGGGCTCGTGTTCGTGCAGCATACGAACAAGTGTTCACAGCTGACAGCAGCGAGTTACCCGACAACTTCATGGCATCTGCAAGAGCAAAATTAAATCTGTGTTCCAAAAGATTTTATACTTTCAAAGCTCAAATGCAAGATTTGCTCAAGACTCTGCAGCCTCAAAACCCCGCAAGTTCAAAACCCGCAAAAAAGTATCGAGAGTAACCCGCAAATTTTTCAAATATTTGCTTACAAGTTCCTGCATGTGATACTGACGTTTTTATGGAGGTTATGAAAAATGGCCGTCTTTCCGTGATATGTTCACAGCGGTATACATAAACTATCCAAAACTCACTTCTGCCCAAAAACTATACCACCTCAGGTATAAGACTCAAGGCAAAGCGGGTGCAATCGTAAAGCACTACCCCCTATGTAATGAAAGCTTTGAACTTGCGTGGGACGCATTGAAAGCCCAATACGAAAATAAAAGAATATTAGTTGATGTTCAAATTAAGACTCTTTTGAATCTGCCAATTGTTCATATATATCTGCTCGACTAAGTTACTTAAACAAACTTTGTCACTCTGGGAACAATCTCTGAATTCCAGAAGAGACTACCTCTATGGTCGCAAATGAATGAGTTCCTAACTAGCAGATATGAAGTTGTAGAAAGGCTAAATTCAATTCGTCCAACAAAAAGTAAAACAATTAATTCATCACATGACTCTACTTACAATAAGCCAAACACTTCTTCGAGCAAATTCAACAATCGGGTTCAAATATTCGTCACAGGACCAAGAATATCACTCACTTGTCGGTTATGCAATGTCAATCATTCAGTAAAAAATTGAACGAAATTCAAAAAACTTTCGGTACGCGACCGGATAAAGTTTGTTCGTGACAATAATTTCTGTGAGAACTGTCTCGAGTACAGTCACCGAAAAAATGATTGCAACAGTAACTACTCTTGTGTATACTGTAAAAAGAAGCATCATTCTATGCTTCATTTGCATCCGAAATCTCAAGTTTCAATTCCAACAAGTAGTAGACCTCAAACTACTATCTCACAAACCGCTGTAGCAACTCCAACTAAACCAAATAAGAACTCGCCTCGAAGTAGTATTTCAGAAGATTAGCCATACTCTTCAAAATGTAAACATTATACTCAAGTGGAGTCATTATGCTCCACTGTATCAAGCCAGGTCTTACTTCCAACTGATATAATATCCATAGAACATTTGGGAGAAACGGTCAAAGTTTGTGCGTTAATAGACCAAGGATCGCAGAGAACTTTTATCTCATCTAAAGTTCAAAAGCGAATCCAACTTCTTACGGTACACTCTTTGTTACAAATTTCAGGAATGGGCAGTAGAATAGTAATTAAAAAAATAGTAGTAAAATACACAACTCTGCTCTTTTAGTATCTTCAAAGACTAACACAAAAATACAAGCAAAAGCCATAGTGTTGTCACAACTAACCAAACTGCTTCCAACGTTTCGTATGAAACGCTCAAACTGGCTAGAATTTGCCAATCTCGATCGGGCTGAGTTTTGTGAGCGCCCCTACAAAACTACGACGACAAGGAATAAAGATGGAAGATATGTGGTAAGATTACCGTTCAAGGAAAATGTTCCGCAAACTTTAGCGTTGGGCCAATCTCGAAACGCGTCACTCCAACAGTTTGTTAGTATGTAACGAAATCTTCAGAGAAAGGAGAGCCTCAAACTAGTATACGAAGAGGTTCTTAAAGAGCCATATGGAAATCACCAATTCTCGTTTTACTTACCACATCATGCAGTAATTCAACCAGAAAAAATTACTACCAGCGTTCGTATTGTATTCAATGCGTCGAAAACGTCAAGTTCTGGTAACTCATTATACGATGTTCTTTATACTGGTCCTACTCTTCAACCAGATCTAGTGCTTCTCATTCATCTATGGCGTTTATATCGTTTTGTTTTTAATAGAGATGTACAGAAAATATACCGACAGATTCTTCTTCACGAAGACGATTTAGACTTCCAAAGAATTGTTTTTCGACTGTCGCCTGATGTCTCAGTTTAGGATTTCAAATTAAAAACCGTAACATTTGGTATAAATTGTGCTCCTTACTTGGCCATCAGAATGCTCGATCGATTGGCTAACGATGCGGAGCAAGATTATCTGATAGCGGCAAATGCCCTCCACTAAAAAAAATTACTGAAAATCATCGTAAAATACTCGAAGGAATCCCCGAAAACGGTTTCGAAGTTCGTTCCACGAAAACTCTCGGAATTCGATGGAACGCTCTCTCAGACACATTTTCATATAGTGTCACTCCAATTTCTACATCAAATGCTGACACGAAGCGATATTTTCAGACCAGATTCAGACCAAAATCTTACTTTAAAAACTATGGTTTGATGGATTAGATTGGGATGAGTGTGTTAAACCGAAATCACTCATGAAATGGAATCAGTTTGTGGAAAGTTTACCCGCTATTAGCGAGATTGAAATTCCGAGATGGGCCCAGTTCTCCCCTGATAAATGGATTCTGTGACTCTTCTGAGAAAGTATATTGCGCGGTTTTATACTTACGCATCCAAAGAAACGATGACAATATCTCGTCACATCTTCTAGTCTCCAAAGGAAAAGTTCCTCCCATAAGAACGGTTACTCTCCCACGATTAGAATTGTGTGGAGCGGTTTTATTCTCAAAACTGGCCAAGTCTATCCGTTCGCAACTTGGACTTCACAATTGCCAGCTATTTCTCTGGTCTGATTCCGAAATTGTGTTAGCGTGGCTAGAAAAGCGCCCTTGTATGTGGAAAACTTACGTTGCGAATCGTACTTCTCAGATTTTGAATAATGTTGGCAATGCTACTTGGCGGCATGTTCTCAGTGCTAATAACCCGGCTGATTTAGGAACACGTGGATGTAAACCATAAGAATTAATTACGAATTCTCTCTGGTGGCATGGATCTCACTGGCTTGTAAAATCTTCCGATTTTTTGCCAACTTCAATGCCTCACACACCAAACAAGTCGGCTTTAGAGCTGAGGAAAGTGGAAGCATACCACACTTATGAAGAAGAAGACATTCTCGATCGCTTCTCTACGCTACCGCGCGCTTTTCGCATAATTGCGTTTATGTTCCGCTTTGTGCACAATAGCTCTGCTAACGTTCGCAAGTCGGATTATAGAACTGTTATCTCTCTATCCTATGAAGAGATATACTTTGTAAAATTCCGACTAATATCAGAAACCCAGTCTCGTTACTACCCAAAGGAACGAGCTTCACTACTCGAATCGAAGCCCATTAGCAAAAAGAGCTCTCTTTTAGTGTCGAATCCCATGATAGATAAAGAAGGTATTATGAGGTCGTATTGTTCTTGCAGCGCTAAGCTACAACAAGCGTCATCTTATCATCATTTCCGATAGCTCTCGATACTGTACACTTTATCTCGAATATATACATACTTTGCTCCTTCACGCTGAGCAAAGCTTGATGTTTCGTGTGGTTAGACAGGAGTACTATGTTCCTCGTCTGAAACCACAAATTAAAAAATGCATTTTTCAATGCAAAGTTTGTACAACTCACAAACAGAAAACTCGATCTCAAATTATGGCACTCCTTCCTCCCAAACGCTGTAACTTCTCATTATCATTTATCACTACTGGAATTGAATTTGCTGGACCATTTCAGATAAAAGCCTCCACTTTGCGTACTTCCACCTTCATAAAGGAGTACGTTGCCGTATTTGTATGCTTCTCTATGAAAGCTATACACTTGGAATATGCTCTGATTTAACAACAGATGCGTTCCAAGCGCCATTTATCCGATTCATTGGACGACGTGGTTTGCCAAGCAAAATCATGACAGATAATGGTAAAACATTTGTTAGTGCTCAACGATCTCTGAGCAAATTTTCCAAATTTCTCAAAGAAGTTTCTTTCGATATCTCCAGCAAGTATGGTACTCAAGGACTTGACTGGAGTTTTATTGCTCCAAGTGCTCCACATATGGGTGGCTTATGGGATTCAGCTGTCAAGGGTTTTAAAACTCATTTCAAGAAGGTGGCCGGGAACCATAAGCTTACTTTTACTGCTTGGTGAGATCGCATACGACTGCAGAGTGTGACTCACCAGGCAGTTGCAAAAAGTGTGCACTTGGCCATCATACGCTGCTGCACATCGACGCACTAGGAGACACAAAACTACGTCCACAGCCGATGCGGGAACGAAAGGGTTCTAATCCGAAGTCCGGTACCGTCTCTCGACGCCAGCAGCGAGCCCGGAAGTCGTCTCAACCTAGGCCGAAAAGGACGGTTAAGGCGAGAGAGTCCCGAAGCCGAGCCATCCGAAAAAAGGCCACCGGACTTCAAACCAGAGGGCGACAACGCGCAATTTGCTGGAGGCGGCAGTAAAAATCTTGGATGGGCTCCGCAATGCCCTTAATGTTGCACTCGTGCAAAGGGGCCGGGATGTTTAGGCCACCTTGTAGTAGTGATATTTGTTACCGGCGGATGGCGCTGCTTGCGTTGATAGGACATTTCGTCTGTATGGCGACGGTGTGGATGATTATTTTTTTTTTTCGGCGACGAATAGTTTTCATGGCGGCATTCTTTTTTCTCAAATATATTTTATAAAACCCTAATAATTCAATATAATTCGGAATTTAACCATTAAAAACAATTAAAATTTGTAAAAATTTGAAGTACACTTATTGAACAATTTAGCATTAAATGAGATTAGCTTTAAAATAAAAACACATATATAAATGTACACATTAAAATCGTGGTTAAACAACATACAACGAAAAAAAAATTATAACAAATATTGTGAATAAAACAACATATACACGTATTAAAATCGATTGAAAAGAATAATTAATAGTTTTATCATTCGAATTGTTTTATTGAAATTTAAAAATATTAAACGAATTGTTTAAATGCTGACGAAGAAAATCCCATTAGCATTATTTTTTTAAGAAGTAATGCATTGAAATTTCAATTAGCATATTTATTGAAATATTTATTTGCATCAAAATTGAAAAACCAACGTATTGACTTTTGGTATTAGCATTAAAATGCTAATGCATTAAAACATCAATGCATTTTTCTCAACTCTGCTACACATCTGGTCGAAAATGTCAACCCTTCCTTTAGTGCTGTTGTACAACTGGTTTTTTATTTTCGAAATTTAGAGATCCTTCGTAGTTTTATTCTACTTTCAAGCCCTAGAAATCCCCTGGACCTGACAGGATAATTCCAGCGCAGCTTTAACAGTAGTCAAATTGATTCTTCCATGGCTAAAGCAGATTTTCATTGCCTGCATAAGCCGTGGCTATATTCCTTGACTCTGGAGATAAGTCAAAGTTGCCTTAATACCTAAGGCTGTTGAGAGCTCCCATACAAGCCCAAAGATCTTTAGACCAATTAGTCTATCGATATTCTTACTCAAAACACTGAAAAGATTGCTAAATATCCATTTTAAACACACCATAAGTAGCGTGCATATACAAAGGGAAAGTTATAATAAAGAATTTGTATTAGCGGCTTTCGCGGATATTGAAGGTGCCTTCAACAATGTTCAACCCAGGGCAAACACGGAGGCCCTTGCACGTCTCGGGGTGGAGGTAACACTTAGCAGATGGATAGAACGCCTATTGACAGATAGACTCATTACATCCGAGCTAGGTGGATCTACCAACACGAAACGTGTAAGAAGAGGAACCCCACAAGGTGGGGTACTCTCCCCTGTTCTATGGAACTTGATAGTTAACGAACTACTACGTGAAATAGAGAGGAAGGGGTGCGGAGTGATTGCTTATGCCGATGACGTTGTCTTCTTGGTGGCTGGAAAATTTCCGGAAATACTAAGGGACATTATTCAAATCAATCTTAATATGTTATCAAAATGGGCTAAGGATAGAGGCTTAAATGCGAACCCACAAAAAACTGAGCTGATTTTGTTCTCCACAAAGCATAAAACACCACCCATAAACGTTCCTACTCTAGGGGGGTCCCATTAATTCTGCGAGAAGAAACTCGCTATCTAGGAATAGTCCTAGACCGAAAACTAAACTGGAAGAAAAACATCACTTGTAGGGTTGAGAAAGCCAGCACTGCACTCTATGCCTGTAAAAAAGCAATAGCGAAAAAGTGGCGAATGCAACCAAAAATTGTTTGTTGGATTTATAAGGCGGTTATCAGGCCAGTCCTCCTGTATGGGGTACTGACTGCACTTACTAAGTAATCCTATGTCAGGACCCTTCAAAAAATACAAAGAGCAGCTTGTATTTTAATAACAGGAGCACTGAGAACAACTCCAACGTTAGCACTAGAAGTGCTTCTGCATCTTACTCAGCTTGACTTACTTGGTAAGCAGCTGGCGGCCAATTCTACTTTACGCCTTACTGGCTTGCACCAATGGTCATCAAAGTCCTTCGGACATGCTAGCATACTGGATAATTTTAATATTGAAACTTCACTTGATTATATCAAGCCGACATATGCCTTTGAAAGGAAATTCCTAACCTCCTTCCCTGATAGGTTCGCCTGGGAGGCGGAAGGGTTCATGCCAAATTAAGCTTAATGGAAGAGGAGCCCAATATCGGTGGAAACGGACGTAACGTTGCCCCAAGACCTTCTAATGATAGAATTGTCAACGAAGCCAGTTGTGAGTACTCAGTTAATAGCATCACAAACTTTAAATGATATAGAGCTCTCTAAAGTTTTGAACTGGATGTTAAGGGGGTGGCCTAACAATAACATAAGGCGCTTCGATAAGCTGTATCGATATTATTGCCTTTCAACTTGAAAGGCAATAATATAAGTAGTAATATATAAGCAGTTAAAGGATGTCTTGTTTGGGAAAATCGTAACTGTCATTCCACCTCAAGCTGAAAGTTCGATTCTAAACGATCTCCATGCATCACATCCTGATATCCTCAATATGAAAGAGGTAGCACGCAGTTATGTTTAGTGGCCGAACATAGATATGGATATTGAGCTTGTTGTGAAAAGTGCATTCCCTGTCAAGAGAAACGAAATGATGAACATAAAACCGCAACATACCATTTGGAATAGCCAAACGACCATGGTCTCACATGCACTTCGACTTCGAGTGCCCTTTCAAGGTAAAATATTATTTTTAGTTGTCGACTTCTATTCGAAATGGCTTGACGTCGCTGTGGTTACTTCCACGTCTACTGCAGCCCTGGGAAAGGTATTGCGTCAACTCTTCGCTACTTGCGGAATACCTGACGAGCTTGTGTCGGAAAACGGTACAGCGTTAACATTCGAAGAGTTCAAGGTATCCTATCAGACTGGACCTATTTCCTAAAACGTTCGTTTAGACAACTCAAGAGAGGTTAGGCGTCATCATGATCAGCTTCGTAGTCGCGTAGCCCCATTAAATGATTCCGACAGTAAAAGTGTGACCAACAATGATACAAAAATCAGCATACCAGAGTCACCTGATGGAAATGGTGCAAGAATTTCTGAGAACTCGGAAGCTCCATTGTCTCCATTTGGACCAATAGTAAATCCACAACCAGCCGCTTCACCGTCAGCAGCAATGTTCACCCCACGTAGGTCTAAGCGCACAGGGAGTCTACACAATTCTACTCTGCCTCTGGGTGTTAAGGAGTTTCGTGTATGGCAGCCAGTTGAGTTTGACGAGTCGTAACAGAAGGTTTTTAAGATTGTATTCATTCTTGTTCTTATTCTTTTTATATACTTATTTAGTAGTGATTAATAAACGGTAATAAAATTATTAATACGCACATATTTAATGGATTGAAATCATTCATATATTTATTGTTTGCTTCGAGTGTCTTTTACTAACTTCACAAATACCACCGCGAATTCCCTTCTGTAAAAAATTATGCATTCAGTGTGAAGTAAACAACTCTAATGAAATGGAGGTATGCTTCAACATTGCATCACATTATAAACCCGGTGCCGTATAATATTGACATGGATCAAGTTTGTACACGTTCTTACATCTTTTTCCTGAAGTTTTCAAATAGATCAGTTAATAAGAGCACATCATATTTTAAATAAATTTTCATATAATCTTACAAAGAAGAGCAGCCGAACATTACTCACACTGTTTTTTAGCGTGATTGTATTGCTCTTGTTGTGTCTTTTTTCTGACACCGTAACCTTTTCTTAGATATCTTATAGTCTAGGACTTACCCCTTTTTTATTCTGTTGCTGTTTCCTGCAAATTTTATTTCTCCACACAATTAATTTTCACAGTTATTAAGTTTTTATTGATTAAGGGGGTCTTCTACCTTGTGGCTTCATTTTTGACACTGTTTTTTGAATATTAGTTATAGGAAAACTAAAAACGCAATCGAGGTGCGGTTTGTTGCATTCAACTTGTTTATTTAAATACATTTAACACTAATTTTACTGAAAATTTACTGTCTTCGATTTGACCGTGACTTGACCTTGAAGTGTCCCTTGCAAAAAATGCATACACAAATGGTTGACACGATTTAGCTCATGAAAATCGTCTGAAACAAAAAAACCAAAATGATTTAATTTTTTTATTACCTTGGCTATCGTTTGACAGATGGCATTTTCAAAATTTGAAAATTTCGCAGAACAGGCAACTTTAAAAAAAAAAATTTTTTTTTGAATGTTTTCGGGGTTAAAAACATCTGTAAAAATTGTTTAAATAAAAAAAATCTAAAAAGTATCTGTCAGACGATAGCCACATGTTTTTCACAAATTTTGATATATAATTTCAATCAATCAATCAATTAGTTTTCGAGATATCATGTCAACCAGTTACAAAAACGCAACTTTTGGGAAATCGCATTTAAAGATATTCATGTATATAACAAGCGGGATGTTTCCGAAGTTAAATTTTCTTTCAAACTGAATGGACCGAAAACAGAGATTACATAGATACAGATACATCAGGTATTCGATAGAACGTTAGATACGCTTTCCGACGGCTCGGAAAAACTCGAAATATTAAGATTTCAGTTATATCCTTTTAAGGGTATATTCCTAACACCTTCTGGGTTGGAAAATTGAAAAAAAAAAATCGAATTTTTTGGACCAACAAGGTAGAAGACCCCCTTAAATAGTTTTTCTTTCACAATGCGTTTTTTAAGAATACTAGATTCTTTACAATACAACTTGTATTTTGTAGGATGTAAAATCCTTTACAGTATACACTCGGTAGCTAACTCGTTCTTCGAGTTATCTTAATCCACTCGACTAACTAATTCTCTGACTGCATTCATTTCAGGCCTTGTCTTAGTTTATATAGCCTAAAATATATATCATAATTTACAATTTAACCCCATTTTAGTATAAAAGAATTTCTGAAGAAATAGCAATTTCTTAAGTAGGTCAATTTATTGCAATTTCTTCAGTAGGTCATATTTATAACTTATTTTTAGTAAGTCATCATTATTATTTGTAGTTAATACTTCTTGTTCTTGTTGCTTATTTTGTTTTTCTTTAGGGCTTTTCTTTTCTTTTCACTGTGTATGGTTGTTGAATTATTTCATAATCATATAGCGAGGTACGATGACGCTGACCACGCATTTTTATAAATATACTACAACCCATTTTAGCCAATGATAATTACATTATGCATAGTGTGTTGAATATCATTAAATAACGGTTACACATTATAAAATAACATAATGGTAATAATAATATTACTATAACATTTGTAGTGAGTCAAAATGCATAAATTAGATGACCATTATTTTGACTCACAACACTCTACAGATCTATAGGTCTACATGAAGAACCTGTTAGAGTGTTAAAGAATTTTTCTCTTGGTGCAAGACTTTTCTCATGTACAATTTTTGTAAGATCATCAACTAACATTTCAATGAGAGTTTTAGGTGAATCCATACCCACATAAGTACTCATTTTACACAATTTCAGAATATAATTGCATACGATCTGATATGAAAATGCACAAGCGAGGTGCTAATGAATGTTCCTTTCTTTTTCGAAAACATGTTCATCACATAATTTCAATATACATTCAAACTCTGCATGTACTACAAAAGCAACATCCATCTGATGATCTATGTCACTAAATTCAAGATATTCGTTATACTCAGAAGGCATTCTGGTAACCATAAGATTACTTTCTCTGAAAATATGTTCACTATATTTTTCATCGTTTGAAAAATGTTGTAAAAATACATTTAAAAAATGAATTTAATTTCTATTTTAAGTTATCGCTGACCGGTAAAGTCGCGACACATTCTAATACCGAATGGGGTTTCAGACAAGATGATTCGTTATCGTGCGACTTCTTCAATGGAGAAAATAATACGAGCTGCTGATCTACGACATAATGGCACTATCTTCAACAAAAGTGTTAGCGTATTCCGACGATATTGACATAATCGGCATGAACACGCGAGCAGTCAGTGTTGGAAAGAGAGTCGAGTCGGATGGCTCTTATGGTGAACGAGGGCAAGACGAAGTATCTAATGTCAACAAACAAAGAGTCCCGGCGTCTTGGACAGCACGTCACTGTTGACAACTACGCTTTTGAAGTAGTAAGGGACTTTGTCTATCTTGGAACCAGCATCAACCGCCGTAATGACGTCAGCTTGGAGATCATGCGTAGGATATCTCTTGCTAACAGGTGTTACTTTGGGCTGAGTAAGCAATTGAGAAGTCGAGCCCTCTCTCGAAGAACGAAAACTACACTCTACAAGTCTGTCATCATGCCTGTCCTAACAAATGGTGCTGAAGCCTGGACAATTTCCACCTCGGATGAGCGAATGCTTGGAGTTTTCGAAAGAAAAGTCCTACGCAAGATGTTTGGATCTATTTGCGTTGGTGGCGAGTACCGAATAAGGTACAACCGTGAGCTGTACGAGCTGTATGCCTATATTGACATAGTAAAGCGCATCAAAATCCAGCGGCTGCGCTGACTAGGTCATGTCGAGCAAATGGAAGAACACGCTCCAGCTAAGAAGGTGTTATATTCGGAACCCGCTGGAGGACGACGCAGTACTTGGTCTTTCTAACCTCCGGTGGAAAGACCAAGTACTGGAGAACCTGACGGCGCTTGGAATTTCTAACTGGCTCCAGCTAGCAAAGAACAGAGATGGCTGGCGAAGCATGTTATTTTCGGCCTAAATCGATATTACTGCCGGAATAATTGCCAATTGTTTTTTTGCTGACAGGTGGGTACCATTCGAAAGAAAAATCTTTTCGGTATTAAATTTGTTATGCTTCAGCCGGGCATTGAACCAACAACCTACAGATCAGCAGATACATACTTACCATAATTCCAATATTATATCTTGATTTTTGTTACTGGATTCACCGATATTGTCGATATTTCATACCATATCTATTTTTCAATTAAAGTACTCACCACTTGGCTTTTTAATATTAGCCATATTTTTTTCGACACTCCTATTTAGTTGGCACCAATAAATATACGGCAAAACACCAACAAAAGACGGGTCAACACCCTAAAAAATAAGAATATTTCTCATATTATGCTAATTATTTTATTTAAAAAAATTTAAATGAATAGTTTACCTTTTACATATTAACATAAAGAAAAAAGTGAATATATAAATTATTTCAATATATAAATTACAACAGGTGAAACATGTATCAATAGTTCAACAGATAAGAGAATCGGTTAAAATTTGTTTTATTTCCACAATATATTAGTTAAACACTGTACTGTTACCAGTACTTATTTACTTAACTAATTTCACTTAGACTTTTTATAAACCAACACCATCGAATATATCAACGTTCAGTTGCTTGCTTAATTCAAACATCTCCATAGTTTGATGTGCCAATTCGCGATCAATAACCTCACCACCTTTCGTCATAGTTTCGGTTATTATGTCTTGGACTGCACGTTGCTGCAACAATAATTCTTGGGATGAGATTTGAATTGGAACGATCATATCTTTAAGGAAAGAAGCCGCAATTCCTACACTGTAAGGCAAATAACGTGTGTACTCATGGAGTAGTGTGTCGTAACTAAAAGGTATAAGAAGATATAAAGAGGTGTAAAGAAATTGTTACTATAAAAAACTTGAATTCAATCTGGATCTAATATTCAGCATCTTTTAAGATAAGCCGAAGATCAATAAATCCTTTACAAATTTGCTAAATATCAATAGAATAAATAAAGTAAAGTAAACGATTACCCAATATGTTTCTGCTGCAATTTTCTTCCAACTAAAAAAGAAAATTAAAACCTCCCGCAAATGCTCTTTACTTTACACAAATTCGGACATTTTCGATGCAATAACAAAAATTATGTTGTTTAAAATTCAATATAATACAAACTAAATATGATTGACAAATGTCCTAGCCCTTCAACACAGCAAAAATCGGCTATTTATGTCAACCACATATTACATCCAGAGTGAAAAATCCTGTTTAATGGAGTCAAAAATCAAAACAATGCTTATTTATCTTTATGATTCCAAAGGAACTATCCATAAAGAGTTTTTCTGTTTCTGTTTTTCATATTCCTGTTCTTTGGTTCAACCAAACCGGAGTATTTTGGAATAGAGTGTATGTGGACGTCTGAAGGATTGAATATTCTAGTATAATTATTTTTTGTCCATACCGATACAAAGATAGCGTTAGGCGCAACACTTCTCAAATTGCCTACTATGTCATTAACTCCAGATTCTAAACATAAAATAAAAAGCATGTGAATGAATTAGACCAAATGTTTTTATTTATATTACGAGAGTTGCCATTTATGTTTCTTTAAAAAGTATGGAAATGCATTTGGTTATTATCAAAAATGGCTTTATTGTTTTTCAAAGTTTTCTCCTCAAACCAATTGTCGAAGTACTTTTGGCACTCCGACTGAGCCACCTCCAAAATACGGCTTTTGTTGGATTTGGATCGTCTTGGAAGACCGCATAACCCCCGATTGTTAAGTTATGCGGTATACAACGAGAAAAAATCTTTCTGACAACAAAGTGTTCATGCAATATCGAACGCACGGAGGTAGTACTAATGCCCAAAGATGCCTGTATCTCACGGTATGTCATATGATGATATTTCATTATCAGTTGACGCACAGCATCGATGGTTTCTGTCACGAACGGCGACTACGCTTGAATTCGTTAAACCAGTTATAAATTGTTGGGAGAATTGGTGCTTCATTGTCAAATGCCAAATGAAACCGACTGGAGCGCTGTTGTTGAGATAATTCGCTTCGAAAAACGTAAAAATCATAGCTCGAAAATGTTCATGAGTTAAATCCATTTTTTGACCGAGATTAATTTTTCAAGTTATTGTAAACAATACAAATAGCGCTTGAACATCAAAACGTTCTGAGTGCGTTCATGCTAAAAAATGTCACAGTTTCCAGCGGAAGTGTCAGATTTGACGAAAACGTAGTAGATCATACTATTTAAAAAAAATATAAAATGCGACATACGTATTTAATTAATGGGATGTATTAGTTTTTATATTTGTAAATTTGAGTGAAAACCTTAATATATTTTTCCTTCTACGCGAACGGGTTCAGCCAAGCTCTATGGGTCTGATTTTTATTAGTTAAAAAATACAATATCAATATTAATCTCACTCACACTCATATATATATATATATATATATATATATATATATATATATATATATATATATATATATATATATATATATATATATATATATATATATATATATATATATATATATATATATATATATATATATATATATATATATATCGATCACTGGATTCCATTAATAATAATGTTACGTTTTTATTCTGTGAACGTTTAATTCTATTTGAATTACCTTGTTCGATCACTGGATTCTGTTAATAATCACTGCAACACTTATTTTATACAACTATATACAGCAACAATTTATTTAATAATCTCTATTTACAATCAACACTGTTTACAATCAACTATTTACTATAACACTTAAATGTACTTGCAACTTTTGCCTCTGTATCAATGTTTTCGCAATCACGTTCGGAATTAGATTGATTGCTCTTCTCAACACTGGCTCTATTTATACTCTGTTGGCAACACCCCAGAATCTTCCTTTATCGAGATTCTTCTCTTCCTTTCTCGTTGGCTTGTTCTGGTTATTACTTATTTCTTTTTGTTGACATTCGTTTCGATGCTGCCAATAGTGTCAGTCCAATAGTGATGAGTAACCAACTATCGATACTCGTTACAATAATTTAATTGCAACACTTAGTTTGTACAACCATACACAGCAACAATTGATTTTATCAACTCTGTTTACAATCAACTATTTACAATAACTCTTAATGTACTTTCATCTTTTGCCTCTGATACTGTATCAATATTTGCGCAATCACGATCGGGATTCAGACCTTGTTCGTCCCGAACAAAACAACAATCGATGAAGGCTGAGCCAAATTATTTTGCAAGATATGCACACTTGGTGGTTCAGCTGTTAAACTAATTTATTTTAGCGAATTCAATTTCTTTTATACATTTCTTAGCTTATGTATACATACATACATACATAATACATAATACATAATCACTCTTACTTCGAAATATAATTCATTGTTGTTGGTTACATTATTCGATAATTGATATACATACATATTTTTAAGTTAAAGATATTAATAAAGAAAAAGGTATGAGCGCAGTTAGTGGTAGGCTAAATATATGCAAATATGTGTGTATATACTAATTTGCTTAAAATGATAATAACTAGCGAGAGTACATATTTTAGTATGAGCACACCGTTAGAATAAAAGCAATAAAGAATAGACAAATATGATTGCATTGAGGTGAATGATCGCACGACACTGACCTTGAATTTTAGAGAAATGATTTTAATAACTAAGTAGAGTACATAAGTAGAACTAAAATTATGTTATGCAGTGGTTCTGAATCGGTGAACCAACATCCCGGCCCCGTTGAAAGACATTTCAAACCGGTAGAAAAGCTAACTTGTGGATGGGCCGTCGAACGATTCCCTTTGATGTTCGGATATCAACCACACATATTCGAGAATCCTTTCCTGGAATACAGTTGATTATTGTTCCCATATGCCATTTTTGTGGTGACAAGTTGTGTTCGTGGATGATAACTAGAGTGTTGTTGTCGATGTTTGGTCGATCAGCAAACCATTTTGAGCGTACTTGAAGCTCATTGATGTACTCGTGTGACCACCGCTTCCAAAACGTTTGTTTGATGCCTGTTATTTGTGCCCATTGTTGTAGAGTACTGACGTTTGGTAATATATTTCGCTCCGGAAGAACTTGTAAATCGCCGCCAATGATGAAGTGACCTGGAGTCAATGCATCATAGTCATTTGAATTGGATGACAATGGTGTTATTGGCCGAGAATTTAGTACAGCTTCTATTTCTATCAAAGCTGTTGACAGTTCCTCATAGGTAAGTCTCGTGTTTGCGATGTTGCGATTAAGGTGACCTTTAGCTGATTTGACAGCCGCTTCCCAAATACCGCCAAAATGAGTTTAGGGGGTATAAACCTGAAGTTGACAAATTCATTAGAACAATGCCTTACAATTGTATCTTGATTTTCGCTTTTAAATAAAAATGTCTTTAATTCTGCAAGTTTACTAGAAGCGCCAACGAAGTTTGTTGCGTTATGCAAAATATGTCGGAAGGTAAACCTCTTCTTTCGATCATCCGCTTAAGTGATGCTAAGAACACGTTAGTAGAAAGGTCTGATACTATTGCGGTGTGTACTGCCTTTGTTGCTAAACAAACGAATATTGCGATGTACGCCTAGTAGAGTGTCTTGCGTCTAATTCGCAAGTAGATGTTGACTGGTCCACAAAAATCAATGCCACAGCGGGCGAAAGGACGTGGTGAAGTCAATCTTTCAACTGACAAGTGTCCCATTATTTGCTGAAACAGTTATGGCTTATACAGTACACAATATATGTACGACCTGACCATTCGCCTTGATTATCCAAAAATTGAGTCTTATCAATGCTATAAGCGCATGGTAGTGTTTGCGATAAAGATGAAGGACGTAGTGTACGAAGAATTCGCACTTGCTTGACAATAGTATCAGGTGTTTCATTTCTTCTGGAATGGCTGCTAAATGCAACCTTCTACCAACCTTCATTAATTGAAATCCTTCGACAGACTCAAGGAAAGGATTCAAGTAACGCAACGAACCATTTGTAGTTAAATTTCTCTCTAAAAGATAAATATCATTAGCAGAATGTTTTTGTTGAATGTTCCAAACTATGAATAGCAGGGCATGATGTAGCTCTTGCGGTGAAATCGGTCCTATGTCGTTGAATTCGGCTTTATGTCGTAGTTTATTTACAAATCGAAACATCCAGCTAATTAATCGAAGACTGCTAGTGAACGAACTCCGATGATTAATGGTTTCAAGAATGTGATTTTTGCTTATGGTGGTGTTGAATGCCGATTTACGTTTTCCGCTTTCTCTGACTTCTATAGTTCTTCAACTGTGCAACCTCTAGAGATTATGTCTGCAGGATTGCTGTGTGTAGGCACATACCTCCAATTGGCTCCCGCACTCTTGAATTTCAGAAATCCGATTGCCAACGAATGTCAAAAGTGTTATTGAGTGCATTTTTAACCAATTTAAGACTATTTGTGAATCTGTCCAGAGAAAAACATTAATAGATTTGTTTGAAAAAATTGATTTAATTTTTACGAAAACACGAGCTAAAAGAAGAGCACCACAAAGTTCTAGCTTCAGCAACGACTGCTTCTTGATAGGAGCGACTCTCAATTTTGCGGTGAGTAATCGAACGATGGTGTGGCCGTCCTTGTTGATTATACGCGTGTATATTGCACATCCATATACTCGGATAGATGCATCGCAGAACCCAACTAATAATTGTGTTACCTCTTGCTTTATCTGTAGAAGGTCGGCAAAAGAATCTGCACCGCACAGCAAATCATCAACGTAAAATGACGATTTAATGATGCTTGGTCCAAGTGCAAATTGATCATGATGTTGTTCTGCCAAGTAAAACAAGCTTCGTATAGCCAAATATGGTTCAGAATACATTCCATATGTTATCGTGTTGAGTTCCTACGTACGAATTTCTTGAGTTGGAGAGTTCCTCCACAAGATATATTGGAATTTCTTATCGCTTTCATGCATTAGCACTTGCCGATACATTTTGACTACAGTGGCTCCCAGCTTATTTCGTACAGTGACAGTTTAAAAATTGCTGCAGTCGTAATTCCTAATATAGCAAAAATTTGAACAAAATATAAATGCCATTTTAGAAAGGAAGGTTTGTTTTTTATTTTCCAAAATTTACTTTTTCAAAATTTTAGTGTTTGACACTATAAAAAAATAAAATAAGAAAAAAATAGGAAAATTCATGTCACAGCTTATTTCGTACAGTCTCTTTAAGTTCAAACTAAAAACAAAGTAAGTTGATTTTAATATTTAGTTGACATCCCTTAGCGTTAATGACAGCCTGGAGTCTATTTGGCATTGAATCCACCAATTTTTGAGTGATGTCTGGTGTGATTTTTTTCCATTCTTCCATCAGTACCTTCTTTAGGTCTTGCTTATTAGAAATCTTGTGTGTTCTTATTTTATTGTCCAAAATAGACCAAAGATTTTCAATCACATTCATGTCAGCTGACTGTGGTGGTGGAGACATCAAGTGTGGGCAGTTCCAAATAAGCCAAGATTGCACAATCCCAGATTTATGTTTTGGGTCATTATCTTGGTAGTACCGAAATTCTTCCCGCAAACCCAGTTTGTCTGCACTTTGAAGTAAATTGTTTTTCAGAATCTCGAGGTACTTCATTTTGTCCATTGTTTCCTCAATAAAAACCAATTCACCTACTCCGGCTGCTGACATACAGGCCCAAACCATCACGCTACCGCCACCATGCTTCACTGTGGGCTTAAGGTTCTCCTTGTTTAGCTCGGTATTCGCTTTACGCCAAACATATGACATTCCGTCCGAGCCAAAAATATTAAACTTAGACTCATCCGCGAAAATAACGGTATTCCAGAACGCAGGAGTATTAATAATATGCTCTTTGGCGAAGTCAAGTCGGCGTTGTATATTCATTTTCGAAATGAATGGTTTCTTTCGGGCTACTCGACCGTTCAAGTCATGATTGCGCAGCACACGTCGGACAGTTTCAGCACTGGATGATTTTCCTATTTCACGCTGAACCTCTGCAGCCAACTTCGGAGCGGATAACTTTGGATTTTTCTTAATTTTTCGTACAATATAACGCTCGTCGGAAGCGTTGAAAATCTTATTAGGTGCTTCTCTGCCCTTGTTCTCCAACCGATTTTCGCGAACGAAGCGTTGAATGATGTATTGGACAGTTGAGGCACTTAAATTTGTCATTTCAGCAATTTTTCGCACACTCTGACCTTTCCTAAAATGGTTAATTACCAGTTTACGCTGTTCCATCGTTGTACGACGACCCATAACGCTAAATGTTTAATTTACAGCACTTTAACTATTTAAAATAATAATAATAAAAATTGTTATAATAGTTAAAAAGGTCCAAAAACTCATACAATTCAAAAAAACTTTGTAACTGCGCGGCAGAATGAAACTTACTTACATTGAAGTTTGTGTACGAAATAAGATGTGAGCTGAAAATCAGCTGATCAATAGTTTTTCTCTCTTGCATGACAAAAAGAACAATTTTTGGGGTTCCCCGTTTTCTTATTAGGTTTACTAAACACATACATAGACATCTACATTCAAAACTTATTGATAAGTTTTTTAGTTTCGATGTTACAGCCATGTACATAAAAATATATACACTGTACGAAATAAGCTGTGAGCCACTGTATATCAGCGGTTAACGCAAATTGATGTAGGCGAAAACGAAGAAGAAGAAGAACCAGCTCACACTGAATTGTAGGATCAACCATTTGAATATCGTTAAGAGATTTTTGAGTTGAAGTTCGACAAGAAGCATCAAATACGAAACGCAACTTAGTTGTTGTACTCGTTGGTTTCAACACACAGTTATGTGGGATATAATAGTGCGGTACAACTAAGCTTTGATTCTCCACGATGCTCATGTGTCCCAAACGTTCGTATTCATCCATGAATTCTAAATACTGCTCTCTTATTAGTGGTGATTTCGCCAAATGACTTTCTTGTGCATTGAACCGTCTCAATGCCATGGTATATGAGTTACCCAAGCGGGATGGATCATTAAATTGTTGCTCGATTGGTATCGACCCGATACAACCCATCCTAATAATGTTTTCTGCAAAATTAGTAGATTTGATCCAAGCTTGATTTGACCTACTGACAGCAGGCTAAAGAAAGTTTCTGTACCCAACAACAAATCGTTTTTCCTTGGTACGTAAAATTTGTCATCAGCAAGAACAATATTGCTAGCAATATTCCAAGATGAAATATCGATTTCTGGGTCTGGCTGATAGGCAATGTGAGGTGTGATGCAAAATATTAGCGGTAGTTCGAATTCGTTTACTTGCGATTTGCTATTAATTGTGGTCTTGTATTTTATAGTTGTTGACGACCTACCGATAGTTTAGATCTCAATGTTTTGTTTGATTTTTGGCAATAGTAACCTTTGCGAAAATTCTTCTGTAATAAAATTTACCTGAGAGCAAGAGTCCAGTAAGGCCTTGCCAATCTGCAACCACCCGACGAGTCACGAACTAAAATCTTTGCAGTTGCTAGAATTATGTTATCAGATGACGAATTGTGCATGTGTGTATGTCCTGTTGCCTCGCGTGATGGTAATGGCTGATTTGTGGTATGTTGACCTGGCGTAGACCCGAAATGAAGCAAACTGTGGTACTGCCTTGAACAGACGTTGCATCTGTGTGCTGATTGGCAATGGGCTATTTTATGTCCCTTCGAAAGACAATTGATGCAAGTCCTAATATCTTTGCATGATCAAAACGCTATGTGGTGTTAAATGACTTAAAACGATCGCAACTGGAAATCTTATGAAATGTGCTTGAACAAACGGAGCACGTCATATTGGAGGATATAAATGTGTAACCTCTAAGCTGATCCCTTGCCTTACTTTTGGCTGGTTTTATATTACCTCGAACAACGGAAATCGTAGCATGTGTATGGTCAATGGATTCCAAATATTGGCAATTCCTCTCCAACACTTTCGTACAGTCTTCCCACGTCGGTAGCGTCTTAAAACCCTACTATT
Source organism: Megamerina dolium (assembly GCA_963854835.1). NCBI lineage: Eukaryota > Metazoa > Arthropoda > Insecta > Diptera > Megamerinidae > Megamerina > Megamerina dolium. Next base: position 61,313,757 of record OY978525.1, on the reverse strand, counting down.
CTTTCCACAGCCTATTGGTCTCTACATCAGATTTCTGCAATACTAAATAAATTAACATAGTTTGCGAAATCTTCCTATCATTACCCAATGACAAAAGAGAACTGTAAATGGTTGAAGCCTTGTCAATAAGACTTCTCAACTGTAAAGCATTCGGTTTCGAGACTAATGGTAGTTCAAACAAGGACTAAATGTTTTCCAAGTAAATTAAAGTTTTGTTATCGTACTTGCCCTCAGCCGTTCCAATGCATTTGGATAATTTGCGTTTGTCACCTGAAATGCATCTACTGTTTCTAAGGCCTGACCTTGAAGTGAATTCCGCAAATGATTAAACTTTTCAATACTAGACAGGCTAAATTCACGATCTATAATCTGCTTGAAAGATGTTATAAAATTCTGATATTCTGAATACTTGCCATTAAAGGTTGGAAGTTTGAGTTGCGTTAATTTTGTGCTAGGCTGAGTTATGCAAGCTGTTTCTGGAAGTGAGACATTATGGTCTTCTATTAACTGTGCTTGGATGGCTATTTTTGTGGTGACGTAAAGGTTTTCGAAGTCAGCGTCCAGGTGTCCAATTTTTCAATATCCGTTTGAATCGAGAATATTTGCTTAAAATATGATTCAAGAATGACCAAACGGCATTTGTATTCTGCACCTGACAGGACCTTTCCACCTGGTCACAAACTAGCATCCACTATATTCTTAATGCGTGTGATATTTTTCTTCACGCTTGTACGTTGTTGTTTAAACTCGTCCAAAGACATTTCCAAATCCAATTTAAAATTATGTAGGTCTGCGATCGAAGACGTAAAGCTTACTTACAGTCGGCAAACAGTGTAAACGCTAATTGCAAATTGTGTAAAGCCCTTATTTTAGGGTACAGAAAAGCGATATGTAAACGAAAAACGACAATGGTAATGATGATCTACCAGAGACAATGTATATGCAATACGATGTGTGCAATGACAAGTAACGGTAGCGATGAGTCAAATGAGCAGTGTAGTGTAGTGTAGTGTAGTAGCGATAACGACGACTCGACAGCGGTAATGTCTATATGAGACAATCTATGTGCGTTCTAGTCTAGCGACAAGTAACGGAAACGATGAATCGAATGGATAATATAGCAATGTTTTGTAGCTAGTACAAAAATAGCAGAGAGACGTCTAATACTGACCACCAAATGCCAAATGTTATCAATCGTTCAATACAATATATGCTGAGCTCGTGCCCCACGTTGGGCTCCAAAAAATGTAGGGTTAAAAGCGTTTTTTGTAACCGCGCAAATGTTCAAAAAGCAAAAAAAAAAAAACAATCGATGAAGGTCGAGCCAACATTATTCGATAATTGATATACATACATATTTTTAAGTTAAAGATATTAATAAAGAGAAAGGTATGAGCGCAGGTTAGTGGTAGGCTAAATATATGCAAAATATCTTAAAATGATAATAACTAGCGAGAGTACATATTTTAGTATGAGCACACCGTTAGAATAAAAGCAATAAAAAATAGACAAACATGATTGCATTGAGGTGAATGATATCACGACACTGCCCTTGAATTTTAGAGAAATGATTTTAATAACTAAGTAGAGTACATAAGTAGAACTAAAATTATGTTATCTAGTGGTTCTCAATCGGTGACCCAACAGATGTAAAGGGTTTCCATTAGGGACATAACAATTTCGTATCCTTATATGAACGCACCCTTAAACTTTTTTAATCAACTGTCAATGTCAAAACATTAGTTAAAGTCAATATTTTCACCATGGTAAAGTTCACGAACCAGCAACGTTTGGAAATTATTAAAAATTACTACCGAAATTCTGAGTCGGTGGTCGCAACTTTAAGAGCGAAAAATCGTCTTCAGCGATGAAGCTCATTTCGGGCTCAACGGCTTTGTCAATAAGCAAAATATGCGTTATTGGTCAACAACAAATCCACAAGAGCTTCTTGAGACACCGTTGCACCCGCAAAAAGTTACTGTTTGGTGTGGTTTTCATGCCGGAGGTGTGATTGGGCCTTATTTTTCGTGGATGAAAACGACCGTCATGTTAACGTCAATGGAGAGCGCTATCGTACTATGTTGGAGTTGAGTGAAAGTCACCAATAAGAGTGGACGTGTTTGATAGAGTCGGAAAAGTGATTGTTTTCAGTAAAAAAAAAAAATTTTAATATTTTGCGAAAAGACGCTAAGAAACTCAAGGAGTTATTTCGGTGATTTTTTTTTTTTTTTAGAAAAAAAAAATAAAATAAAATAATATCGTTTGCAAACAATTTGTTTATAATATGAGTGTTCAGCGCTCTCCTCCCCGGCAACGGCAATCGCCTGTTAATGTGTGTGTAAACAATAATTTGCAATCACCCGCGTAAACCCCCCCGATAAGTGCATTATCAAAAAAAACAGTTGATACACACTGCACAAGTGAAAGTAACAGTGCAAATCTTTTGCCTGTACATATTCCTCACTCTAACACTACATCAAAATTTGCAACAACAATAAATACAGACAAAAAAAATAATTTGTTAATTTGTTCTCTCGTGATATACTATCTCCCTCTATACCGTGGAGTGTACAATGCGCTTCTCCTGCTGTAACACCAACAGCTACAACATCAAAGCAAACAAATAACGGCCTTTCTACTGAAGTGCGTGACCCAGTAGTAAAAGCAACTAGTGCGATGACTAATAAAGAACCAGTTGCTGTTCAAACTGGAATTGATCGCTACATTATTGTAGTAAAGCGAAAAAGAAGTCCACAAAATTCAAAACAAATGAATTCAACAAAAATTCAAAAGCAGAACACTACCCCTATTAGTTCGGAAAATAGATACGCTTTGCTTTCAGGTGATGAAAGTGACGAAAATATTATCTCCAAGAAAAATTTCAAACCCCCACCCATTTTCTTAAGAGAACGCAACTCAGACAAGTTGATTTCTAGAATTATAAGTCTTATAGGACCAAAGAATTTCCACGTTGTTCCTATTCGCAAAGGCCAAATTGAGGAAACGAAAGTGCAAATCTACAGCGAAACTCATTATCGCAAAGTAATTGCGGAATTTGATGCTGTAAAAAAGAATTACTACACATATCAGCTAAAAAGTAGTAAGGGCTTAATCGTAGTACTCAAAGGCGTCGAACAGTATTCAACATTCTCAACAAGAGCAATATACCTCAACCGTTATATCGTATTGAGCTGCAGCCTGAAACAAAACCCCTAAAAAAAGGTGAAGTACACCCCATATATAAAATTCGATATTTATTGCATCGCAAAATCACAATCGAAGAACCCCATAAGAGAACTGGACCTCCTCAGTGCAGCAACTGCCAAGAATATGGACATACTAAGACATATTGTACCCTGCCAGCTGTTTGTGTGATTTGTGGACATCTCCATAAATCAAACATATTCCCAAAATTTAAAGGCAATGCTAGCATGAAAAAATGCAGCAATTTTGGAGGTAATCACACCGCAAATTATAGAGGTTGCCCAGTATATACAACCCTAAAGCTAAATTTCTCCGCTAGCAATCAACCTCTAAAACCAGTTGAGCAAACTCAGATAGCCAACTCAAGTAAGAGACAAAATATTGATGCAACACAATTCTTCTCTGCAATCCCAAATAAGTATCAAACCAATTCATACGCTATCGTGTTAAAACAAAACCCACACCAAGCCCCCAAGGTAATTGCGTTAGAAAGAAAATAGACTGGTTAAAATTCAAGAAATATATAAATTCCCATCTTCCTCTGAGTACTGTATTAAGAAATGGACACTATGTAGACTTAGCACTCGAAAAATTCAACCAGCTGCTCTCATTAGCTCTCAGCTCAGCCACCTGCACAAAGGTATGCAAGCAATCAAACTATAGCCCATACACACCAGTCGATATTGAATTGCTAGTAAGACAGAAAAGAAGACTCCGAAGACAATGGCAAGAATTCAGATCACCGAATCTGAAAACACAGCTACAGCACTGCACTCGAAAGTTAAAGCAAGCCTTAAAAAATAAAAACAACAAAGAGTTAGAAGAGCACATAGCGAAATTAACACCTGGTGAAGCGTCAGACTACTCTTTGTGGAAATCAGCAAAAAACTCAAATCGGCCAATTATCACTGATTCCCCCATCCGTTTAAGTGACGGTAATTGGGCTAGAAGCAACTGTGAGAAGGGTTTGGCTTTTGCAAACCACCTAAAAAGTGTGTTTACACCCAATCCACCCTCTTCACAGTCCTCATTACCAAAATTAACTTCTCAACCTTGCTCAATAACGCTCAAAATTAAAAAAAAGGACATATTCAAAGCAATTTATAGAGATTTAAACCCAAAAAAATCACCTGGTCCAGATAAAATTACCGGTAAAATGATAAAAGAGCTACCTCCGGCTTCAGTAATTCATCTGATGCACATTTTCAATGCTATCCTTCGTATTAAACACTATCCCAAATGCTGGAAAACTTCAAAAATTATTATGATAGCAAAACCAGGAAAAGACCCTACAAAAGTTGCATCGTACAGACCTATCAGCCTCCTGCCTCTACTTTCTAAAGTATTCGAAAAGCTACTTGTCATGAATATAACTCCATTTATTAATCTCAACCAACTGATTCCTCAACATCAGTTTGGATTTAGAAAACAGCACGGCACAATAGAACAAGTCCACCGCATTGTAACTCTGATAAGGAACACTTTTGAAGAAAAAAAGTATTGCTCAGCTGTCTTTCTTGATATCACTCAAGCTTTCGATAAAGTATGGCACGATGGCCTTATTTACAAACTCAAACTATTACTGCCTGCAAATGTCTCCTCATTGCTTAGTAGCTACCTCACGAAAAGACAATTTCTCGTACATCACAAGGATTACACAACAAATCCATTGGATATTCACGCTTGCGTTCCTCAAGGAAGCGTTTTGGGTCCCTTACTGTATCTCTTATACACTTCAGATATGCCCAACAATAACTATACATTCATATCGACCTTTGCAGATGATACGGCAATATTGTGCTCTCGCTCTAACTCCATAGAAGCTACTAAACTCCTGCAGACTTATGTCGATTATCTCGAAATCTGGCTAGCAAAATGGCGTATAAAAGTCAATGAATCAAAGAGCGTACATGTAACCTTCACGCTAAGGCCAGATACATGTCCCCCACTTAAAATTAATGGCCAATCAGTTCCACAATGTTCCTCAACAAAGTACTTGGGTATTCACCTCGACAGAAGGCTGACTTGGAAAAATCACATAGAGGCAAAGAAAACTCAGATCAAGCTTAAAATTAATCAGTTATGGTGGCTGATACACAAAAGATCAAAGTTGAATCTCGAATACAAAGTGCTATTATATAAAGCAATCCTGAAGCCAATCTGGACTTATGGTATTCAGTTTTGGGGCACCGCATCTCCCTCAAATATCGAAAAATTGCAGCGAATACAATCCAAGTGTCTGCGAATTATTGTAAACGTGCCTTGGTATATGAGGAACGTTAACATCCATCGAGATTTAAATGTACCCACAATTTCTGAGGAAGTTGCAACGTCTTGCAGAAGCTACATTCAAAAATTACACAGTCATCCGAATCCCCTTGCTAGGCAATTGTTGCTGAGCACGGGGCATCGTCGATTAAAAAGAAAAGACACACTGAATATGCTGTAAAATTGCTATACCTCGTGACTCAACAAATTGTGATGGAACGTTGGGAATATCACATAATTTTATTTAGTTTGTAAGATTTGATTACATATTGTTAGTTTCTAAGTAATTTTAGAAAGATCCAATAAAAAGCTTGTTAAAAAAAAAAAAAATGTTTGAAGATTATTTGTAGCCACAATTGGATGAACTTGACATCAGCGATATGTGGTTTCAACAAGACGATGGTACTAGCCACAGAGCACACGCCACAATCGATTTATTGCAAGGCAAATTCGGTGAACGTGTTATCTCGAGAAATGGTCCGGTCGAATGGACGCCACGTTCATGCGATCTAACACCATTGGATTTCTTTTTATGGGGCTTTATCAAGTCACTGGTCTATGCCAACTAGCCAGCAATTTTAGACGAGCTCAAAGACAACATCCAACGCGAAATTGCCAACGTTCCGGTAGAAATGTGTGCTATAGTGGTGGAAAAATGGGTCCAAAGAATCGACCGCTGTAAACGGGCAATATATCCACAATAAATTTGAACTCAATATCTCAAATATTTCTGTGTTTTATTAATAGATAAAATTGTTATGTCCCTAATGGAAAACTCTTTACTTCATCCAACTGTTGCCGCTTTTCGCTAGTATTTATCTTTGGTATTTATCTACGACTTTTCTTAAATATTCCTCCAAGGTACGGTCAAATCGTTCTACCATGCCATCAGATTGTGGAAGCAAAGGTGTTGTAGGAGTTTTGTATATACCCAGCATACGGCACATCTCTTGGAATACAACTGAATCGAAATTTCGACCTTGGTCTCAGTGTAACTCCATCGGTCGCAGGCTTTGCCACTGCGCCTAGTATTGGACTCACATTAGCCATTTCTTGCCAATCTGGACGTACGTTCTGCTTTTTGTATTTCATGATCTTTGTGAGATCTGGGTCGTTCCACTGATCTTCTTGAACTCGTTAGGTGGTCCATGACTCTTCCGGCATTACATTCGTAAGTCGTAGGTTAACAATGTGATTCTGGCTTCTTACCCGAGAACAAAGTTTTTTATACACGGTGCACGTACGACGAGATGGAGTATCAGCTTTACTACGATGACTCACATCACAATCTTCCCTTCGTTGTCCTGGTGAATTCGGTCTTTGTTGCTTGCGTCGTAGACGACAATTACGCGCCATATCTATATATATATATATATATATATATATATATATATATATATATATATATAAAAATATATATATATATATATATATATATATATATATATATATGTATATATATATATATAAATATATATATATATATATATATATATATATATATATATATATATATATATATATATATATATATATATATTAGGGTGGGTCAAATTATAGGGGGCCGAAAAAATGTTAAGGGGCTCATCGAGATTCTTGTTCTACGGGTCATTTGAAGATACTTTTCCAAAGAAACCATAGCTCTAAAATGAATTTCGAGCCCCCTACCTATTTTTTCAAAATAGGTATTTTTTCTAGAAATATTCGAGAATAGAGGCAAAATGCTATTTCCTTTAGCCAAATGTGTATGTGGGGGTTTTTTGGGTCGCGGAATCCATTTTTGACATTAATTTTTATTTTTGAGTGCCGCCAGAGGGCGCTTTCGTACATTTTTTTGGAAAAATATACGATACTGTTGTGGAAATAGACGAATTTTTGACTTTGTATTGAATATATTCAAAATACATACTCGAATTATAAATTGTTAAATCATATTCCATACATTTTGTTCCTTTTTCCAGCTTTTCTAAAAATAAAATCGATAGATTTCAAGCTAAGACCTAAATCACATTTTTACCAGCTTTTGAAGAAAGAAAACCTCAAAATCTAGCTGGAAAATCTTAATATTTATAAATTAATTAATTAATATTTAATTTTAAACATGGATCTATTGCCGTCAACATCACAAGCCGCACCAACATCAATAAGTACCGAAAGTAGTTTGAAACATATGCCTTCTCACGATGTTCCTGCTTTTGGTATGTCTTCTGATTTGACTGGTCTGAATCTGCCAACTAAACAGGATATTTTAAGATGCTATTTTTTCTTGGCCGAACGTGCTAAAAGGCAAAGTAAAATGTTTTCATATAAAACATTTACTCCTCAAGTGACAGACAAATTGATTGGAATTTGGAGCAAACTAAATATTGAAATTATATGCAAACGAAATATTGTTAGAAAATTGAATACCTTGCTTGACAAATACTACACTGCAGATAAATGCAAAGCACACATTTGAGTATTTGGGGAAAAAATCTATTTTGAAAAATCCGGGGGCTCGAAAATCATTTTAGAGCTATGGTTTCTTTGGAAAAGTATCTTCAAATGACCCGTAGAACAAGAATCTCGATGAGCCCCTTAACATTTTTTCGGCCCCCTACAATTTGACCCACCCTAATATATATAAATATATATATATATATATATATATATATATATATATATATATATATATATATATATATATATATATATACGAGCATATATGTACATATACATATGTCTTTGTGTGAGTGATGGGGTGCCAGGTGAACTCGTTCCAACGATGGTTGCTTCCTCCAGGTGATCGTGGTGTGTGTGAGTGTGGGGATGTTTGTTAGTTCAATGCTGTTGTTGTATATTGAGGTTGTTGGTGGTGATGTATTTTGTGTTTCTGCTGTTGCTACGTACGATGCTGCAGTTTATTTATTATAATAAATTAATGATAACACACGCGATTATTTTTTACTTTAAATTAACAATATTAACAGAGAGGGAGAGAGTTTCGAATTAGCCCGTACTATCTGTCTATCTTCTTCGGGATATATTTCGAGAACAACAAAAACCAATCAAAACCAATCAACAAAAACCACTCAAATGAAGACAAACAAACAGTGCACGCGTCTAACTCTGGCGTAGACAATATGCATACATAAGAACATATATTAAAATGAAATTACTAAAATGTAATGAAAATAATTAAACGAAAAAAAATTAAAATTATTCGTCCAGTATATTTTAACGAGTATCGATGGTTGGTTACTCATCACTATTGTAAATGACACGAATATTGGGAGCATCGAAACGAATGACAACAAAAAGAAATAGGCGATAACCAGAACACGCCAACGAGAAAGAAAGAGATGAATATCGACTACCATAAAGAAAGATTCTGGAGTGTTGCCAACAGAGTATAAATAGAGCCAGTGTTGACAAATGCAAATCAATCGAATCCCGAACGTGATTGCGCAAACATCGATACAGTACCAGAGGCAAAACTTGCAAATACTTTAAGAGTTATTGTAAATAGTTGATTGTAAATAGAGTTTGTTAAATAAATTGTTGCTGTATATGGTTGTACAAAATATGTGTTGCAATTATTATTGATAGAATCCAGTGATCAAACAAGGTTAATTCAAATAGAATTAAACGTTCACAGAAATTTTTTTTTTTTTTTATTATACATTTTCTTTATTTATTGAATCTATTCCTAAAGAATCTAACAATAAGTTTTAAAATCTTAATCTAATTCCACAACAGTAGCTCCTTATTATCTAGAGCAATGTTTTTTGTACGATGCTCTTCTTTTTATTGGAAGGCTGGCAGGTCCTTTCTTCGAAGGCGCGAAGTATAGCAGGTATTGAGCAAGATTCTTGCTAGTGTGTTTGGATGTCTTTGTAATCTTCTAGTATATTTTTGTCTAGTGTTTTTAACTTCAATTTCTACCATTGGGATATTTAAGTCATTGTGTATACATTCATTTCTAATATACCATGGTGCACCAGTTATCATCCTTAACATTTTAGACTGAGATCTCTGTATGATTTCAATATTGCTATTACTAGTGTTCCCCCATAATTGGATTCCGTAACTCCAAATTTTTTTTTTCAACTCCAAATTGGCTTTATTATGCTGTTGTACAGTAGGACCTTGTATTGCAAGTTTAATGGTGATCTGAAATTGATGAGCCAGTGCAGACAAGAAGCTTTTAATTTCATCTGAGTTCTTTTTGCTTCGATGTGCATGCGCCATTTAAGCCGGCTATCTAAGTGTATCCCTAGGTACGTGACTTCATTTGTATGAGTTATGGCGATATTATTTAGTGTAACTGTCGGGCATGTGATTTTGTTAAGCGTGAACGTTACATGTTTACATTTGGACTCATTAACTTTTAAGCGGCAGTTAGATAACCATTTTTCAACAAGTACTAAATGCTCCCCTAAATCTGTGGATGCCTTAATTGGGTTTCGATTACGGCTTAGAATAGCAGTATCATCAGCAAATGTAGATGTCAACAACCGTGCATCTGTTGGTAGATCGGAAGTATATAATACATATAGAATGTGGCCAAGAACGCTACCCTGTGGAACTCCGGCATTTTCACAGAAATGAAAATGTAACAATTGGTGTCAGAAGTGAAAATATGATGAAAATTGACCAACTGCTGCTGATGAAGTCGCACGATAACGAATCATCTTGTCTGAAACCCCGTTCGGTATTAAACGGTGCAGAGAGGTCCTTCCCAATTTTCACTGCACAACGGGAGTTATGCAGTGTCATTCTACAAAGTCGAATGAGCTTTGCAGGAATATCGAACTCAGACATTGTCGCGTAGAGGTAATCCCTTACCGGACTGTCGAAAGCGGCTTTCTAATCAACAAATAGGTGGTGTGTGTCGATCTGTTTTTCTTGGGTCTTCTCCAGGATTTGGCGCAGTGTGATAATCTGGTCGATGGTGGATTTACCAGGTCTGAAGCCACACTGATAAGGTCCAATCAAGTTGTTGAGCATAGGCTTCAACATTTCACACAGTATGCTCGATAGAACCTTGTATGCGATGCTCAGGAGACTTATTCCACGGTAGTTGGCGCAAATTGTGGGGTCACCTTTTTTATGTACAGGACAGAGAACACTGAGAACACATCAGGCATGCTTTCATCCGACCATATTCTGCTTATGAGCTGGTGCATGCAGGCGAGCAGCTCATCGCCTCTGATCTTAAACAACTCGGCAGGCAGGCCATCAGCAACTGCAGCTTTGTTGTTCTTCAGCCTTAAAATGGCCGCTTCAACCTCGTCATAGTCGGGTGGTGGAACATCAACACCATCATCTGTAATTGGGGTTATCGGGCAATCTCCTCCACTGGCGGAATTGTTCGTAGCATCGCCATTCAGTAACGTGGAGAAGTGTCCCTCCATAAGCTCAGTACACTCTGGACATCTATAACCAGATTAACATTTCCATCACGACAAGAAGAGGCTCCGGGATTTAAACCGCCACTTAGGCGCTTGATCTTTTCGAAGAATTTTCGAGTCTCATTCTTGTCGGTACACATCTCTATCACCTCACACTGGCGTCTTTCCAACTCCCTCTTCTTGCGCCTGAAAAGACGTTTCTCTACACTCCTTTTCTCTCTGTACCGCTTCTTAACAGCTCGCGGTGTGCCTGCAGGCAGGGTTTTCCTGTAGGCGGCGTCTTTCTCTGCGGTAACGTCGCGAGACTCCTGGTCATACCACTCATTCAGCAGTAGCAGCAGTAGTCATGGAGTGGGATATATGTGACCACCGTGCGCATGTATCATCAAGTGGGGGAGTGTTCTGCATAAGCAGATCCGATAGTCGAGTGGCAAATGCATCTGCTGTCTCTGGTGATGGCAGTTTAATCACGTCGAGCTTTCTCTGTGTTGGACTTCTTTTGTTATTTGATTCGATTTCGATTTTGATTGATAATTTTGTCATATTGAAAATTAAATTTTCTTCTCTGTCATTAATTCGATGAGTTAATTATCATTGGAAACCGAATTCGTATTCTCGCGGAACAACTACTTTGGGCGAGCGGTCCAACATCCATTAGACGTAACAGAAGCAGGGGGCACTATGAGCTATATCGCGAGTATAGATGATGCCTCTTCAAGCACCTCATATCCGCTTTTAGAACGCTTTACAGCGAACACGACTTATTAAGTGACTCTCAAGAAAAAAAAATGCCACTTTAACTGATGTTACATCTGTACAAGTAAACCACAGTAGCCTAAGCCTAAGCTACCGTCCTGAACCGTCTGGCAGAAGATAAGCCAAACTTCGTCCTCGTTCAGGAACCATTGGTGAACAGAGAGAGTATTCACGGTTAAATTAGGGCACATAGATTGGCAAAAGTACAACCAATTGTTTTTTTTATTCATAAATATATCAACGAAGATGTAACCACCATAAGCTGGGAGACTGGCTTGTCTCCTTCAATCTATCTTATGGTATCCAGGACCCATACCACCTTACACTTTGTCTTTGCATCAACACTGCACCTGCACCGAATTTACATGCATCCGTATGCAATTCAGTATTCAGTATTCTTTTTTTCGCCAGGCCAAAAACCGTTTATCAAAAGACACTTTTCTCTAAAAATACTGCTGTATGGCCCTGAATAAGGTGCTAACTTTTTTTTATATCAATAGTGCTTATTTTCTAAAAAAATTGTTTTTTGAAAAAAAAAGTTTTCAAATTTTTTATGTTGATCATAACTTTTAAAATATTAAAAATGGGTTATAAATGTGTTATATCACTGAAAAGGTATTAAAACACCTTTTTTGTAAATAAAAATTGCGAATTTGAGTAATTTCAATCACAAATTTGAACTTTGACCTTGAGTCTTATTTGGTCGTTAGCGACAAACAATTTTTGTTTTTTATATTCACAAAAATAGGCTTTATACGAAGGCTTTATATGGACTTGGCCACAGAGAAGTTAATGTTGGTAGACTTTGTTTAAGTGTGAAATGACTCAGTATTCATGCGATGCATGAATGCATGGTGCGATCAGCGTTTTGCAGTAAACGATGTGCTGTGACATCTGTTGACCACTGAGTCTGAGGATGTGACTTGATGAGATTAAAGCAGTAGAATATGCTTAGAATAGAAATATATAAAATATATTCAAAAATAAAATATATTACTTTTGATTGCTAAAAAGATTATAAATATTTCTTTATTAAGGTTATAAGCACAAGGTCAAGCATATTCGAATATTAGGAAAATTAATGCCGGCGTTCCTCAAGGCAGCATACTTGGACCAGTCCTGTATTTATTATACACTTCTGATCTGGCAGTTCCAAAACCAAGGAAATTAGCCACATTTACAGATGACACCTAAATATTATCTGTTGGCATAAACGAGCTTGAATCTGCTGAAAAATTACAAGCATCTATTGACGAGGTTGTACAATGGACCAGAATGTGGAATATTAAACTAAACGAAACAAAATCGAGTCACATTAACTTTACAAAAAAGAAAATTGCGTACATATCGGTTAATATCTTCTCAGTCATTGTGCCATATGCTAACAATGCTAAGTATTTGGGGATGACATTAGACGCCAAGCTTAAATGGAAAGAATACATCAAGATTAAAATAGTGGAACTTAACATAAAAAACCAAAGACTAGAATTGCTTATCGGTAGAGGCTCAAAACTGTCGGTACAAAATAAACTTCTGATCTACAATCAAATATTGAAACCAGTGTGGACCTACGGAATCCAACTTTGGGGATGCAATGCAAATTCTAACATTGAGGTCATTCAGCGTTTTCAAAATAAAGTGCTACGAGCTATCGTTGGCGCCCCTTGGTATGTATGAAACGTTTTGTAACGTTTCAATTAAAAAAAATTAACGTTATAAAAATAAACCAAAAAAACAGTTATTTATATTGGCACTAACAACTACAGTGGTGACAATCACATAACAAAAAAAAAAAAAGATGACATAAAATCTCGTCGTTTCTGCCAGGAAAAAGCAGTTGATGGAATTGGCGAAAGAAATATTGCCAAACGTGCAGTGTTTTCCGAACCTACGGTCATAGGAGATCATCACGAATTATAGCACTTGAACCGCTTTTAGAAAGACCTGGTATTCCCCATCTGAGGGGGCAAAGATGGTTGGATAAAATCAATTATTACACGAATGATTAATGATTAAAGCAGCCTAACGTAAGCATTACCCAATACAATTTTGCGAAGAAAATACTGTTAGACTCTTGTGGTATAATAGGAGGTCATGAAGTCTCATTTCTAATCGATGGCCGCAAGATATCAGACACCAGAAAATCTTTTCGGGCAATATCTTTCAATATTTTCAAATCAATTTGAAATTCGAAACGAAAGGATACTATTTGGAAGGACAGTGGGAAGAGATATAATTTTGAAAAAGAAGATTTGGGAGGTCAAAGGGTTATCTCGTGTTTCAATTGTAAATCAGAAGAGCACTTCGCCAATGGGTGTGACAAACCGAAAAAGAAATGCATCAAATGCAAGCGTCTTTATCATATTGATAAAGACTGCTTTAAAGGTAACAAGTGCCTTCATATTAGGGTAAAGTGGTTTTATAGTTGGAATTTTGAGTGTTCATTCGAGATTGGTTTAGCTACAGCTTTTATTGCAATATTGCAATGCTCAGGGTATAGATATTTTAGTTGGGCAACCATTTATTAATCACCAGAATATTACTATGGTAGTAAGCTATGGTGTTGTACATCTATTCAACCGAGATTTAAATGATTTACCAGAGTTGAAGAGTTGCCACAAAAGAAAATAACTTTATGGGCTCAGGAAACAACATTGATTCTAAAAAATCATGCTAGCTATATTGAAAATAAGTCCAAAACCAATTCCAACCCAGAGAGTATCTTTATTGAAGAGTTAAATGGTAACAACTTAAAAATTCATTGCACTGTTTTGAGCTGTATAACAAATACTAACGGAGTCATTTTTGTGTTGAGTGATTCTGATGAAGACATATTATTCCATAAAAATCAGTCGTTAGTTAGAGAACATCAGTGTTAACTTGATAATAATATACAAACTGATGGTTTTTGCACAAGTGTCCATGAAGTGAACCGATAACAGCAACACAATTAGAAAAGTTAAACGACGCCGTTGCTATAAAACTAAGGAAATTAAGTTAAAGGATGATAATCCCGTGACTTGTAAACCGTATATAATGTCTTGGACTGAAAGAAAATAGTTCGAGGCATAATAAATGAATTGAAATGTGCTAATATAATTTTCATCATCAAATTTTGAAAGCCCAATTACTTACTTACTTACTTACTTATGTGGCCATAACAACCGAATATCGATTTAGGCCGAAAATAACATGCTTCGCCAGACATCTCTGTTCTTCGCTAGCTGGCGCCGGTTAGAAATTCCAAGCGCCGTCAGGTTTTCCTGTACTTGGTCTTTCCACCGGAGGTTTGGTCTTCCTCTTCTTCCTACTTAGCTGGAGCGTGTTCTTCTATTCGCTCGACATGACCTAGCCAGCGCAGCCGCTGGATTTTGATGCGCTTTATCATGTCAATATCGGCATACAACTCGTACAGCTCATGGTTATACCTTATTCGGTACTCGCCACTTTTCTTTCGAAAACTCCAAGCATTCGCTCATCCGAGTTGGAAATTGTCCAGGCTTCAGCGCCATATGTTAGGACAGGCATGATGAGAGACTTGTAGAGTGTAGTTTTCGTTCTTCGAGAGAGGGCTCGACTTCTCAATTGCTTACTCAGTCCAAAGTAACACCTGTTAGCAAGAGTTATCGTACGCATGATCTCCTTGCTATCGTCATTACAGTTGTTGATACTGACTCCAAAATAGATAAAATTCTTCACTACTTCAAAAGCGTAGTTGTCAACAGTGACGTGCTGTCCAAGACGCCGGGACTCTTTGTTTGTTGACTCTGGATACTTCGTCTTGCCCTCGATCACCGTAAGAGCCATTCGCCGCGACTCTCTTTCCAACTCTGAGAATGCTGCACTGACTGCTCGCGTGTTCATGCCGATTATGTCAATATCGTCGGCATACGCTAACACTTTTGTTGAAGATAGTGCCATTATGTCGTAGATCAGCAGGTCGTATTATTTTCTCCATAATAAGATTGAAGAAGTCGCACGATAACGAATCACATTGTCTGAAACCCCGTTCGGTATTAAACGGTGCGGAGAGGTCCTTCCCAATTTTCACTGCACAACGGGAGTTATGCAGTGTCATTCTGTCGAATGAGCTTTGCAGGAATACCGAACTCAGACATTGTTGCGTAGAGGTAATCCCTTACCGGACTGTCGAAAGCGGCTTTATAATCAACAAATAGGTGATGTGTGTCGATCTGTTTTTCTTGGGTCTTCTCCAGGATTTGGCGCAGTGCGAAAGTCTGGTCGATGGTGGATTTACCAGGTATGAAGCCACACTGATACGGTCCAATCAGGTTGCTAAGCATAGGCTTCAACCTTTCACACAGTACGCTCGATAGAACCTTGTATGCGATACTCAGGAGACTTATTCCACGGTAGTTGGCGCAAATTGTGGGGTCGCCTTTTTTATGTACAGGACAGAGAACACTGAGAACACATCAGGCATGCTTTCATCCGTCCATATTCTGCTTATGAGCTGGTGCATGCAGGCGAGCAGCTCATAGCCTCCGGTTTTAAACAACTCGGCAGACAGGCCATCAGCACCTGCAGCTTTGTTGTTCTTCAGCCTTAAAATGGCCGTTTCAACCTCGTTATAGTCGGGTGGTGGAACATCAACACCATCATCTGTAATTGGGGTTATCGGGCAATCTCCTCCACTGGCGGAATTTTTCGCAGCATACCCATTCAGTAGCGTGGAGAAATGTTCCCTCCATAAGCTCAGTACACTCTGGACATCTATAACCAGATTACCATTTCCATCACGACAAGAAGAGGCTCCGGGATTTAAACCGCCACTTAGGCGCTTGATCTTTTCGAAGAATTTTCGAGTCTCATTCTTGTCGGTACACATCTCTATCACCTCACACTCGTGTCTTTCCAACTCCCTTTTCTTGCGCCTGAAAAGACGTCTCTCTACAGTCCTTTTCTCTCTGTACTGCTCCTTGACAACTCGCGGTGTGCCTGCAGGCAGGGTTTTCCTGTAGGCGGCGTCTTTCTCTGCGGTAGCATCGCGACACTTCTGATCATACCACTCATTCCTCAGATGCCGGTAGTAACCGATTATCTCCTCGGCAGCAGTAGTCATGGAGTGGGATATATGTGTCCACCGTGCGCATGTATCATCAAGTGGGGGAGTGTTCTGCATTAGCAGATCCGATAGTCGAGTGGCAAATGCATCTGCTGTATCTGGTGATCGCAGCTTACTGACGTCGAGCTTTCTCTGTGTGGGACTTCTCTTATTATTTGCGACACATAAACGTGTGCCCGCCTTAGCTGGAACAAGGTAGTGATCCAAGTCGATGTTGGCACCACGGATCGATTTCATGTCCATCACACTGGAAGCATGCCTTCCGTCAATCACCACATGATCAATTTGGTTTCTTGTACGTTGATCTGGAGACAGCCATGTCGCTTTGTGGATGTCGAGATGTTGGAATCTGGTACCACCAATTACCATGTTTCGTACTGCGGCGAAGTCGATCAGCCTCATTCCGTTATCGGAGGTGTTTTGGTGGAGGCTGAATTTTCCGACAGTTGGACCAAAGGTGCCTTCCTTGCCTACCCTGTCATTAAAGTCGCCAAGCACGATTTTGATATCGTGGCGGGGGCAGCTGTCGTAAGCTTCTTCGAGGCGCTGAAAGAAGCTCTCCTTGGTCACATTGTCCTTCTCATCCGTCGGAGCGTGGGCACATATAAGGCTGATGTTGAAGAATTTTGCCTTGATGCGGATTGTGGCCAGCCGTTCGTTCACAGGCGTGAACTGTGAGACAAGATGTCGTAGTCTCTTGCTGACCAAAAATCCACATCCTAATTCGTGCCTTTCAGCATGGCAACTGTAGTAGATATCACAGGAAGCTCTTTTGGAGCAGCCCTGTCCCGTCCATCGCATTTCCTGGAGAGCGGTGATGTCAGCTCTGTATTTTTCGAGGACATCAACCAGCTGGGCAGAGGCACCCTCCCTGTAAAGGGACCGGACATTCTTGGTGCATATCCGTAAATCATTTTCCTTTTTTCGTTTGCAGGGGTCATCAACAAAAGCGGTAGTCCTTATCCGAGGCATTTCTGTTTTTTTCATTGGGTGGTTTTTTATGTGGCGGGTCCTGAACCCAACGCACAACCTCTAGCCGAGGAGATTTTCACCACTCACTTTAGCCGCCTCCCAGCGAGTGCCAGGAGGACGTTGCCCGGTAGTCGCCACGTGGAGGGCCCCCATTAGTTATAATGAAGGCGCCATCACATAGTAAGCAAAGCAAGCTACATGACTATCCCTCATTAACAAATAAAGGTATTATCACATAGCGCTCAGATCAAACTACATGATAGCCAGTGAGTTGACTTGCGATGAGTTCAACAAGGATTGCGCTGGCCCCACCCGGTTGAGGCAGTTAGACACGTTACCTTGCGAAAACACCACCAGACCACCAAATGTATGATACTATGATGAATAAAATACGAAGTATTATTTACATATATGGTTACTGGTAATTCGGTGATTATGGTGAACATGATGACGATGTGATTAATGCTGGTTGTTGTCTGCTGTACGTAGCTTTTTTAATAGTTTTGTTGCAGCTTTTGTTGTTGAAGTCTAGTGATGAAAACAGACTTTCTTTATTAAAGTTCAATTTTTGTTTCGGCAATTAGAACGACATTATTTGCATTGGGTTGATTTTCTGGCTGTTTTGTTATGGAATCGTTATCTGGATTATTATTGTGGTTTAAGTGATAGTTGGTTTGGTGTGCTTGTGGGTTGATGCTGGTGTCTAATGCGTCCATTCGACGGATTTTTGGCTAAGTACGCCAAAGTTATTGATTGTAAATTTTATTGTTTTGTAAGTTTGTTATGGGTGAGGTAGCTCAGTGGTTAGTGTGTTAGCCTTCTGATCTGTAGGTCGTGGTTCAATCCCCGGCTGATGCATAACAAATTTAATATCGATAAGATTTTTCTTTCGAACGGTACCCACCTGTCGGCAAGCAATTGGCAATTCTTCCGACAGTAACAACTTGCTATGAAAAAGCTTCTTAAAGAACTCTGTGACAAAGCTCAGAAAAAGTGATGTCACAAGTCAACAAGTCAACAAGTGAGAAGCTCCGCCAATGAGCCCTTTGGGGCTTTATGTGCCACATATTTATTTTTTTTTTTAAGTTTGTTATTGGTATTCGATGTACTGGGCCTACTTTGTTTTCTGCTCTGGGTTTATTTGTTCTTTGCTATCTCAAGGATAGTTTTTTGTCATTATTTTCTTGGTTGTTAGTGTTGTTAAAACTGTATGTTGCTGTATGAGTTGATTTTGGATTCTCATGGATATACTGCTGCTCTCTTGTGTTTGTGAGGGAATTACCAGATCACTTATTTAATTAATTTTTCTTATTAAGATTTGCATATATTCTTGTATACCATAAAAAAATAATTTTTTTTTTGTAATATTAATTTAGAATTTAGTTTTTTAAAAGGTATTAAAAATGCATTGTTGTTTGGTACAAAAATATAGTGACAACATTGCATTTTCTCTTCATAGTTGCAATGGCCAACTTTTCGTACTTATAGGTGGTACGATTTTCAATATTATCCGTTGAAAACGGAACGTATATTGTTATATATATTTCATCTTTCTTTTATGGATATATATATATATATATATATATATATATATATATATATATATATATATATATATATATGTATATATATATATATATATATATATATATATATATATATATATATATATTTTTTTTTTTATGTTTTGTATTCAACGTAGCTAACCTATTGCCTATTTAACATATTTCTTCATATAAATCCTAACGTGTTCTTACTATGCTCTATTTACTGTATATTTCTAACCATAAGGTTTTAATTTTCCTTAAGATATTGTATTATATTTGGATGCATCCTCTATACTTATCTCGCCCAGAACGCATGAGTATCCACACACCGAATTACAATTCAACGCGATGAATTGCAGCAGATGTCTTTATACGCATGAACACTGCGCCTACCTTTTTCTAATTTGCAAAATATTCAAAATTTTTACATTAATTCCATAACTTCTTGTGTTTCATATCTAAATATTTTAGTTCTTTTTTGCTAGGACCCTTTTTGTCTCTTTCTATTTTGTTTTAATAATTTCGAAATTTGTATATATATTTTTTTTGTTTGGTGTTCCAACGTTGATGCTTTATCCACAGTCTAGTACTTTCCAATTTCGATTTCAGCTATTTCTTGAGGGACCCTATATTCTTGTAGTATATAAAAGTAGAAATTTTAGGTATTTTTGTATATATCAATATTTTATTTTATTGTTGTCAAAAATGAAGTAATAAAGGGAAGCAAGGAGAAAAATAAAATAAATAAATGTAATTCTCATAAAAATAAATAATTCTCATACCATTCCCATAATTGTCGGTCGAGTAAATTTATTTCCATACATCTATGGTCAGCATATTATAAAACGACATTTGATTCATCATGTATTATTATTATTTTTTCTTGCATCTAGAAATTGTTTATTTTAATAAATATTCTTATATGTTGGAATTATTTTAATTATCATGTTTAGGAATTTTATACTTTCATGCCCAAAACAAAAATTTTCATAGTTGTACATTTGTTTGTGTTATGTGCATTTGTCATTGTCATTTGATTCTTGTATACTTACGAGTATGTTTTATTATTTTGAGTGTCGTCTTCACGTTATTGTACAGGTGCTGCATGTTATGCATTTTGTTTAACATGGTCAACATGTATTAATTTTATTATTATTTTTGTTTTGTACGGAATTGTTTTTTTTTCATTTTTGTAGTATTATGTATTTTGAATAGCCTGAATATTTAATTCTCTTGTATCTATGTTTTCTACATTTCGTTCTCATGCTTTTATGCATACTCGGTATTATGTTATTGTAGGGTGTTTTTTGTAGAGGTTTGGATCATGGAATTTAATATTAATCTAATTTTGGTGGAAATTATTGTGGTACTTTTTCCATTTTCGTCCGATTTGTATACTTAACTGTTTATGTTTACTATTTCGTAGGGTCCAGTACAAATGGGACTAAATTTGTTTTTCCTCGTTTGTTTTTTTAATAAAACCTTTTCTCCTACTCTAACACTTATCGGGTGTATGTTCTCTTTGCGTTTTCCTTTGCCTTTTCCTGATTTTCCTTAATTAGTTCGTGGGACCTCTGTATTTGATATTTTAATAACTTATTTTGGTATTCTGCGTTGTACAATCGTGTTCTTTTGGTTTTTAGATTTGTTGGCATGTCGGTGCTAAAGCCGTATAGTATGCTGAAAGGTGTTCGTTTGGTAGTAGTATGTACTGTATTGTTGTGAACATGCGTTGCTGATGCCAACCACTGATCCCAATTTGAACCATCTTCTTTAACGAAACTCCTAAGATATTCCGCTAAGGGTCTATGACTTCTTTCTAGAGAACCGTTTGCTTGTGGGTGATATGGCGTTATATGTAATTCAGATAATTTGTTCCTGAAACTTGCTAAACGTGATGTCTGATCCTTTAGGTTTGCAATTCCTCGTAGTGGCTGGTGGTCGGTGTAGATCTTGTATGGTCTACCGAGTTGATAAGCTCTATAATTTTTCACAGCCCACACGATAGCCAGGAATTCCTTTTCGATGGTGGAATACCTTTTCTCAGTATCACTGAGCGCCCTGCTCGCAAAGGCTATCATTGGTCTATCATTTCCAGTTTCACCTTGTGATAGAATTGCACCTACAGCCTCGTTGCTGGCATCTGTTGTTAACACAAAAGGTTTAGAAAAATCTGGGTAGGCTAAAATTGGCGGAGAGCAAATTGCTTGCTTCAAATCTTCAAAAGCTTTCTGACATTTTTCTGTCCATTCAAATTTCGCGTCTTTTCTGAGTAGTTTGTTGATTGGCAGTGCCATACTAGCCATATTCTCAACAAATTTTCGGTAATAATTTACTAATCCTAGAAATGCCTGAACATCTTTCTTATTTTTTGTCACAGGAATATTTTTAACACATTCCGCCTTACCAGGGTCTGGTAACGCTCCTTCCTCAGTGCATTTATAGCCTAGGTAATTTATCTCTTTTCGTAGAAACTGGCAATATTCTGTATTTAACTTCAAGTTATGTTTACGTAAAAGTCAAAATAATCTTCGTAAACGCGACTCATGTTGTGCCAAGTTCCGACCATAGGAGACGATGTCATCCAAGTAGACAAAACAATCTATACCTTGAAGTCCTGTTAGTACATGGTTCATTAGTCTTTGGAAGGTGGCAGGGGCTCCTGTTAAGCCGAAAGGCATTCTGTTAAATTCATAGTGCCCAACACCTGTACTAAATGCTGTTTTTTCTCTGTCTGATTCTTTCAATAACACTTGATGATACCCACTGGCCAAATCAAGTGTAGTGAAATATCTACAATGACCTAACTGGTCTAATATTTCATCGATGCGTCGAATGGGAAAAACTTGTTTAATAGTGGCGTCATTTAATTTCCTGAAATCTTCTACTAGCCTCCATTTTCTTTTACCATCTTTTCCGGCTTTCTTTGGCTCTAAAAATATGGGAGAATTCCAGGGCGATGAGCTGGGAATAATTATGTCGTCTTCCAACATTTTGTTTACTTGCTTATCGATTTCCTCCTTATGCGCTTCTGGTAACCTGTACTGCCTTTGGTTGATTGGCGCCTGGTCTGCTTTTTTTGGTATTGTGTGTTTTATAACTGTGGTGTGAGAAAGTTTGTCGCCTTCTAAGAAAAATAAAGCGTGTAATGATTTAAGTATTCCATCTATGGAACTCTTTTCCTCAATGTTTAAGTTTTCGTCTAGTTTAATTTTTTCTAATATTTTGGTAACACTTTTTTGGCTATTAGTTTCCTTGATGTTATTTATTTTATGAGCTATGTCGTATTCTTCGTGTTCTGAATGATTAAATTTAATTATATTGATTTTAAGCTTATTATTTACAATATATGAATCTATATTCGTATTGAGAATTGGGACATAAACTGTGTTGTCCGCCACACTGCCCAATGTCTCCCCTAAATATAGTCCAGGAGATACTTCCTGTTTCTCTACTATAATTGTTTCAAAATTCGTATTTACTTTAATAGGGACTACCTTCATAGTTCTCCCAGGTACTACAACCTCACTGTGTAGTATTCTATTACCCTCGTACAACGGTTTGAGAGGTAAAGTCATCAAATGCTGTTTTCGTTCACCGAAGAAAATCAGCTTCTTTTTCATAGTATTTATAACCGATCGGTTCCATAAATTGTCTCTACCTAGGATAACATCAGCAGGTATCCCTCTCTCTTCAGAGATTAAGTGTAGTTCTAAAATCAAATCTTTAGTCCTCTCGTGTTGGACTGCTATTGACCCTAATGTGATGACAAATCGTCCGAATGCACCACTAAGATTTTTTCTTAAATGTCGCTTCTTGCTAACAGATTCATTAATTACTGATGACTTCATTAAACTTGTCTACAGAGTCTACAAGTAAAATGAGTTTTCCATTTTTTGCTTCCTCAACGGAAGCTCAATGAACAAATCATCTACATCAGAGACTCCCAAACAATAGCCATGTTTGTTAATACTGGATGGGAAAGATGGTTCAACAATCCCCCTGTACGCTTGACTACCAACTTCCGCCTAGCTTAGAGAGTGTGTCAACAATCTCTAAAGACGCATGACTGACACCTTCCAGTTCAACTGTCCTACCTTTAGCAAAATTTTGGGGTTCTCTGTTTATTGACCGTACCTGGGCCCCCCGTAGTTTCCCTGGGTTTTTCCCCTTCTTTGCGTTTATAACAGTCGGCGATCCTGTGTCCCGGCTTCTTACAGAAAAAACATTTGGTCTCAGAATTTCCGCGATTAGGGCCTTTGCTTTCTTGACCTCTCTTACTAGGTGCAGGTGTTTGATTGCCTTTTCGTTGTGACCTGTTGTTGCTAAAAGGTGTGCATGACAAATTGAACTCATGTCCATATTTTCTACACTTTATGCAATAGGGCATGTTTTGTCTCTTAAAACAGTCATCTCTGGTGTGCCCCTTTTTGTCGCAGAAGGAGCAGGTAGGAACTCTCCTTTGGCTATTTTGGGGACTTAGGTTGTTATTTTGATATTTGTTCATTCCGAGTGCCATCCTTGCAAAAACAAGTATATGTTCCTGAGGTAGTTAGCGTGCAACTTGTATTTGATGCGTGAGCAGTTCCAGTCGAACGGTCTTCAAATATGTGTTTCGCAGAAGTGTGCACAACTCTTCTAAATTAGCGAATTTTTAATATATAGTCGCATCACCATATAGTCGCTGTTTTATACAAGCTACGAAATATTCCAACTCGTCGGGTTTTATGGCTTTTCAGGCTAATTTGCAACCAAAAATGAACTGATGTACTTCGGTACACCAGTTCAGTGGGACTAGTCTACTGACGGTCTGTGCAATTTCGTCAATACGCATTTTTAGCTTCAATTCGGGTTGTACTTCTGGTTGTGTTTTTCATACTGGTGCACGGCGACGAAGAGGTGTCTCTTGCGCTAGGCAGCGTTCTCTTTCGAGAATCCTCTCTTTTGCCTAGAGTGCACTTATCTGCTCAGTGTCAACCGAGGTTCTGAGCCTTTTCTCTATATATTATTCTAAAATGCATTATTCTTTTAGTAAATCCTTATTTCTATTAAGAATCTTAGTAATCTCTACTTTTAGCTGTTCCGTGTCGGATCCCTGTTTTGCGATCTGAGATCTCAGAGCCCTAATTTGTATCTCTACTGCCTCTAAATCATTTTTTTGTTTTTTTGTTTGAAGGTTGTTTCAGCTTGGCTTTTCAAGAGGTCGTGTAGCTCTTATAACGTGGCGTCTAATTGCTTTATTGGATTTAGTACCTTTCCGTGCTGTACCTTTGATTTTATGAGCTGGAATTGCTCGTATGTGCTGTGTTGTTTAATCAAGCTCCACACGAATTGACTCCATTGACTTGGTTATTGCAATGTCTAGTTCTATTGCTAATGCTTCATAGGTTTTAGTGTCCATTTGACTTCTGGTCAAAGACACACTATAATTAGGTCCTATACTGCGTTAAACGTTGAACGTAAAACACCTTGTAAAAACAAGATATTTCGCATTATCCTACTGGATGCACCAAAATGTTGTGTACTATTTTCTCACAATACTCACTTAATACCTAACGGCTAGATTCAAGGATGTAACGCACAGGATTCGCACCTAAACCTAAGCTACTAAATATCCTTAGAGACTCTGACACTGGTTAGCTGAAATAAAACAGGGTTAATTATACGATGCTTTTGTGCCTTCACTTTATTCCTGGTATAACTTTACACTTTTATACTAAACAATACTAATACTGGAGGGCCTCGTAGGGATCGCAGTATTTTACATTCCACAATTATAAGTAATATTAATATGGATTGTGTATATCACAACTTCGAGCAATGTTGGTATGTGTATGGATAACTATGTATTTCACAATTTCGGGAAATATGTCGTGAGGCAAAATATGCATATATGCTTATTTCATATTTTGGATCGCAACAAATTGCAGTTGGAAAGATGACCTGACTTCTGCTGCTAGAGCAGAAAAATAACAATTTGGTGCTATGTTTCCTATAAAAAGAAGGGTTATTTTTTCTATTAGAATAACAGAAGTGTTTTCTGAGACACCACTTGCTTGTAAATATTTGCTTGAATATGCAAACATTGAAGTGATATTTGAAGATGTAGTATTTTGAGGTCTACCGTTTTATTGTGAAGAGTGTGACGTAGTGCTGACATGAAGCATAGAGTGATGCTTCCGCTGACAGTGCATAGAAGTGCATTTATTACTAAAATGATTTTTCAGGTGAGTGTGAGCGAGGCAGTTTTCGCAGTGACTATTTTGTTGGACAATCTTAGTGCAGTCGAATACCGAAAGTTTCTTAAATTTTTTGCAATATTTTAATGCGTGATTGGCATTGCATAATTTGCATATACATTTCATTTTAATTTCTTAGTAAGGTTTACAATTTCTTCACGGAAAGATTGAAACCGCAAACCGCTTGCAAATATTTAAATTCTATTATGAAAATCGAGGTTCTGTTATCCAAATTGAAAGATCGCTACAGCTATTTTAATACATAATTTTTTCTCATTTTTGGCTCAATGGGTATGTGAATAAGCAAAATTGTCAGATTTAGAGTGAATACAATCTACAAGAAATTCTTCAGACAATATTACATCCACAAATCCTTTGGTGTGTTTTATAGGCTGGTGGAATCATTGGTCCATACTATCGCTATGGCTATCGCTACAGAGCCATGATAACGGACTATTTGTGGAAGAGATGTGGTTCCAGCGCGACGGCGATATAGGCCATACATCGAATATAACAATCGATTTATTGAAGGAAGCATTTAGCGACAACATAATCTCTTGAAATAGTCCCAACTGTCCCAATAGTCCCAACTGACCCAAAAAATCATTCTATTTAACTCCTCTGGACTCTTTTTTGTAGAAACATGTGAAAAGGAGGGTTTATGCTGGTAAATCAGGAACGTTGAATTTCAAGCCAACCTTGAGTGAACTAATGCCGAGATTAATCCCCAAATCCTTAAAAAAGTAACCAAAAATTGGGTTTCCATATTACACCACGTTCGCGGAGGCCGTATGCCTGAAATAATATTCAAACACTAATTGCAAAAAGTATCCTTCCAATAAAGCCAATTTTTAGTTCAGAATATTACATTTTAAATTTTGTTTTTTACAAATTTGAAAGTGATTCAGTCTAAAAAAAATTACACACCCTGTTGTAGTGGTATTATATGCGTACCAATTACACACTGGAATTTTTACGTACATACTTATGCGCACACATGCGTACATACATTCTTCACAACCACCAGTAAAAACTTCAGTATCGCAAAGAGATATTGCGGAGTTCTGTTTATTCTTTGTGATACTCCTGGTTAGGTACCGAACATGGTCGGGATCACGGGATCGAAAAACTAGAGCAAATCTTGCAACTGCCATGAAAACATACTTCTAACCTCTTTCAATGGAAATTTTATTGATTCAGGGCAGAACTGAATGAGGTGGTCAGAATCGAAATTGAATCTTGTATTAGCGTATTTTGTGCTGTTTTCAGTGAACACGAGTCCTGGGACTTTCCACGGCTATAGATTTATTTGTGGGAGATTTTCTGATCGGCATTGTGGAAATTCATCATCTGTGGAATGAAATAAAATTTGAAATGAATACGCAAATCAATGGGGAATTGATTGCCTGCCAAACAAAAAAAGTGAACTTCTCTTTTGTTTGATGATTGTTGTTAAGTGATGTTGGAGTTGATATTGCTCTTTGTTGTTTGTATGTCTTCACACTGTCATTTGTTTGTTTTGAATTTGTATTAAAAATTTGTTTCTCAATTTTATATGTAAGTTCATTCAAGTTTAATTGGTTATACGTTTTATTTATAAAAATAAGCAAATATCACAGCTACTGCCACTACAACATATTTTTTGGTTTCAAATATTTCACTCTTTTATTGTCCACTTATTTTGTTTGTAGGCCTACCTCAAGATAGGCTCCAAGGACCAAGTACTCAGGATGATTTTTTTTAATTGAATAAACAATATTTTTGAAATTTTCATTTAATATTGATCAACACTTTTTTATAATGTGTTTTAACGTTTTTGTTTTTTCAGTAACCGCTACAAAGATTTAATTTTATATATATGTATATATATATATACATATATATACATATACACATATATATATATATATATATATATATATATATATACATATACACACACATATATATATATATATATATATATATATATATATATATACATATACACATATATATATATATATATATATATATATATATATATATACACATATATATATACATATATATACATATATATATATATATATACATATATATATATATATATATATATATATATATATATATATATATATATATATATATACAAGTCCAAATTTCTCAGAAAGGCAGTAGGGTTCTTAAGATATATTATTAAAGCCGGTACTATACAATTCTGCCAAGACAAGACGGCAGCGGTGCGAAACTTCGCTTTACCATCAGATAAGAAGAGTTTGCAGAGGTTTTTGGGGTTAATGTCATACTTTAGACGTTTTAACCGAAGTCCATACCGCTGCCAGTAAGTACAGATACGGAACTATTCTACTATTCTATACTACTGATGATCAAGAGCTATATCCGGTACAATACATGAGTCGAAAAACGAAACCGGTGGTAGAAAATTGTCCATATTACGAACTGGAAATACTGGCAATTATCGAAGCTATGAAAAAGTAGAGAATATATTTGTTGGGCATTAAATTTAAAATCTTAACATATTGCAACGCTTTCACGATGAACCTTAAGACAGCAGATGTGCCCACAGAAGATTTCGAGATGGGCGTTGTTCCTGCAAGACTGATTACGAAATCGAGTATCGTGCAGGAATTAGAATGGCTCATGTAGACGCGTTGAGTAACTCACTGAAGTATCAACGATGGTAAGACCCTTAATAGCGTATGCTGCTGTGGTCTGGTGGCCTAGGGTCACCCAAAGACCGCTAAAAGTATGTTAAATAGGGTGCAAAGAATGGCTTGTATTGGAGCTATCCGGTCGACCCCCGTAGAAGCATTGGAAGTCTTCCTGGGGCTGCTGCCGTTGGACTTGCATATTATGAAGTCAGCGGCATTAACAGCATTACGTCTGAAGACAACCAATAATTGGTATGGATTCCGTACGGAGATAGAGTATAGGAGCATCCTGTCACTGTTATATAGCAGTGCAAAGAAGTCGCATATGCCAATGGAAGGAATGGGTAGGCTGATGAATGGAAAGAAGACGGCCTCGCACATGATGTATGTGAGGAAAATGACATCAGTATTTTCACAGTTGGTTCATTAAATGATGGCAGGACGGGTGCTGGAATCTTCTCTAAAGATTCATTCACACATGCACTCTGAATTTGGAAAGACACGTATCGGTCTATCAAGTAGAAATGCACGGTTTAATGCATGCGTTAGACCTTCCACTGGATGGAAAGATGCAAGGTAAGAAAATCTTGCTAGCATTCGATAACCAAGCGGTGGTCAGGCGACTGCAACAACCTAGGGTATCAGTTGGAGTGTTGTGTTCAGAAACTTAACGGGTGTGCTCGTAGTAATGCAATTACTTTTATGTGGGTGAAGGGACACATTGGTATAAGGCAGTGAATCGGGGAGGGCTCTAGGATGGTTAACTCTAAGCTGGTTGACTGCATTAATAATAGGGCATGGAAATTTCAGGTACCACCTCAGCAAGATGGGTCTTGTTGGAGGGGAGGATGCCGACATTTGCAGATTATGCATGGAAGAGGCATTGGCAAACAGGAGGATGTCCACACTGGGTTGCCAATTTATTGATGAACTCGAAATGTGGAACATACCCCACAAAGGTATGCTTAATATAAGGCGTGATGTTATTATGAGGAAGAAGGTAGAAGAATTCTGCAACCAAACAAATAATGAACATACGATTTGAGGAACGAAAAGGGACCCAGATAATTAGCCTGATTCGGCTAATCCCAAATTATATATATATATATATATATATATATATATATATATATATATATATATATATATATATATATATATATATACATACATATATATATATATATATATATATATATATACATATATATATATATATATATATATATATATATATATATATATATATATATATATTATTTATACGGGACAGGACGCTCTTTTGGAGCAGCCCTGTCCCGTCCATCGCATTTCCTGGAGAGCGGTGATGTCAGCTCTGTATTTTTAGAGGACATCAACCAGCTGGATAGAGGCACCCTCCCTATAAAGGGACCGGACATTCCAGGTGCATATCCGTAAATCATGGTCCTTTTTTCGTTTGCGGGGGTCATCAACAATAGCGGTAGTCCTTATTCGAGGCGTTGTTTTTTTCTTCACTGGGGGGATTTTTTATGTGGCGGGTCCCAAACCCAACGCACAACCTCTAGCCGAGGAGATTTTCGCCACTCAGTTCAGCCACCTCCCAGCGGGTGCCAGGAGGACGTATATATATATATATATATATATATATATATATATATATATATATATGTATATATACATATATATACATACATATATAGTGTGTATATATATATATATATATATATATATATATATATATATATATATATATATATATGTATATATATATACATATGCATATGCATACCAAAAAATCACCTTACATTCGGTTGGGGCCGACCAAATTATACCCTGAATATGTAGATATATATATATATAAAAAGTTTACTCGAATACCCATCTTTTTCTTTTATTTCCACTTTTTGACAAACAATTTTTGCATATACTACTAATTCACACCCGAAATATGGTTGACTTTGACGAAGTACTTTGTATGTTATGAGGGTTCTAAAAGGGATAATTTAAAGGAGGTTTTCTAGATAATTCCGAGGCTTAGTATGGGAGCTATAAGGAAGCTTTCTTGTAAATCTAATTAATTTGCTTGTCTAGGTTTGCTAAGTAGGATTCAGCAAGTCGGGAAATTTCTTCAGTTACATACGAGATATGTAAATCTCTGTGGAGGTTAACGTTTTTGATATACCAAGGAGCATTGGTAATAATTCGCAGGATTTTCTATTGAGTTCTTTGCGGCTTTTCGACGTTCGAGGGTGAAGCAGTACCCCGGAGTTGCTTTGCCCAAGTAAGTCTGTGATCTAAATGCATTCCTAGATATTTAGTTTCTGACGCCTGAGGTATTGGTTTAGAGTTAATTTGCACAGGAGGACAAGAACTCCTGCATAGAGTAAATGTGACATGAACGCATTTGGATCATTGACTTTGATTCTCCAGCGATCAAGCCATTCTTGAAGCATGTTGACGTGTACTTGGAGAAGTTTTGACGCCTCTTTCGGATTTGTGTGAGTACACATCGGCAAAAGTATAGGTGAGTCTTGGCGTCGGGTGGAATATCTGCAGTGAGAAATGTATAAAGCAAGGGGCCTAATACGCGGCCTTGCTTTCCACCAGCTTGAATAAGGTATTCATCTGAGATAAAGCTTTCCTGTTTCAACACAAAGCGTCTACCTGAGAGGTACCTTTCGAGCAATGTGTGGATTTTAAGAGGTAACATACTTTTCAATTTGTTCAAGATTCCTTCATTCCAGACCTTATCGAATGACTGAGTGATATCGAGAACAACTGAGGACCAGTCTTGCTTCTTTTCGAACGTTTCTTGTATAGTATTTACAATACGATGAACTTGTTCGATAGTGCTGTGCTGCTCTCTAAAACCAAACTGGTGGTTGGAATAACATTCGACTATTTGACAACGTCTTTAATATTTCTTATCATCAAATTTTTAAAGAGTTCTGAAAAAATTTATAGCAGACTAATTGATCTGTAGGAAGAGACGTTTGTTGGATCCTTTTTAGCTTTGGGAATCATGGTAATTTTGGAAATTTTCCGTGAGTAAGGAAAGAATCCAGTATTACAGCATTTAATATATGCACGAGATGCATTAGAGCTATTGCTGGGAGCTCTTTTATCATTTGGCCTGTAATCAAATCGCGCTAGATTTTATGGGTTTGAGTTTATTGATAGCATATATCAGTTCCTTCTTGGCAATCATGATACCTTTCACGCTAAAAGTAGCATCAATCGCTGGTAGTGTACAGTTGAAACTAGCAGAATTAGAGGTGAAAACTTGTTCCAAATGATTTGCAAATGCAATTCCCTTTTCTGCATCATTTCTTGCCCAGTCGCCGTTGGTGACTCCATTGGAATGGGAAGTGTTTAGCCGTCCGCCATAGAGAATAGCTTGAAGCTTTTGTAGAACAGGGGGTCTCTACAAACTCGTGAAACTTGGAGGTTTCCTTTTCTTTGAGAAGGCAAGATGGGAAGTGCGTGATTTTTTTTGTTTTTGTGATTATCTGCCAACTTATGTGTTCTGAAATAAGAATTACTCCCGACCGGCTGAGTCTAGAATTATACAACTATTCTGCACAATCGTAAGGACTAGTAAGGTACGTGTTGTTCCATGCTGGACAAACGAACGCAGGAGGAGACATCATTACAACAATCAATCTTCAACCCTAAATATGTATATAAATTGTTATGATAGAGATAGCTGTCGACCTATAACTATGTGGTGTGAATCAAAAGCGGGCCTTTTTAGTGCTCAAAAATCATTCATTTCCTAGAATTTCATAAAAACATGTCATTCAAAGTATTGTCCATCAAAAACTATTATATTTCCCCATGTTTCTGGCAGTTTATTGATTCCATCCCAAAAGAACTTCGACGGCTTGGAGGCTAAACACCAATCGAGCCAATTTTTGACTCTGGTGACTGAAGTGAAGCGTATTCTATTAAGGGCGTTCTGCATGGACCGGAACAAGTATTAGTCTTCCCAACCTCTATTAGCAAGATAGTTTTTAAACGGAATAGCAATATGTAGCCTTTCGTTGTCATGGTGAAAAATTACCGACTTGTGTCTGGTCACAAGCCGGTAATTTCTCGATTTCTCGATTATTGTTCTTTTCAACCGAATCAATTGTTGTCGGTACAACTCTCTTGTAATGGTTCGACGAGGTCTTGGTCTTATTATCCAGGATAACACCTAGATACTTTACGTTCCTGGAGACGTTGATGTTCGACCCAAAAAGCTTAAGGGGGTCTATTGTTAGTGCAGTCCTCCTTTTAGTAATGAGTACTGTTTCCGACTTACTAGAATTTACAGAGAGACCTTGTTCCGTGCTGCATTCTTCTACTAATTTGAGTGCACCTCTCATGGTATCATAAATAGTGTCTAGGAAGTCATCTGCATATCCGACGGTGTGTATGATTTTGAATCCAGAAGCTGAAGTAGGGAATCGACCGTGATGTTCCAAAGTATGGGCGATAATACGGCGCCCTGTGTACACACTTTGACTACCTTATCTCTAAGTCTGCAACTCCTCTTTTGAAAGTTTACTGCCCTTTTCCTCAGCATGCTGTCCATCCACCTTATAATGGTTGGGCTGACTTCACGAGTAGCAAGGGCCATCCTTAGCTTATCGAAACCAATCTTATCGAAGGCACCTTCTATATCCATAAAAGTAGACATAGATATCCCTCCACAACACAGTTCTCTCTCCACTACGCGAACGCGTTCGTGAAGGGCCGTTTCAGTGGATATGCCAGCTCTGTATGCATGTTGACACCTGCTCATTGGTTTTGTCGGAAGCGTTGTCGTTTCCATGTAGTCCGCCAGTACTCCCTCGATACATTTAAGCAGAAAGGAGGTCAAGCTAACCGGCCGGAAAGATTTAGCCTCTGAGTAGTCCCTTTTTCCCGACTTTGGAAGAAAAACAACCTTAGTCTCTCTCCATTAAGTCGAGACATATCCTGTAGCCAGGCAAGCAGTGAATATTCCCAGAAGCCTGTCTACCAGAGCTTCTGCATCCCACTGAAGTAGGTCTGAAAATATTCCGTCTGTACCCGCTGTTTTGAATTTAGAGAATCGCTTGATGGTGTTTATCATTCCATCTCTGGTGACTATCCTTATATCTTCCAATTTCCCATCCCTGTTTGCACCCTTGCGGGTGGCTTCCCATGAATCTTCCGATCTAGAGCTTCCTGGAAAATGCACCTCCATCAAGTATTTTAGCGACTTCCCGATTGTCTCAGTAAAGGATCCATTCATTTTGTGAATTAATCCCAGAAATGAAATCGGATCCTTTGATATAATCCTCTGCAATCTACATACATCGGACATATCTTGCATATTCGAGCAGAATTCTCTCCATGGTTTTTCTTTTACGGTTGCGTAGAGTCTTCTTCAGTTCCATTTTATTTGACTTGTAGTCGTCCCACGCGTTGGGGTCCCTTCTCATGTGACGATTAAAAGCCTTCCATGTCTCCTTTTTCATGGACTCCAGTTTCCCATTCCACATTGGAGAGGGATCTCCTTCGTACACTACCGTCAGGGGACATGAAGCTTCAAATACTTTGAACAAAGCTGAGCTGATAGCCTTCATCTGATACTCAACATCTGCAGTTGTTCTAGGTCTCTTAAACCTCCCTGGCAATAATTCCTCAAGAACTTCGCAGTACCTTGTACAATCCGTTCGATTCGATATCCTTACCATTCTACAGTCGTTCCTATGTCTTTTATCGGACGTAACCCCAAACTGAATAGCCCTGTGGTCCGACATGGTTAGTCTATCCACAACCCTCCAATCCAAAAGCCTGTCCAACATTCTGACATTCGTCAGGGTAACATCAATGACTTCGCAACGACGTGCGTCGACAAAGATCGATTCTTTTCCCGTATTGGCAACTTGTAGACCAAATCTTTCTGTAAATTCGAGTAGGCACTCTCCTCTATAGTTGTCATCCCTGCTACCCCACACAGAACTGTGTGCATTAGCATCGCAGTTTAAGATCAGACAAAGCCCCTTTCATTCACAGAATCTCACTAGAGCTTCCACCTCTCTTGGAGGTGGTTTATTTTTACCTGTGGGTATGTGTCACGCCTTAGCGCGAACGTAACATGAATGCATTTTGTTTCATTGACTTTAATTTTCCAATTTAAAAGAAACTGTTCTCTTTTGTTCAGATGATTTTGAAGCTTTTCTGCAGCTATATTAGGGTTGTGGTGACTACTTAATATAGCAATGTCATCGGCGTATGTTGAAATAAATATTCCGTTTTAGGTGGGTAAATCTGCGGTGAATAAAAGATACAGAATAGGACCAAGGACGCTTCCTTGAGGTACTCCAACATTAATCTCGTGGCATTGTGAAGCATAACATTTTTGTCGCACCGTGAATTTTCTTCTTAAGGGGGTCTTCTACCTTGTTGGTTCAAAAAATTCGATTTTTTTTTTTCAATTTTCCAACCCAGAAGGTGTTAGGAATATACCCTTAAAAGGATATAACTGAAATCTTAATATTTCGAGTTTTTCCGAGCCGTCGAAGACAGTTACGCGTGCTCTTATCGCAGCGCTCTTCGCGACCACCTAAAAGCTGGCCCATCGCGTTTTTCTAAAGTTATCTAACGTTCTATCGAATACCTGATGTATCTGTATCTATGTAATCTCTGTTATGCATGATAAATTTTTCGGTCCATTCAGTTTGAAAGAAAATTTAACGTCGGAAACATCCCGCTTGTTATATACATGAATATCTTTAAATGCGATTTCCCAAAAGTTGCGTTTTTGTAACTGGTTGACATGATATCTCGAAAACTAATTGATTGATTGATTGAAATTATATATCAAAATTTGTGAAAAACATGTGGCTATCGTCTGACAGATACTTTTTAGATTTTTTTTATTTAAACAATTTTTACAGATGTTTTTAACCCCGAAAACATTCAAAAAAAAAAATTTTTTTTTTAAAGTTGCCTGTTCTGCGAAATTTTCAAATTTTGAAAATGCCATCTGTCAAACGATAGCCAAGGTAATAAAAAAATTAAATCATTTTGGTTTTTTTGTTTCAGACGATTTTCATGAGCTAAATCGTATCAACCATATCAACCATCAATATATATATATATGTTTGTATGTACATATATATATACATATATATACATACATATATACACACACACACACACATATATATATATATATACATATATATATACATATATATATATATATATATATATATATACATATATATATATATATATATATATACATATATATATATATATATATACATATATATATATATATATACATATATATATATATATATATATATATATATATATGTATATATATATATATATATATATATATGTATATATATATATATATATATATATATATATATATATACCCTTGCGTTTTTGCCTTTTTCTTCGATAAAGGCGAAAACGCAAGCCAGACGGCTGAAAATATGAATAGTGTTTATGGTCCTGTAACTGTAACAGCCAATCACGTGCAATTTTGGTTTCTTCGATTCCGTACCGATAATTTTGATGTCAAAGATGCACCACGCTCTGGAAGGCGAATTGTCAAAAATATCATAAAATAATGGAAATCGTATGCACTATTTCTATTGCCCAGGAGCTAAACATTGCACAAAAAACCGTTTGGAACCATTTAAATGGGCTGGATACAAAAAGAAGCTTTATGTACCGGTGCCACACGAGTTAACGCAAAAAACCTGATGAACCGAATATCCACCTGCGAATCGCTGCTGAATCTCAACCAAATCGATCCATTTCTGAAGCCGGTGGTTATTGGTGATGAAAAGTGGTCGTGGTCGAATCATAGTGAGCCGGAGCAAACGGCCATCCCATGATTGATGGTCAGGAAGGTTTTGCTATGTGTTTGGTGTTATTGGCAGGGAATCATCTACTATGAGCTGCTCCCCTGGACCTGGCACCAAGTAATTACTACCTGTTCCTGTCTATGAATGATTTTCCTAGTGAAAAATTCGCCCCAAGAGAAGCTTGTGAAAATCGACTGTCACAGTTTTTTGCCAATAGGGACGAGGGTTTCTATGAGAGTGACATTATAAAATTACCTTCAAAATGGCAACAAGTTATAGCACAAAACGGTGCATATTTGGCCTAATCGGATCATTCTAACTATGCTAAATAAATAAAACCTTTAATTAATGCAAAAATAATGGTTTTCTTTTTACTAGACCTTATATGTGCAAATTACGATGTAGGACACTAGCAGAAACGATTATTAACAACTGTTTTAAAGAAGGCAGACCGAATAAAAAAATTTGTTTTTTGTTTTTTCCATTTTAATATATATTTATTGAATCTTCTCCTTAACTGGAAAAATAACAATAAGTAATACAAGTCTCTCATCATGCCTGTCCTAACATATGGCGCTGAAGCCTGAACAATTTCCACCTCGGATGAGCGAATGCTTGGGGTTTTCGAGAGAAAAGTCTTACGCAGGATCTTTGGACCTATTTGCGTTGGTGGCGGGTACCGAATAAGGTACAACCATGAGCTGTACGAGCTGTATGCTGATATTGACATAGTAAAGCCCATCAAAATCCAGCAGCTGCACTGGCTAGGTCATGTCGAGCGAATGGAAGAACACGCTCCAGCTAAGAAGGTGTTATATTCGTAACCCGCTGGAGGACGACGCAGAAGAGGAAGACCAAACCTCAGGTGGAAAGACCAAGTACTGGAGAACCTGACGGCGCTTGGAATTTCTAACTGGCGCGAGCTAGCGAAGAACAGAGATGGCTGGCGAAGCATGTTATTTTCGACCTAAATCGATATTCGGTTGTTATGGCCACATAAGTAAGTAAGTAAGTAAGTAATAGAATCTTACATCCTAAATTTCTTAATAATTTGTGTTTCTTTCCGTTGTTTGAAACACAACAGTGTGGAAAAGTATATTCACATCAGGTTCAACGTATAGGTCCTTTTTAATCGTTGGTGCCCCAGGAATAGCAGCAAACGGCTAGCTAAAGAATTGGGATGATTATGAAGATTGAAATAGTAACTTCTGCCAAAATTTGTGATATCTTCCGATATTTAAGTCTCTGTGGATGTTTTCATTCCTTTTATACCAGCGCGCTTTTGCAATCATTCGCAGACAATTGGATTGTGTTCGCTGGAGTTTTCCTTGGAGTTTTTATTTAAAAGCCACTAAAAATTATTTATCTTGAGCTTAATTTGAGTTTTCTTGGCGTCTATGTGTTTGGACTATGTGAGTCTTCACCGAGATGAATACCCAAGTATTTTGTGGAACAGTATTGAGAAACATTTTGGTTATTAATTTTCAGCGGAGGACATGTTTCGAACCTTAGTGTAAAGGTTACATCTACGAATTTGGAGTCGTTTATTAGTATACGCCATTTAGATAGCTACGTTACGAGAGAATAGAGATGAGTTTGTAGGAATTTTGTAACTTCTATGGGGTTAGAGTGAGAATACAATATGGCCGTATCGTTGGCAAAAGTTGATGTAAATGTAGGGGAGTTAGTGGGCATATATGCTGTGTACAGTAAGTACAGTAGAGGTCCGAATACACTGCCTTGTGAAACGCCAGCGAGAATATCCGATGAGTTTGATCTTTGTGATTTACGAAAAATTTCCTTTTCGTGAGATAGCTGCTGAGCACTGACGATACATTTGCGGGTAGTAACAGTTTGAGTTTATAAATATATAAGACCCTCATGCCATACTTTATCGAAAGCTTGAGTGTTGTCGACAAAGAGAGCTGAGCAATACTTCTTTTCTTCAAAAGTTTTCCTTATAAGAGTCACAATGCGATGAACTTTCTCTATGGTGCCGTGCTGTTTTCTAAATCCAAACTGATTTTGAGAAATCAGTTGGTTGAGATTTATAAATGAAGTTATTTTCATGAGCAGTAGTTTTTCGAATACTTTTGACAGTAGAGGCAGGAGACTGATGGGTCTGTAGGATGCAACCTTTGTAGAATATTTTCCTGATTTGGCTCTCATAATAAGTTTTGAGAGTTTCCAGCGTTTAAGATAGTGTTTAATGCGGAAGATGGCATTGAAAATATGCATGAGATGAACGACTGAAGCTTGAGGTAGCTCTTTTATCATTGGACCAGGTGATTTTTTTGGGTTGAGATCTTTATAAATTGCTTGGAAAATATCATTTATTTTTATTTTTAAGCGGTATTGGATTTGGCTGAGAATTTAATTCTGGTAGTGAGAATTGTGAGAATTGTGAGAAAGGTGTATTGGGTGTTAACACACGTTGTAAATGGTCTGCAAAGGCCAAAGCCTTTTCACAGTTACTCGTAGCCCAATTACCGTCAGTCAAACGGATGGGGGACTCAGCGAGAATAAGTCGGTTTGAAATTTTTCTGCTCGCCATAAAAAGCGGTCATTCGATTCATCAGGTTTTAAATTGGTTATATATTTTTCCGATTCTTTTGAATTACTTTCTTCGAGGACTTGCTGGAGCTTTCGAGTGCAACACTGTAACTGTTTCTTCAGATTTGGAGATCGGTGTTCTTGCCATTTTCGTCTTATCCTTCGTTTTTCTCTTACCAGGCCTTCAATGTCTGCTGGTGTAAGTGTACTATAATTTATTTGTGAACGAGTCTTTGTATAAGTGGCTGAGTTCAGAGCCGACTGTAGCATTTGGTTAAAAATATCGAGTGCTGAGTCTACATCTTTATTATTTCTTAACACAGTGTGTAGTGGAAGATGAGATGATGTATATTTTTTATACTTAAACCAGCTTGTGTGTTTCCTTACTATTCATGCGTGAGGTTAATTTGATTGCAATAATAGTGAGTGAGTGATCAGATGAGAGATCATATTTCAATTCTACAGTAATGTGTTCCATTTGCAAACCGTTAGAGACGCCGTTATCTATGAAATCGGGAATCTTTCTTCTGTCTTACGGCCAGTAAGACGGTTGACCGTTTGATATTATATCATATCGTGGGTTGTTATCACTGCGAATAGTTTTCTACCTTTAGGAGTAATAAGACGAGAGCCCCAGTGAGTGTGTTTGGCATTCAGATCACCAGTAATTAAGAATTTGCTGCCAAGTGTTGAGAAATATTGCTCATATTGGTGTTCAGTAATACTAAGTCTTGGGGGACAGTATATTGCTAATATTACTAACTTATTGATGAATGTATGAATGCAAATGAATGTAGCATGGATGTGGCATGGATGTAATCCTTACTGTAACTTTCTTATGAGTATAGCAGTTCCTCCTCTGGCCTTTTCTTGAGGATGGTTTGTGATATACAGCTTGTAAAGTGGAAATCTGAGGCAGTTTTTTCCGTAAATGATGTTGGCTGAAGCCGTTGGAATAAAAAATGAATCAAAATACATCAGTAAGTATATCATAAATTATTATTTCATGAAATTTGTTTTATATATATATATATATATATATATATATATATATATATATATATATATATATATATATATATATATATATATATATATATATATATATATATATATATATATATATATGCATGGTTGAAGCGGCATATGGCGCAAACAAATAATAACTGTGCTAGACCCAAAAGGTTTGCGGAAACGGAAACTCCCACAGCCGCGCGCACTGTAAATACTACTAACACAGCATTAAGTGATATGGCACAATAAAAAAAGCTGCAGGGTTATAAACCAACACAGGGAAATACGAACCCGAATGGTCGGTAGGAGTAGCAAAAGGTAGAGTCGAAGAAGTGCAAGTGGAAAGACGATTCGAAGGTTAGGATAAAACCGGACGTCATTGTTATAGCCACTACAGCGGAGACCTCGTACGCTGATATCCTGAGGAAAATTATGAGTGATGAAGGTTTTAAGTCCTTAGGAGAAAATGTGAGAAGCGAGCGACTACTAGAATTAAAACGCGTGCCGGAAAATAATAGAACAAAGTTCCAGACAGCAGTGGAAGAGGTACTAGGTGAAACTGCCAAGGTGTCGGCTAAAACCCACAATTAAGGGACCTAGATGAGATCACAACGGCAGAAGAAGTATGTGACACACTACGCTCGCAATGTGGTATCCGCCGACATGATGAAACAGCAGTGATACGGAAGGGGCAGCAAGGAACCCAAACAGCATACGTCAGCCTGCCAAAAGCAGATGCAACCAAGATATTAGACGCGCAACGGGTTCGCGTTGTATGGGTCTCCTGCAGAGTATGGGATTGTATATTACCAACACGGTGTTTTAAGTGTTGGGGATACAATCACCTGGGGATACAATCACCTGGGAATACAATCATTTGCAAGGAAGAGGCTGATAGACGAAATCTATATAGAAAGTGTGGACAAGAAGGATATAAAGCAGCAAGCTGCAAAAATGAGGAGAAATGTGTGCTATGCAAAGGCAGCCACGCAGCTGGCAGCTTTCGATGCCCAAAGCATAAAAACGCGTTAAAGAAAAGTTGGCTATGAAAATTATCCAGCTTAACCTAAACCATAGCATAGCAGCGCAAAATCTGCTATATCATACTGTCATGGAGAGATATCTGGACATTGCTCTTTTATGCGAGCAACATCATAACATTAGCGACAGTGACTGGACCTCCGATGTATCCAACAAAGCAGTTATTTGCATTACAAACAACAAGGCGTATCAAAGTAAAGAAATATCACATCGCCTGGGTTAAAATAGATCTGATTTATTTCTTCTCATGCTATGCTCCTCCCAGACTGGACTTGAGTCAATTCGAGCAACTACTTGACGTTTTTAATTACAGCCGGCGGTTTTAATGCATGGTCGACAGCATGGGGCGGCATAAATACAAATCGCAAGGACAGATTGCTCATGGAATCCATGGCCACGTTAGATGTTTAGCATTTGAATGATGGTCAACACACTTTTGAAGCTGGAGATAGGCGATCAACCATTGATCTTACTTTTGTTCACAGTCGGATAGCCCGTCTTACCACATGGAAAATTCTATACACACAATGACCACCGAGTAATTGTAATTGAATTGCGAATTGCAAAACAACAACGGATAACCAAAGTGCAGACCAGGGGCTGAAAGGATGTCTTCTTACCAGTATAGAAAGAGGGCACTAAGACCTCGCCACAAGCATGGCTGAAAACATTGGAACACATATACGCAGATCATGTGATGCAGAAATGCAAAGGAAAATGCAAAATCCGAGCAAAAAACTGGTTTATTGGGGGAATTCTAAAATAGCAGAACGTGGTAATGAAAACAGCTATGAGCCGACCCGAGCATCAGCGACTTGTTCTCCTATTGAAACCTGGCAAGCAACCGGACCAACCATCTCCGTACCGGGAGCATTGTATGCTCGATTCTTTGGGAAAAGTCCTAGAGAGTATAGGTTAGGTTAGGTTATAGAGCCAAAAAGGCCCCTTGTGATACCACAGAGCTTGTCTTCCAATACTGTTGAGCGTTTTAAATTTGGACAGCATTAGAAGGGACCTACTTATATTAGCCGGTTCCGAACGACAGAACCCTTGTGGCATCACTTTAACTTAGTTTTGCCACAGAGCTATTTTAAGAAGCATTTTTGGCAAATTGTTACTGCCGGAAAAATTGCCAATTCTTGCCGGCAGGTGGATACCGTTCGAAAGAAAAATCTTTTCGATATCAAATTTTATTATGCTTCAGCCGGGGATTAAACCCACGACCTACAGAGCAGAAGGCCAACGGACTAACCACTGAGCTACGGCACCTACCAGAGAGTATAATAGTTAACCGATTGCAGGAAAGGTTAGAAGGGCCAGATGCTCTATAAGCAACACAATTCGGCAGAAGACGTAGTGCAGACTGTTGTAAGCATAGGCCGAGATGCTACGAGTGGAACAGAGTGGAGGTGGGGTGACAAAAAATATTGCGCAGTTGTAACATTGGATTACAAGAACGCCTTTAATACTGCTAGTTGGCCGCAGATTATACAGGCTCTGGAAAATTTTAATACACCAAACTATCTAACATGAATTATTGTCAGTTACTTTGATGATAGGGTACTCCTATATGACGCGGATGAGGGCGTGAAACAATATAACGTATCGCGTGGTGTTCCACAAGGGTCGGTACTCGGTCCGACTCTATGGAATGCCATGTACGATGGTATACTAAAGACCAGTATTCCAGCAGGTACTAAGCTGGTGGGCTATGCGGATGATATCGCCTTGGTTGTGGTTGAAAAAACTATTGATAAAATTCAGGAGTTGTGTAATAATGCAATAATCAACATTATGAGATGGCTCCACAGTGCTGGATTAGAACTTGCTGCTGAAAAACAGAAGCCGCCCTCCTAACCACGCGGAAAGTGCGTGACGCACGGCTGCCATTTAAGGATGACATTTCAGCAGTTAGCGATAAAGCGGCAAAAGTTAATAATGCTTTCTCGCGCATAATAGCGAATATAGGCGAGACACGTTCCAGTAAAAGAAAATTGTTGGCAAAAGTTACTAGCTCCAACATGCTTTATGAAGCTCTGATGTGGGCTGACGCAACGCAGAAAGCTACATATCTGACGGGCGTCCGAACAACATATCGTCTGAGCGCACTGCGAGTGGTTAGCGCTTTTCGCACAATTGCAGTATGTGCAGAATGAAGTAGAAACAACGTAGTTTATAGGCGTGGCAGCGGAGGTTAGAAGCGTCTGATAAAGGGAGATGGACGTTTTCCTTGATTCCCTGTATTGAAATGTGGGTCCATCGAAAGCATGGAGAGGTGGACTTTTATATGACACAACTACTAATATCTTCATCGTTTTAAGCATGAGGATGACCCGTTCTCCGCGCTTCAACGGTGAACAAGTCCAGATTACCGAGGTATTTGGCGGCCAGTATAATGACCACACTACGCTATATTGAGCGTCAAAGGGCAGCAGATCGCCATTACCGCCTGAATGAGGAAACCAGCAACACCTCTACACCGTGGACAAAAAATAACTGGACTGTTACCAAAAGACGATTGAGCATTTAAGCTCTAGACGGCCTCCCTACGAAATACTTAACGGTGGTTCTGGGAGGAACAAACCGTCGGTCGATGAGGAGATATTTAGTGGGTTAGAGTTCCACACTGACTTCGGCTTCTGATGCTATAACTCCTAAAAAAAAAACCACATAGCTGAGCTATAACCATATGCACCATATGAGCTATAACCAAAGCGAAATCATTAGGTGTCACCATATGCATACACACACGCAGATACACATATTTACCTCATAGCTATCACCCAACACAAGCCTACGGACCTCCCCCCTCGACCGATTATCCATCGAGTCACACCCACTCACCTTCTCAGACACATGCACTAAGATAGCCTCATACTTTCTAAGCCACACCCTTACAACCTCCTACTCGCACACACTGTTAAATTAGCTTCATAGATAGTTTGCACTGTCTTTCACACACACACTATCCCCCCATCATGCTGTTTCACTCTCACACACATAGTTAGATAGTTGATTCAGTATCTCCATATCTATACTACTCTAATAACCCAAAATACGGTCTTTGGATGGATAATTACCGGTCCCCTTTAGACAACCCGATGTAAAATCGGCATCGGCTGAATCCAGAACACTCCATTCTCGACACCTCCTGCCGGGAGAAATAACCTGGATATCGATAGTATACGAATTTATTCACTGTTGCAAGGTATGCTGCCCGCTGTTCAGAGACATGCACTCTCAGCGACAATGTGAACAATTCGCTTCGCTTACAGTAGAAGACATTGTAAACAAATACAGTATTTGCGGCAACTACTTGGTAACCACGCATGCTCTTAGGAGTGCCAAAGCCATTTCTCTTGCTGTTTCTGTGGAGAACGGCATCATTCCCTGCTGCATTGGATGAGGCACAACAGCGAAATGATCTGTAATTCTCAGAACTCCCTATCTTTTTCTTTGAAGAAGAAAGTTCGACATTACAGGTCTTGTGCAGTAAAGTGACCACGTCCGTCCGATATGTTGACAAGTCGTTTTACACCTCAAGAAACGACAGTAGCCAAATGCATGATTCCCAATAATAACCGAAACTATATAATCTTGTCGTGATGGAAATGGGAATCTGGTTACGGATGTCCAGAGTGTACTGAGCCTATGGAGGGAACACTTCTCCACGTTACTGAATGGCTACGAACAATTCCGCCAGTGGAGGAGAATGCCCGATAACCCCAATTACAGATGATGGTGTTGATGTTCCACCACCCGACTATGACGAGGTTGAAACGGCCATTTTAAGGCTGAAGAACAACAAAGCTGCAGGTGCCAATGGCCTGCCTGCCGAGTTGTTTAAGACCGGAGGCGATGAGCTGCTCACCCGCATGCACCAGCTCATAAGCAGAATATGGTCGGATGAAAGCATGCCTGATGATTGGAGGCTCAGTGTTCTCTGTCCT
The DNA here is from genome assembly GCA_963854835.1 of Megamerina dolium. Taxonomy (NCBI): domain Eukaryota; kingdom Metazoa; phylum Arthropoda; class Insecta; order Diptera; family Megamerinidae; genus Megamerina; species Megamerina dolium. The sequence continues at coordinate 61,269,251 of OY978525.1, read as the reverse complement.
GTACATAAAAAAGGAGACCCCACAATTTGCGCCAACTACCGTGGAATAAGTCTCCTGAGCATCGCATACAAGGTTCTATCGAGCATACTGTGTGAAAGGTTGAAGCCTATGCTCAGCAACCTGATTGGACCTTATCAGTGTGGCTTCAGACCTGGTAAATCCACCATCGACCAGATTTTCACACTGAGCCAAATCCTGGAGAAGACCCAAGAAAAACAGATCGACACACACCACCTATTTGTTGATTATAAAGCCGCTTTCGACAGTCCGGTAAGGGATTACCTCTATGCAACAATGTCTGAGTTCGGTATTCCTGCAAAGCTCATTCGACTTTGTAGAATGACACTGCATAACTCCCGTTGTGCAGTGAAAATTGGGAAGGACCTCTCCGCACCGTTTAATACCGAACGGGGTTTTAGATGATTCGTTATCGTGCGACTTCTTCAATCTTATTATGGAGAAAATAATACGAGCTGCTGATCTACGACATAATGGCACTATCTTCAACAAAAGTGTCATGCTGTTGGCGTATGCCGACGATATTGACATAATCGGCATGAACACGCGAGCAGTCAGTGCAGCATTCTCAGAGTTGGAAAGAGAGTCGCGTCGGATGGGTCTCACGGTGAACGAGGGCAAGACGAAGTATCTAGTGTCAACAAACAAAGAGTCCCGGCGTCTTGGACAGCACGTCACTGTTGACAACTACGCTTTTGAAGTAGTAAGGGACTTTGTCTATCTTGGAACCAGCATTAACAGCAGTAATGACGTCAGCTTGGAGATCATGCGTAGGATAACTCTTGCTAACAGGTGTTACTTTGGGCTGAGTAAGCAATTGAGAAGTCGAGCCCTCTCTCGAAGAACGAAAACTACACTCTACAAGTCTCTCATCATGCCTGTCCTAACATATGGCGCTGAAGCCTGGACAATTTCCATCTCGGATGAGCGAATGCTTGGAGTTTTCGAGAGAAAGGTCCTACGCAGGATCTTTGGACCTATTTGCGTTGGTGGCGAGTACCGAATAAGTTACAACCATGAGCTGTACGAGCTGTATGCCGATATTGACATAGTAAAGCGCATCAAAATCCAGCGACTGCGCTGGCTAGGTCATGTCGAGCGAATGGAAGAACACGCTCCAGCTAAGAAGGTGTTATATTCGGAACCCGCTGGAGGACGACGCAAAAGAGGAAGACCAAACCTCCGGTGGAAAGACCAAGTACTGGAGAACCTGACGGCGCTTGGAATTTCTAACTGTTACATGTAACATGTTATTTTCGGCCTAAATCGATATTCGGTTGTTATGGCCACATAAGTAAGTAAGTAAGTAAGTATATAATTTTGCAAATGAATCCAGTCTCGCCCAACACAGGGCCCCCAAAATTATTGTCTCGAAAATTTTAACACGACAATGTGGCCCAGTCATACTGACCGACAACATTAACTAGCACCGTTTTGTCTAATTCTTCGAATCTGACCGTCATGAGCATCCCTCTTTCATTTATTCAGCTAATTCTAACTGAACAAATTAAATGATCGATTTCTACGGAACGTCAATGAAACTATGTACTGAAGTAATTTCCATGCGTGTGAATAATCCCAGGTGTTAAATTCACACTATTTGCTACATTTTCAAGAATCGAGTCAACCTTCATACGGTTATGATTACCTTTTGGATTCTATACGACTTTCGGAATTGCGAGAAGCATTCTCAATTTGGGCATTCCCTCCAATCGGCCTTCACAGTTTATTTTAAATTGTGCTCTTCGAGCCGAGACTATCCAATGTCTCCGTACTCCACGTGAATGGACATCGAGAATTATTGCAGTTAAATGTATCAATTCATTACTGTTGGGACTATCATGGATTGTGTTAGAACAGCAGGTGTTATGAATCTTGAGGCTGATCTTATTCACTGGAAAAGCCACCTCAAAAATTTAATGCTCCACAGTCAGGTATATACTCATGTCTCAACTCAAGGCTTCTCTATACGGTTTGTGAACTACGTTGACTTACCATTACACTACATGCAGTTATGAGACCTAAAGTCACATTCTAGCTGAGTAAGTAAAGTAAAAAAAGTAAAGATAAGTAAGATAAGTAAAGTACGAAAAAAGACAGTGAGTTGTATAATGTCTTGTGCAAGATAATATATATTTCCAATATACAATATATTTGCTATATGTCTCTAATTCCCATCGATATGGATATTCCCTTCACATTCTACGTCAATTTTCCAGGCTGAATATAATTTGTGACATATATGTCTTCATTGCTTTCCTGATGACTGTTGTCACCAATGTGCGCAGGTATTTTGGCAACCCTGCCATTCTCTCTCAATTCTTTTTTCCCTCTTTAGGATCATGTACAAAATCTTACTGTGTAAGACGAAAGGAAAGGATAGATAGCAAAATCTGCGCGCTCTTTACACACTTCTGCAACAAACATGAGTCAACAATCAACTATCAATATTCACATTCAACGGTCTGTCAACAATCAACTGTAATAATTCATCAGTCGACATTTATTGTTTGATATTTTTTCCTTCCTCTGGTGTAAATTTTGCGTCTTCTTTGCAGTATTCCTGCAAGTAACTGCCGGTGTATTTTGGGGTGAATTGGGGAATGGCTTGAATTGGTCATCTGGGATCTCCATGTATGACGGCTCTTCCCATTCAGCTATTCACGCTCCTTTGTGTTTCTTTTTCGCACCTTCTCTCTATCTTTCTTAATTCGCATTTTTTCTTCCACTATCTCTCAATCTTTTTCTCGTTTTTTATTACACTTTCTTTTTTACACTCTCTCTCTTGTCCTTTGCTTTTTATTTATTTCCTACCAAAGTTCAATATCTTTCTTATCACTTCCAATTTAATTTTTCTTTTGTTTATTCTTTTTGATAAAAATGTCTCGAGCACATTGTGTAATGCGCTTTTTTTCTCTTTCTCCCAAATCCCAAAAGTAAGGTTATATAAAACTCACGAAAGTTAAAAAGAAATAATTAAATTCTAAAACACACACACAAATTTGTAAATTAAAATAGATAAATAGTAAAACAAATAGGAACAAACCAATATTCAAATACAATACAAATTGAACATATTGTAACGAGTATCGATAGTTGGTTACTCATCACTATTGTGACTGACACTATTGGCAGCATCGATATGAATGTCAACAAAAAGAAATAAGCGATAACCAGAACAAGCCAACGAGAAAGGAAGAGAAGAATCTCGATAAAGGAAGATTCTGGGGTGTTGCCAACAGAGTATAAATAGAGCCAGTGTTGAGCAGTGAGAATCAATCTAATTCCAAACGTGATTGCGAAAACATTGATACAGAGGCAAAAGTTGCAAGTACATTAGAGTGTTATTGTAAATAGTTGATTATAAACAGAGTTGATTGTAAATAGTGTTTATTAAATAAATTGTTGCTGTATATAGTTGTATAAAAAAAAGTGTTGCAGTTATTACTAACAGAATCCAGTGATCGAACAAGGTAATTCAAATAGAATTAAACGCTCACAGAATAAAAACGTAACAATTGGTGTCAGAAGTGGGATTCTGTAAAGATGGTGAAAATTGACCAACTAAAAGTGGACCAGCTTAAAAAGCTGTTGGTAGAGATGAATCTATCATCATCAGGTGCAAAGGCGGAACTGCTGGTGAGGCTGAGGCAAGCTATGGAGGCTAAGGGAATTAATGTAGAAGAACATGAGATCTTCGAGGAAGCCGATATACAAGCAGTTGTGCACGCTGAGGAAGAGAGCAAAATAGATTCGAGTGGTCAACTCATGGATTTCATGAAAACCATGATGCTGCAGCAACAACAACAGCTACAAGAACATTCGGCTGAATTGCGTACGGAAATTCAAGGAAATACGTCTCGCATTGACTCCAAGCTTCAAGAACATTCGGTACGCCAAGAGGGCGTTATTAGTGAATTGCGTATGGAAATTCAAGAAGGTTCGTCTCGCCAAGAGGGCGTTATTAGTGATTTGCGTATGGAAATTCAAGAACATTCGGCTCGCCAAGAACACGTCATCGAAAATCTACAAAAAGGAATTGAACTTAGATTTCAGGAAATTTCCGGAACCATTAATGAAAAGGTCACGGATTTAAAGGAACATGTAGATGATTTGGAAGATAAGTTCGAGAAATTACAGCACGAACTCAATCAACTAAAAATAAATGGACCAGCCACATCAGTGATTAGAGATTCAAGTACAATCAAACTAAAGTCACCAACATTTGACGAAAGCAGGCCATTCAATATCTTCAAGCTTCAATTCGAGACAACAGCTTCGAAGAATCAATGGGATGATAGCGACAAGACTGCTGCTTTAATAGTCGCATTAAAAGGTAATGCTTCCGAGGTGTTACAGATGATTCCAGAGAAAGATCGTGGTAGCTATCAGTCACTGATGGACACACTCCAGCGAAAATATGGAAATGAATACAAGAGTCAATTACATCGAGTGGAATTGAGATCGCGAGTGCAACGGAGTAATGAGAGCCTTCAGCAATTCGCTTCCGATATTGAGCGCTCATGTCATCTAGCGTTCTCCGGTAATTCGGAAGAGTTCGTCGAAAAAATAAAAATAGAGGCATTCATAGATGGCATACGTGATGGAGAGACAAAGCGTGCCCTAGTCATGTCACCCAGGAATACTTATGCCGAAACAGTCAGTAGTGCCTTGACGTTTGAAGCCGCCAGTTTCATGTGTCGACCAATGCCACGGGTACGCCAATTAGAAACAGAAACAACAGATCTGTTTGAAGTAGTGCGTCAGGCAGTACAATCAGTAGTTCATCTTGAAGGAAGAACAACAGGTCGACGCGAAAACAAGTTTACTGGTAAGTGCTTCATTTGTGACAAACCAGGACACATGGCGCGTGACTGCCGTCTACGACGAAAGCGATCAAGATCGAATTCTCCAGGAAGACAAAAGAAGGAGAATAAGGTGGATAGCGATCGCTCCACTAACACAAATCCATCGTTAAACTAAATCGAGTCAGTTCAGCGGGGCGTGAACTGACGTGCATGACTCCAACAGTGGGTTGCCCCATCATTCACATTTCACAACTACAGCGTGTGCCAAGCAGCTTGACTATTGATGGAAAATTGGACAATATGGAATTCATGTTAACCCTGGACACTGGTGCATCACATTCTATAATCAAGAGCGATTTGGTAAAGAGGTTTGAGCCTTTAATGGGAATAAAATTGCGTACAGCAACGGGTGAGGATGCACAAATTCTGGAAGCAGATAAAGAAATACAAAATAAAAACATCATACTTGGTAGGACGTTAGTAGAACCTAAAGAAAATGGAATAGTACCGGTGCGAATATTAAATCCAACTAATACATCTACAGTTGTGAAGAAAGGAATGGTGATTGGTCATTGCCAGGAAGTTACTGCCGTAGTAGACTGCGAAAATGGTTCGTCGATAAAACGTGGAAGATCAAGAACAGTCAGAGCGGAAATAAAAGCACAGATGGAAGAATGGGCAGGTGTGCTTACCAACCAGCAAAAAGAAAAGGCTTTACAACTATTGGAGAAGTACAGTTCAATCTTTTCTTCTATAGCCCATACACACCAGCCGATATTGAATTGCTAGTAAGACAAAAAAGAAGACTCCGAAGACAATGGCAAGAATTCAGATCACCGAATCTGAAAACACATCTACAGCACTGCACTCGAAAGTTAAAGCAAGCCTTAAAAAATAAAAACAACAAAGAGTTAGAAGAGCACATAGCGAAATTAACACCTGGTGAAGCGTCAGACTACTCTTTGTGGAAATCAGCAAAAAAATCAAATCGGCCAATTCTCACTGATTCCCCCATCCGTTTGAGTGACGGTAATTGGGCTAGAAGCAACTGTGAGAAGGGTTTGGCTTTTGCAAACCACCTAAAAAGTGTGTTTACACCCAATCCACCCTCTTCACAGTCCTCATTACCAATATTAACTTCTCAACCTTGCTCAATAACGCTCAAAATTAAAAAAAAGGACATATTCAAAGCAATTTATAAAGATTTAAACCCAAAAAAATCACCTGGTCCAGATAAAATTACCGGTAAAATGATAAAAGAGCTACCTCCGGCTTTAGTAATTCATCTGATGCACATTTTCAATGCTATCCTTCGTATTAAACACTATCCCAAATGCTGGAAAACTTCAAAAATTATTATGATAGCAAAACCAGGAAAAGACCCTACAAAAGTTGCATCGTACAGACCTATCAGCCTCCTGCCTCTACTTTCTAAAGTATTCGAAAAGCTACTTGTCATGAATATAACTCCATTTATTAACCTCAACCAACTGATTCCTCAACATCAGTTTGGATTTAGAAAACAGCACGGCACAATAGAACAAGTCCACCGCATTGTAACTCTGATAAGGAACACTTTTGAAGAAAAAAAGTATTGCTCAGCTGTCTTTCTTGATATCACTCAAGCTTTCGATAAAGTATGGCACGATGGCCTTATTTACAAACTCAAACTATTACTGCCTGCAGACATTTGCAGCTCATTGCTTAGTAGCTACCTCACGAAAAGACAATTTCTCGTACATCACAAGGATTACACAACAAATCCATTGGATATTCACGCTGGCGTTCCTCAAGGAAGCGTTTTGGGTCCCTTACTGTATCTCTTATACACTTCAGATATGCCCAACAATAACTATACATTCATATCGACCTTTGCTGATGATACGGCAATATTGTGCTCTCGCTCTAACCCCATAGAAGCTACTAAACTCCTGCAGACTCATGTCGATTCTCTCGAAATCTGGCTAGCAAAATGGCGTATAAAAGTCAATGAATCAAAGAGCGTACATGTAACCTTCACGCTAAGGCTAGATACATGTCCCCCACTTAAAATTAATGGCCAATCAGTTCCACAATGTTCCTCAACAAAGTACTTGGGTATTCACCTCGACAGAAGGCTGACATGGAAAAATCACATAGAGGCAAAGAAAACTCAGATCAAGCTTAAAATTAATCAGTTATGGTGGCTGTTACACAAAAGATCAAAGTTGAATTTTGAATACAAAGTGCTATTATATAAAGCAATCCTGAAACCAATCTGGACTTATGGTATTCAGTTTTGGGGCACCGCATCTCCCTCTAATATCGAAAAATTGCAGCGAATACAATCCAAGTGTCTGCGAATTATTGTAAACGCGCCTTGGTATATGAGGAACGTTAACATCCATCGAGATTTAAATGTATCCACAATTTCTGAGGAAGTTGCAATGTCCTGCAGAAGCTACATTCAAAAATTACACAATCATCCGAATCCCCTTGCTAGGCAATTGTTGCTGAGCAAGGGGCATCGTCGATTAAAAAGAAAAGACACACTGAATATGCTGTAAAATTGCTACATCTCGCGACTCACCAAATTGTGATGGAACGTAGGGGATATCACATAGTTTTATTTAGTTTGTAAGATTTTAATACTTATTGTTAGTTTCTTGTATTTAAGAAAGATTCAATAAAAAAAAATAAGCTAACAAAAAAAAAAAAAAAAAAAAAAAAAAAATATTTTCTTCAAATGGAAAAACTGAAGGACGAACAACCATCGTGAAGCATTACATTGACACCGGTGATTCTAGACCAATTCGTCAAACACCACGACGAGTTCCATTGGCCAAAAGAGACGAAGCCATTAAGCTGATTTCCGATATGCAGAAACAAGGTGTTATTGAACCATCAGCGAGTCCATGGAGTTCACCAGTTGTGCTGGTAAAGAAGAAGGATGGAAGTACTCGATTCTGTGTGGATTACAGAAAGCTAAATGATATTACGAAAAAAGACAGCTATCCACTGCCAAGAATCGATGACACTCTGGACACACTATCTGGTACGAAGTGGTTCTCAACTCTTGATTTGCAAAGTGGCTACTGGCAAGTGGAACTTGGTAAGGAAGACAAAGAGAAAACAGCTTTCAGTATTGCCGATGGTCTATGGCAATTTACAGTCATGCCATTTGGTTTATGCAATGCGCCAGCTACTTTCGAACGTTTGATGGAGCGTGTACTCAGAGAACTACACTGGAAAACGTGCTTGGTGTACCTCGATGACATTATTGTGATGGGAAAAGATTTTAACGACCACCTGGAAAAGTTGAAAGAAGTATTTGAGCGTATACAATCAGCAGGGCTTAAACTGAATATGAAAAAGTGTTCACTCTTCAGGCAAGAAGTTAAATATCTTGGTCATAAAGTAACAACAGAAGGGGTACATACCGACGAGGAGAAAGTAGCAGCAGTTCAAGAATGGCCTATTCCGTCGAATCTTCACGAGCTAAGAAGCTTCCTAGGCTTATGCACCTACTATAGACGATTTGTTCCTGGATTTGCAAACATCGCCAGCAGTCTGCATGAGTTGACAAGAAAGAACAAACTATTTGTGTGGGGCGAGGAACAACAGAAAGCATTCGAACAGCTGAAAGAAAAACTCTGTTCAGCACCAATATTAGCGTATCCAGTACCTGGTCAAAAGTTTGTGTTGGACACAGATGCGAGTGGCTATGGAATAGGTGGTGTGCTCTCTCAGCTCATAGATGGGCAAGAAAAAGTAATAGCATACTACAGTAAAATCCTGTCGAAGCCAGAAAGAAATTACTGTGTCACACGAAGAGAGTTGCTCGCAATACTGGAATGTGTAAAGTATTTCCATAAATACTTGTACGGTCAGTCATTTCATCTACGAACTGACCACTCAGCGCTAAGGTGGTTATTGCAATTTAAAAACCCAGAAGGACAATTAGCGCGCTGGATTGAAAGGCTGCAGAGTTATGATTTTACCATCGAACATCGTAAAGGAGGACATCCCAGCAACGCGGATGCTCTATCTCGTCGTCCTTGCAAAATGGAATGTAAACATTGTTCTCGAGTGGAAAGCAAGGAGCACATTGTCGACATACGACTTACGAATATATTGCCGGAGGAGTCATGAACCACGAACGAGTGCAAGAAGATCAGCGGAACGACCCAGATCTCGTAAAGATTATGGAATACAAGGAGCAGGGCATACGTCCAGATTGGCAAGAAATGGCTAATGAGAGTCCAATAGCAAAGGCATACTGGGCGCAGTGGCAAAGCCTGCACTTACGAGACGGATGTTTATTCCGAGCATGGGAAAGTGAGGATGGAAAAATCACTAATGATCTTCTAGTGGTACCCAAGGCGAGAATAAATGAAGTGATAGCTGAGTATCACAATGCCTCCAGTGGAGGGCATTTGGGAATCACCAAAACCGTCGAGAAAATAAAGAACCGATTTTATTGGGTTGGATGTCATGACCATGTCGCTTTGGCAATGGCCAAAGGCCCCACTAAGAAAAGTCGAGGTAAGATGCACCAATACACCGTGGGTGCTCCATTTGAGCGAATTGCTATGGACATAGCTGGGCCATTTCCAATAAGCAACGCAGGAAACAAGTATGTTCTGGTGGTTATAGAGTACTTCAGTAAATGGCCTGAAGTATACCCCATTCCAAATCAGGAAGCTAGTACAGTTGCGGATGTATTCGTCAACCAATGGGTTACTCGTTTTGGTGTACCGATGGAGTTACACTCAGACCAAGGTCGAAATTTCGAATCAGTTGTATTCCAAGAGATATGCCGTATGCTGGGTATATACAAAACTCGTACAACACCTTTGCATCCACAATCTGATGGCATGGTAGAACGATTTAACCGTACCTTGGAGGAATATTTGAGAAAAGTCGTAGATAAATACCAAAAAGACTGGGATGTACATATACCAATGTTCCTCATGGCATATAGATGCGCACAACATGATACTACGGCTACTACACCGGCAATGGCAATTTTTGGAAACGTGTTAAGACTGCCAATTGATTTAAAACTTGGAGTCGTAACACCAACGAGATCAACCGAAGGTAATTATACTAGCGAAAAGCGGGAACAGTTGGATGAAGTACATCGGTTCATCAGAGAGCGGTCGCAGATGATAAGCGATAAGATGAAGGCCAGGTATGACTTGAAAGCAAATTCAAAAGGGTTCTATGAAGGAGAGCTTGTAATGCTTCATAATCCACAACGAAAGAAAGGCCTGTCTCCTAAACTACAGACTCATTGGGAAGGACCATATGAGATTATAGCAAAGATAAATGACGTAGTGTATCGTATTCAACGTGCCTGGAATAAAAGAGCAAAGTTTAAAGTAGTGCACTTGGAGCGACTTGCGCCATATAGAGTGGAAGTATAAAAACTTGTTCGGGACGAACAAGGTTAAGTGGAGGGCAGTATAACGAGTATCGATAGTTGATTACTCATCACTATTGTGACTGACACTATTGGCAGCATCGACATGAATGTCAACAAAAAGAAATAAGCGATAACCAGAACAAGCCAACGAGAAAGGAAGAGAAGAATCTCGATAAAGGAAGATTCTGGGGTGTTGCCAACAGAGTATAAATAGAGCCAGTGTTGAGCAGTGAGAATCAATCTAATTCCAATCGTGATTGCGAAAACATTGATACAGAGGCAAAAGTTGCAAGTACATTAGAGTGTTATTGTAAATAGTTGATTATAAACAGAGTTGATTGTAAATAGTGTTTATTAAATAAATTGTTGCTGTATATAGTTGTATAAAAAAAGTGCTGCAGTTAATATTAACAGAATCCAGTGATCGAACAAGGTAATTCAAATAGAATTAAACGCTCACAGAATAAAAACGTAACAATATATAGTGTAATTTCTTAAAGGAAAATAAAAGAAGAGGGTGCTATCGTGTGGATATTGTGGCGAAAGCAGAGTGTATAGCAACAGCAACAACAGTAGGAGTAAGAACAATAACTTCATCAACTACACTAACGCGAGACCTTGCCATTACGCGGCCCACCGGCAAAATTCCCCTCACATTCAATATGTAATATAAAAAATTCAAAAATTCATTTGGATCCATCCACGTCGAATATTGAAAATTAAAATAAAAATTTTTATATTGGATATTCCAATACCGATGTCAATTATTCAAATAAAAATTAATATCCTTATGAAAAGAATCAAAATGTTTTTTAATAGTACAATACAACACAAAAGGCATTGCATGTTACCACTTAAAAGCAATTTTAAACATGAAATTGCAAGGCATCTTTGCATTCAAGAAACACACCGGAACAGCCATGCTCGGTGTTGATTCGTTGCCGTCTCGCCAAAGACTAAATGAAAGAACGTAAATAAGACTACGTGTGAAGTGAATTTGCTAAATTATACGAATATATATATATATATATATATATATATATATATATATATACATATATATATATATATATATATATATATATATATATATATATATATATATATATATATATATATATATATATATATATATATATATATGGTCCTTCCCAATGCCCAATGAAGCCGTACCAGGTCTCCTTTATTGTAGCCTTTTGAATTTGTTCGTAAATCATATCTAGCCTTCATCTTGTACCACCAATTACCATGTTTCGTGCTGCGGCGAAGTCGATCAGCCTCATTCCGTTATCGGAGGTGTTCTGGTGGAGGCTGAATTTTCCGACAGTTGGACCAAAGGTACCTTCCTTGCCCACCCTGGCATTAAAGTCGCCAAGCACGATTTTGATATCGTGGCGGGGGCAGCGGTCATAAGCTTCTTCGAGGCGCTGAAAGAAGCTCTCCTTGGTCACATTGTCCTTCTCATCCGTCGGAGCGTGGGCACATATAAGGCTGATATTAAACAATTTTGCCTTGATGCGGATTGTGGCCAGCCGTTCGATTACGGTCGTGAACTGTGAGACAAGATGTCGTAGTCTCTTGCTGACCAAAAATCCACATCCTAATTCGTGCCTTTCAGCATGGCAACTGCAGTAAATGTCACAGGACGCTCTTTTGGAGCAGCCCTGTTGTGTCCATCGCATGTCCTGGAGAGCGGTGATGTCAGCTCTGTATTTTTCTAGGACATCAACCAGCTGGATAGAGGCACCCTCCCTATAAAGGGACCGGACATTCCAGGTGCATATCCGTAAATCATTGTCCTTTTTTCGTTTGCGGGGATCATTTTGGAAAAGGTCTCAAAGCAAATCACGATAGGTAACTGTGATTTACAACATGAATTCATTGTGGCAGATATTATCGATGACGTTATTATTGGCATAGATTTTATGATCGCACATGGAGTTACATTAGACTTAAGTGGACGAATATTGCGATATATGGATGTCGAATGTCCACTAAATGCTGGCTATGAGCGTAGTGGAAATACAAGACAGGTCCGGATATGCCAAAAACAGAAAATACCCGCAAATTCGGTTGTGGAAGCTATCAAAAATAATCAAGCCAATAACCTCATACTTGGAAAAACACTAGTGGAGCCTAAAAATGATGGAAGTATACCTATTCGAATTTTAAATCCATCTGGTACACCAAAATTCGTAAGAAAAGGAACAATAATTGGTCAATGTCAAGAGGTTACACCTGTGGTTAATTGTGAAGCGGATGCGGCAACAGTAAAAGCTGAAAGCAATGCGGAAAAAGAAATGGCAATGTCGCAGATGCAAGAATGGACTAAAGAGCTTACTGAACATCAGAAAAATAAGGCGTTACAAGCATTAAAGAAGCATTGGTCCATTTTTGCACCTAAAGGTAAAAGTGGCGGAAGAACAGCTATAGTGAAACATGAAATTGATACCAGTGATTCCAAACCCATCCACCAAGTGCCACGAAGAGTTCCTTTGGCTAGAAGGGATGAAGTAACAAAGCTCGTTGCCGATATGCGGAGGGAAGTTGTTATCGAACCATCCACAAGTCCCTGGAGTTCACCAGTAGTGCATGTGAAGAAGAAAGATGGAAGTACTCGATTCTGTGTGGACTACCGTAAGTTGAATGATGTCACGAAGAAAGATAGCTATCCATTGCCTAGAATCAACGATACACTATTTGGTGTAAAATGTTTCTCAACTCTGCATCTACAGAGCGGCTTGCAAGTAGAACTTAAAGATAAAGACAAAGAAAAGACTGCATTTAGCGTTGGTGATGGACCATGGCAATTCACAGTGATGCCTTTCGGGCTTTGAAATGCACCTGCCACTTTCGAGCGTCTCATGGAACGTGTCTTTGAAGGACTGCAGTGGAAAACGTGTTTGGTATATCTTGACAATATTATTGTGATGGACAAAGACTTTGACGACCACTTAGCGAAATTGAAGGAGGTTTTTGAACGAATAGAAGCCGCTCTACTGAAACTGAACTCAAAGAAGTGTTCACTTTTCAAACGTGAAGTTCGGTATCTCGGTCACAAGATAACCACGAAAGGCGTTCACACAGACGACGAGAAAATAGCAGCGGTGAAAAATTGGCCAAAACTAACAAACCTGCATGATCTAAGAAGTTTCCTGGGGTTGTGTACCTACTACAGACTGTTCGTGCCCGGCTCTGCAAACATAGCCAGTAGTTTACATGAGCTAACTGGGAAGAACCAGGCATTCAAATGGGGTGATACACAAGATAAGGCTTTCGAACAGCTCAAAGAACAACTCTGCTCCGCACCAATATTAGCTTACCCAACACCTGGCAAAACATTTATATTGGATACGATACGATGCGAGCAGCTACGGAATCGGCGGAGTACTGTCTAAGATAATAGAAGGACAAGAAAAAGTGAGTAGTAGTAGTAGTAGTAGTAGTAGAAAAGCCTACTACAGAAAAACTTTGTCAAAACCAGAGCGAAACTACTGCGTAACGCGAAGGGAGCTACTTGCAATAATGGAAAACGTGAAACACTTCCATAAGTATCTATACGGACAACCATTCCGCCTCAGGACTGACCATGCAGCGCTCCGGTGGCTACTACAATTCAAGGATCCGGGAGGTCTACTAGCGTGATGGATTGAGCGATTGCAAAGCTACGATTTTACAATTGAGCACCGTAAAGGAGGTCATCATGGCAATGCTGATGCCTTATCGCGTCATCCCTGCAGCACTGAATGCAAACATTGTTCACGAGCCGAAAGCAAGGAAAACTGGTCCGCCTTTTAAATGCCCTTCCGGAAGAGTCCTGGACCAGTGAACAAATACAAAAAGAGCAGCGGAACGACCCGGATCTTGCAAAAATTATGAAAAGTAAAGATCGTGGCATCCGACCAGACTGGCAAAAAATGGCTAGAAAGCCCGATATCTAAAGCATACTGGGCGCAATGGCAAGGCTTGCACCTTAGTGATGGTTGTCTGTACCGGATATGGGAAAGTGAAGATGGCAAAACCGCAAATAACCTTCTGGTGGTACCAAAGTCCAGAATCAACGAGGTAATCCCAGAATATCACAATGCATCCAGTGGAGGTCATTTAGGCATAGCTAAAACCACAGAAAAGGTCAAAAGGCGCTTCTGCTGGGTTGGGTGCCAAGAATCCGTGGCAGACTTTATAGGAAGATGTGACCAATGCTCATGAGCAAAAGGCCCACATAGAAGGACCTGAGGTAAGATGCAACAGTACAACAATCCGTTTGAACGACATAGCGGCACCGTTCCCCACGAGCAACTTGGGATATAGGTATGTGTTGGTAGTAATGGACTAATTTAGCAAGTGGCCAGAAGTGTACCCTATTCCAAATCAAGAAGCAAGCACGGTCGCTGAAGTATTCGTGAACAATTGGATTACACGATTTGGTGTCCCATTAGAGCTGCATTCAGACCAAGGGCGAAACTTCGAATCAACGGTGTTTAAAGAAGTTTGCGCAATTTTGGGCGTACATAAAACTCGTACCACTCCATTACATCCACAGTCGGACGGTCGGACGATTCAACCGTACCTTGAATGTGTACGTGAGGAAAGTCGTTAACAAGGATCAAAAAGATTGGGACACTCACATCCCAATGTTTCTACTTGCATATCGGTCTACACAGCATAATTCGACAGCAACAACACCAGCAAGAGCAGTTTTTGGTACAGATGTAAGATTACCGGCTGATTTGAAATCTGGAGTAACTCCATCGTCTGACAAATCGATAAGTGACTATGTTGAGAACAAACGAAATCAACTAGATGAAGTGCATCGTTTCATAAGAAGGCGAATTCAGATAACAAGTGACAAGATGAAGGCTAGATATGATTTACGAACAAATTCAAAAGGCTACAATAAAGGAGACCTGGTACGGCTTCATTGGGCATTGGGAAGGACCATATATATATATATATATATATATATATATATATATATATATATATATATATGTATATATATATATATATATATATATATATATATATATATATATATATATATATATATATATATATATATATATATTTCGTGGTTATCTTGTGACCGAGATACCGAACTTCACGTTTGAAAAGTGAACACTTCTTTGAGTTCAGTTTCAGTCCAGCGGCTTCTATTCGTTCAAAAACCTCCTTCAATTTCGCTAAGTGGTCGTCAAAGTCTTTGTCCATCACAATAATATTGTCAAGATATACCAAACACGTTTTCCACTGCAGTCCTTCAAAGACACGTTCCATGAGACGCTCGAAAGTGGCAGGTGCATTTCAAAGCCCAAAAGGCATCACTGTGAATTGCCATGGTCCATCACCAACGCTAAATGCAGTCTTTTCTTTGTCTTTATCTTTAAGTTCTACTTGCAAGCCGCTCTGTAGATGCAGAGTTGAGAAACATTTTACACCAAATAGTGTATCGTTGATTCTAGGCAATGGATAGCTATCTTTCTTCGTGACATCATTCAACTTACGGTAGTCCACACAGAATCGAGTACTTCCATCTTTCTTCTTCACATGCACTACTGGTGAACTCCAGGGACTTGTGGATGGTTCGATAACAACTTCCCTCCGCATATCGGCAACGAGCTTTGTTACTTCATCCCTTCTAGCCAAAGGAACTCTTCGTGGCACTTGGTGGATGGGTTTGGAATCACTGGTATCAATTTCATGTTTCACTATAGCTGTTCTTCCGCCACTTTTACCTTTAGGTGCAAAAATGGACCAATGCTTCTTTAATGCTTGTAACGCCTTATTTTTCTGATGTTCAGTAAGCTCTTTAGTCCATTCTTGCATCTGCGACATTGCCATTTCTTTTTCCGCATTGCTTTCAGCTTTTACTGTTGCCGCATCCGCTTCACAATTAACCACAGGTGTAACCTCTTGACATTGACCAATTATTGTTCCTTTTCTTACGAATTTTGGTGTACCAGATGGATTTAAAATTCGAATAGGTATACTTCCATCATTTTTAGGCTCCACTAGTGTTTTTCCAAGTATGAGGTTATTGGCTTGATTATTTTTGATAGCTTCCACAACCGAATTTGCGGGTATTTTCTGTTTTTGGCATATCCGGACCTGTCTTGTATTTCCACTACGCTCATAGCCAGCATTTAGTGGACATTCGACATCCATATATCGCAATATTCGTCCACTTAAGTCTAATGTAACTCCATGTGCGATCATAAAATCTATGCCAATAATAACGTCATCGATAATATCTGCCACAATGAATTCATGTTGTAAATCACAGTTACCTATCGTGATTTGCTTTGAGACCTTTTCCAAAATGATCCCCGCAAACGAAAAAAGGACAATGATTTACGGATATGCACCTGGAATGTCCGGTCCCTTTATAGGGAGGGTGCCTCTATCCAGCTGGTTGATGTCCTAGAAAAATACAGAGCTGACATCACCGCTCTCCAGGACATGCGATGGACACAACAGGGCTGCTCCAAAAGAGCGTCCTGTGACATTTACTGCAGTTGCCATGCTGAAAGGCACGAATTAGGATGTGGATTTTTGGTCAGCAAGAGACTACGACATCTTGTCTCACAGTTCACGACCGTAATCGAACGGCTGGCCACAATCCGCATCAAGGCAAAATTGTTTAATATCAGCCTTATATGTGCCCACGCTCCGACGGATGAGAAGGACAATGTGACCAAGGAGAGCTTCTTTCAGCGCCTCGAAGAAGCTTATGACCGCTGCCCCCGCCACGATATCAAAATCGTGCTTGGCGACTTTAATGCCAGGGTGGGCAAGGAAGGTACCTTTGGTCCAACTGTCGGAAAATTCAGCCTCCACCAGAACACCTCCGATAACGGAATGAGGCTGATCGACTTCGCCGCAGCACGAAACATGGTAATTGGTGGTACCAGATTCCAGCATCTCGACATCCACAAAACGATGTCTCCAGATCAACGTACAAGAAACCAAATTGATCTGCATCTGCATTTCACTGCATAACTCCCGTTGTGCAGTGAAAATTGGGAAGGACCTCTCTGCACCGTTTAATACCGAACGGGGTTTCAGACAAGATGATTCGTTATCGTGCGACTTCTTCAATGGAGAAAATAATACGAGCTGCTGATCTACGACATAATGGCACTACCTTCAACAAAAGTGTTAGCGTATTCCGACGATATTGACATAATCGGCATGAACACGCGAGCAGTCAGTGTTGGAAAGAGAGTCGCGTCGGATGGGTCTTACGGCGAACGAGGGCAAGACGAAGTATCTAGTGTCAACAAACAAAGAGTCCCGGCGTCTTGGACAGCACGTCACTGTTGACAACTACGCTTTTGAAGTAGTAAGGGACTTTGTATATCTTGTAACCAGCATCAACAGCCGTAATGACGTCAGCTTGGAGATCATGCGTAGGATAACTCTTGCTAACACGTGTTACTTTGGGCTGAGTAAGCAATTGAGAAGTCGAGCCCTCTCTCAAAGAACGAAAATTACACTCTACAAGTCTCTCATCATGTAAAGCGCATCAAAATCCATCGGCTGCGCTGGCTAGGTCATGTCGAGCGAATGGAAGAACACGCTCCAGCTAAGAAGGTGTTTTATACGGAACCCGCTGGAGGACGACGCAGAAAAGGAAGACCTAACCTCCGGTGGAAATACCAAGTACTGGAGAACCTGACGACGCTTGGAATTTCTAACTGGCGCCAGCTAGCGAATAACAGAGATGTCTGGCGAAGCATGTTATTTTCGGCCTAAATGGATATTCGGTTGTTATGGCCACATAAGTAAGTAAGTAAGTTCTTGGGAAGACGAACCTTCTTGAATTTCCATGCGCAATTCACTAATAACCCCCTCTTGGCGTACCGAATGTTCTTGAAGCTTGGAGTCAATGCAAGAGGCATTTTTTGTAGCTGTTGTTGCATCATGGTATTCATGGAATCCATGAGTTGATCACTTGAATCTATCTTGCTCTCTTCCTCAGCGTGCACAACTGCATGTATCTCGGCTTATTCAAAGAACTCATGTTCTTCTACATTAACACCCTTAGCTTCCATGGCCTCACCATCAGTGCTGCTTTTGTACCTGATGACGATAGATTCATCTTTGACAACTGTGTTTTCAGTTGGTCCACTTTTAGTTGGTCAATTTTCATCATATTTTCACTTCTGACACCAATTGTTACATTTTCATTTCTGTGAAAATGCCGGAGTTCCACAGGGTAGCGTTCTTGGCCCCATTCTATATGTATTATATACTTCCGATCTACCAACAGATGCACGGTTGTTGACATCTACATTTGCTGATGATACTGCTATTCTAAGCCGTAATCGAAACCCAATTAAGGCATCTACAGATTTAGTACTTGTTGAAAAATGGTTATCTAACTGCCGCTTAAAAGTTAATGAGTCCAAATGTAAACATGTAACGTTCACGCTTAACAAAAGCACATGCCCGACAGTTACACTAAATAATATCGCCATAACTCATACAAATGAAGTCACCTACCTATGGATAGACTTAAATAGACATGGCGCAAGCACATCGAAGCAAAAAGAACTCAGATGAAATTAAAAGCTTCTTGTCTGCACTGGCTCATCAATTTCAGATCACCATTAAACTTGCAATACAAGGTCCTACTGTACAACAGCATAATAAAGCCAATTTGGAGTTGAAAAAAAAAATTTGGAGTTACGGAATCCAATTATGGGGGAACACTAGTAATAGCAATATTGAAATCATACAGAGATCTCAGTCTAAAATGTTAAGGATGATAACTGGTGCACCATGGTATATTAGAAATGAATGTATACACAATGACTTAAATATCCCAATGGTAGAAATTGAAGTTAAAAACACTAGACAAAAATATACTAGAAGATTACAAAGACATCCAAACACACTAGCAAGAATCTTGCTCAATACCTGCTATACTTCGCGCCTTCGAAGAAAGGACCTGCCAGCCTTCCAATAAAAAGAAGAGCATCGTACAAAAAACATTGCTCTAGATAATAAGGAGCAACTGTTGTTGAATTAGATTAAGATTTTAAAACTTATTGTTAGATTCTTTAGGAATAGATTCAATAAATAAAGAAAATGTATAATAAAAAAAAAAAAAAAATTATCAATCAATGTACCCCAAATACGCACCCTATTTATATGTTTTTGTACATATACAATATATATTATATACACACAAAAAAGTAATGAGCAATGAACGAATTCACGATCAACCTACGTATACACAGCCTTGGTATTCCATTGCATAAAACAATATACAATATGCTGAGTTTGCATTACGAGAGCTATGTATATGATAGTATTATTATTGAATTATTTTTTATTTTATTTCATTGTATATTTCTATATACCTACAGTTAATTGTACATTTATGTTTATTTATGTTGATTCAGCATATTCATATATTGTTTGTATTGGTATTATTCTATTCTGCCCAACATTCACTTTGAAGGAGGAACGCTGGGATCCTTGATAACAATTAGTTTGTCAGGTGCAATGTTTGGTTGTTCGGTAGTCCATTAAGTACGACGTTGTAAAGACGTGATATATTCTATACTCCAGCGTTTTCAAAATCCTTGTGTCATATAGCGAATATGATTCCATTAAGATTTCAATGAGAATTTAGTTGATATTGTAGGTTGTGGAACTGCAGTTAACGGTTTTCCAACTAAAAAATGCGATGGTGTCAGTGGGCTTTGGTTAGCACCTGAAATACTACACAACGGTCTGCTATTCCGAATGGCTTCAATCTATGTCAACGAAGTGTATAGCTCTTCGAAAGATAGCAGGGTTTCACTTATCACTCTTATTATCATCTTCACTTATCACATCATCTTAATGTTTAATTGACTTTACATTTAACTCCCATATTCCTCCAAAATGTGGCGCGATGGTGGGATGAAGTGCCACGTTGTACCATCTTTAGCCAAATGAGCGTAGATTTCATGATTGAAAGATTCTTTGCATATCCGTCAACAATCGATGAACAGCATGGAAATTTGTGCCATTGTCGCTATACAAATTGCTGCTCTTGCCACGCCCGCGGCGATGAAGTTTGCTTCCGTAGTACGAAGCATTGCTTGCGCTGATGTACCACTGACCGATAATCCAATAGCACTGTTAAATGATAAAAAACAGCTCATTTACCCCTACGTGTACATTAGAATGGCCATAGTGAATTTTTTTCGAAAAGTACACCTTTTCGCACTGAAAAATATGAGGTTGGGGATAACAAAACTTATGCATATTTTTAATTATTTTTTATTATATTACCCATTGATCATGCCTATTATGATTTTTGTGCTACTAGCGACAACGATACAAAGTTACCTAACAGTAACATTTTTTCCAAGAACAATATTCACAGAATTTATTTGTTGTAATTTAATAACAAAGTGTAACAACCTAGACGTCGCCACTGACAACGGTAATTCAAAAACTGAGTTGTGCGCATTTCATATTTGTCACACAACTTCCAATAATTAGTTTGCAACTGAAGGTTGTGTGAAAAAATAATTATAAGAATATAAACTAATAAAAAGTTATAATGGCAAGCTCGTCTAAGAAATTTCGATCCGATAATAATATATTTTTGGTGGAAAATGTGAAAGTGAACTAAAGGGCGCAAAATTTCCTAGTATGAAGTAAGTTCTTCAATTATTTTTTTATAAAACCCGAATGCAAAATCTCCCTGTGAAAGCAAACATAAAATACACAATAAATTCTAATCTTGATTTTTGGCAAAAAGCTAATATTCCAACAATGACCGAAATCAACTCCGCGAAAAAATTTAATATAATTTATACTGAGTGGAAAGATTTGCCGAAAAACTGATTTGGCCGGTATGAGAAAGATCGAAAATTACATATTTGATTTCAAACACTGGTATTGAAAAAGGCGCAGCATATTTGCTTGAAAGTAAATTGGGGCGAAATTTACTTTTTTTACCATGTCGCCATCATATCAGCGAATTGCATATTAAAGCTGTGTTCGAGTTAAATTTCGGAAAAACATCAGCACCAGAAGTCAATCTCTTTAATTGTTTTTCATTAAACTGGAAAAATATGAATATCAATACTTTCAAGAGTGAAGTATTGGATAAAACAGTGGAAAAAACATTAACAGCACCCGAAATAGAGGCACACAAGAACTTTTGCCTTAACGCGTTGGAATCCCATTATGTGAGGGCGGATTATAAGGAGTTGTTGCAACTATCACTGATTTTTGTGGGTAAAGACGTACCAAATTTTCCGCAGTTGGGTTTGCCTGGCGCAACAATTCATGCAAGGTTCATGACCAAAGCTATTTACTGCTATAAGATTTTTTTGCTTCGCGAACAATTCAAGATGACATCATCCGAACTGAAAGACATTCGAAACATTTGCATTTTCTTGACGCGTATTTATGTTTCGTATTGGTTCGGATGCATTAGCGCTGTAACTGCACCGCGCCAAAATTAAAATTCATTAAAGACGCTATTTTATATTTCGATGCAAATGTTTCAAATGCCTTATTGTCCAAAATCAAAAACCATTTATGGTATTTATCAGAAGAGGCGGTTGCTTTTGGATTTTTTGATGAGCAAATACCTATTGAAGTGAAGCGGAAAATGGTTAAAGCTCTTAGTAATCGTGATTTCGAAAATTAAGAAGTTATTCCGAAAAGATTAAACTTAACACTAGAACAAGTGAAATCGTTCGCAAATAAGGATATAAGTTTTTTCGTCACTCCCCGCATCATTCGTTTTTTCCATCGTTTACAAATCGATATGACATTTTTGGAAATGGATCCATCAATTTGGAAAGATCAAGAAGAATACTCCATCGCAAAACGAATATGCCAACATTTAACCGTTGTCAATGACCCGGCAGAAAGAGCGATAAAATTAATTACAGAAAAGACTTTTCATCCCACAAAAAAACGTCATAGATATGGAAATAATAAAATGAAGTATGTTTTATGATTTTTCATTTTTTTTCCTCTTATATGGAACTTTGGTGTTAAGGTATTCCGGGATAGTTTATTCGCAGTTTATCTGCATACTTTGTCGGCTCCTTGCAAACGTAATTATTACAGAATGCGAAGGAATTCAAATGGGAAAATAACGTCAGGTTTTTTTACATCCAAATATAAACAGGATGACAAATAGTGATCAATGGGTAATATAATAAAACTTTGGGCTCAACCCGGAGGTACTCGGAATAAAAAAAAAAATAATTAAAAATATGCATAAGTTTTGCCATCCCCAACCTCATATTTTTCAGTGCGAAAATTTTTGGATAGGATCTTTTTTAATTTTTCCATACAACGCTATGGCCAGTCTAGTGTACATACGTCTAGTGTAGCTTTTCGACCATAAGTCTGCTAATATGGAGGTTAGGAAGAATGATTGGGTATTTGATATTGTACGCTAAGCGCGATCAATACGTGATCATTACATTAGTCTGTCTCTCTTATTGAAACGAATCCCCAAAGGATTCTTGCTGAACAGCACCAAATAATGCAAAGCGTGCTTGTTGTAACTCTTTGTGATGTAAATAAATAGCATGTTGCGAATGCGTTTGCATGTGCCATTATGCCTGAGTCGTGATATCAATCGTAAAATATTTGCGATAACATTGATTATGCGTTGGAATGATCACACTTTAAGTGCATACCCTATTATAATTGATAACTCTCTTTCGCGGGTTATGGTATGTAGGACGGTTTTGCGTTGTTCCAAGAAATCTTCGTCCAGCTTACAAATTTCTGTTGGCATACGTTTTGACCAGAATGATTTTGGCTTTGTAAACCAATCCGTGCCTGGCCACCATAGCTTGTGGTGAAGAGGTTGTTCTGGAGTTATTCCTTGGGATGCGCAATCCGCGGAATTTTCGTTTGTGTCTATGTAGTTCCATCTGCTTCTTGGTTAACAATCAAGAAAATCTTCAGTTCTATTTCCGACAAACATTTTCTAAGTGCAAGTTGGATGATAATCAATGAAGGATAACCTGAAAATCTGTCCAAACACAGACTATTGCGTCTTCGATGTTGAGTGACATTTTGATCGAATTATATACTCGTGTTAATAAGAGTGCGTGGCCAAAATAACCTGCAATTCAAGAGAATTGATAATACCATCAGCGTATTCCCCTGGAGATGTACTCGAATGTCCCACGGATACAGCAGAAAAGCTGATGGCCTACGCAAAACAGCATTGTCTAGAGCTGGTCCTAGGATGTGAAGCGAATGCCCTTCACATTACCTGGAGAAGCACGGACACCAACGGTAGAGGTGAGTCACTATTTAATTATATAGTCTCACTAGACTGAAGTATTTGTAATGATGGCCCAACATTCATAAAAAAACTAGGAAAGAGGTGCTAGACCTTACCCAAACCACTTCTCTGTCGAAATCACTTGTCAGCAACTGGCGAGTATCTCAATAAACGCCTATGAAGACAACTGTCCGTGAAAGATGAAGACCTTTAAAAGACAGACACCTTGGTACAACAGTCATATTAACTTGCTAAGAAAAGAAGTACGGAAGCTATTTAATAAAGCCAAGCGGAACAACGACTGGCATACCTACTACAAGACTCTCACCAAATACAATAGAGAAATAAGAAAAGCGAAGAGAGAATCCTTCAAACGCTCCTGCGAGGACGTAAACGATGCAAACTCAAGCTGTAGGCTACAGAAAATTCTCTCAATCGAAAAACCTCACCCGATTGTATTTTTGTCTGATGAAAAGGGGTTAACCACAAACAGTGCGCAGGATACTTAAACCCTAATCACTAAAGCTCATTTTCCGGGATCAGAACTAATATAAAATGACCCCGACCAAAACAATTACAATATTTGGCAGTCCTACTGCCCCAATAGGGAAGACTGGAAATTATCCAATCTTATCTATAAACGCTCGATTGTAGAATGGGCGATAGGAGCGTTCTCCTCGTATAAGGCGGCGGAAGCCGGAAACCCAATTAAAAAGACACCAAATCCTGTGCTTAATAGATGGATTTCCATGATACTTAGACGGGCAGACCGTCTCTGACTTACTACAAAATGCAATAAAGATTGTAGAAAACCGGTGTAGATAGATAGATATAGTTCTTTATTTAAAAATATTCTTAAAAATTATAAATCAAGAACCAATACAAAATAAACAATTAAAGAACATACGACAATGACTATAAAGTCGTCTATCGGAGATAAACCTAATATTACATAACATAAAATACTACATTCCAATTAATCTTATTTATCAATATTTTATATATTAACACATACACTATAACACATACTCATTCAATATTAATTTTCTATACGTCAAAGCACCAATGATGAACTTAACTACAACCTCCCAATCAAATTCTTTTGTCCATTTAATACGTCAATTATTTTCGTTAAATCTAAACTATATTTTCAAAATATTTATATCTAATTCGTTTGAGTATTGGACATTTTCCCAAAAAGTGTGTAATATTCTCAATTTCGTTCAAATTACAAAGAGTTCAGCTGAGATTTCTATGTCCGCCAAGGTATATCCGTATCCACATTATTTTGTATGCGTCCACATTATCATTTAAATAACCCTTACTAACACAGTGATCCAGATCTTTATATAAACGAGAACTGTTCAATGTTCTTTCCAACATTTTCTCTTTATTTTTAGTGTTTAAGTTTTCTAGTAGCAACCTTACATGTTCTTTCCATATTACATTATTTGCTGTTGCCCGTTCCCAATTAATATTCAAATTCTCTCCTAAACGCTGTAATGCCTTCGCCCAAAATATTTGTTTTGCTAATACCCTTTTAGTTACTATATGTGGTAGTCTGTCATCTTTGTATTCGAATAATGTTTTATAAATGTATTCTAAGTGCAGTTCGAGAGTGTATAGATGGCTGTTTGGTATATTTGTTTCTAAAAGAAGGCAATAAGATGGCGTATTGTCAGGAAGACGCAATATTCTCTTCAGAAAATACATTTGTACTTTGTCTACTTCATCGAACATTGCAAAACCCCAAACCTGCGCTGCATAGCTTTGCACTGCACTAAACTACTTCTATCCTCTACATGCCTTTTGAAACTTTGCTGCGGTGTCAATTTTACTCCCAAATAATTGTACTCAGATCTTATTATCTCCCCTAAAAGACAATTTTTCTTTTCCTGATAACCTGCCTCCTTTCCTAAACACCATAATAGCGGATTTTGTCTGATATAGCATCCCCCGTCCATATAACCGAGTTTGTGTTAAAATATATTTGTTCTATGAAGATTACCATTTTTGTTGAAACGCCTAGAGTATGTAATTTATAAATCAGTACTGTCTTGGAACCTTATCAAACGCTGCCCTAAAATCTACAAAAAAAAGCATACACTTTCTTCTTTTCATTAATTTTTAAGTGAACGATTGATGTAAGGTTATATATATTGTCAATCATAGAGTGTTTTTTCCTAAAACCCGCCTGATATTCGGTTATAATGTTATTGCTGTCTGCCCAATTTGTCAGTCTCTCATTTAAAATACCCATCATAATTTTAGCTATGCAGTTAATGAACGATATGCCCCTATAATTTGATGCTATGCCACTGTCACCTTTTTTAAAAAGTGGTAATACAACGCTAGTCTCGAACGATTTTTCTACTTGTCCATTATTGTACAGTCTTGTATATGGCCTGGCTAATTCGTCAAGAAACTCTATATCCGCATTTGTAAAAAATTCATATGGAACTCTATCCAAACCTGGCGCTTTTCCATTTTTTGTTTTATTTAACATTAGAACTATTTCCTCCGATGTAACTGGTTTATCTAAAGAATCATTTTCTGTTAACAAAACTGCGTAGTGCATGTTTCCACCCTTCTGCAACGGATTCAAAAGTTCTTTAAAATATTGCCTAAACTCGCCAGGAGACATTTCCGAACATTTATTTATTTCATACGCATGAATTTCTTGCACTAACTTCCGCCAACCTTTTCTGTCCCTCACCTCATTTATTTTTTGCTCCAAGTTTACATAATATTCTTTCGAGCTTCTTTCAGATACTTATTTATATTTAGTGTTAGCACGTATATATTCCAACTTATCGTTATGGTTTTGTGTTTTATTGAATATTCTCAGCCACTTAAAGCATGACTTTCTAGCTACCTGACATTTCCAATTGAACCATTTTGATTTCTTCAATAGCTGCCCTGTGATTTGTTTGCAAAGTGCTGAAGTCGAAATAACATCTACATAATCCTCAAGTTCTAGCTCACTTTTCACCATCACTTTCTTGTGTAGATTATTTATAAGCCTACTGTTAAACAAGTGCACTTGCGTATTGTCCCACATTAATTTTGGTAAAAGATTATTTGGTGTTTTAAACCGGTTTTCTTTCGATGGTAGCTTCATTGTCACTACTATCGGCATACGATCTGACCACGTTTGGTAATCCACTGCAAAATCATGCGCAAATTTTAATAAGTCCTGGGATATGGCACATATGTTGATGACTGATTGACCCAAACCACTAATATACGTAAATTTTCCACATTCATCACTATTCGTCATTCCGTTTAAAATTACAAGTCCATTATCTTCACAGAAGTCCATTATCTTCACATGCTAGCATTTCTCACGGTTATTTTATGTGAATTGTTAAGCGCCAAAAGCTCGTTCTTTAACTGCAGCAGTACCCTTTCGTGTTGTTGTTGCTCTACATTAAGGTCTCGTTCAATGAATATTGCCGTACCTGATAGTTTTTTGGTGTTTTTAAGGACATTGCTTGCCATTTCAACTGATTCAAGCTCTGCTATCACTCTCATCTTGCTGTTGTTTTCATACAGCCTCCGTGCCTCGCAGACTTTTATATGCTGTAGGTTAAGTTTCTCCTTACATAGATGTTGGACAGCCGATTTTGGTCTATAGGTAGTCCTATCACAACAACTTTGTTCCTTTTGCTTTGGTTAACTATCCGATTTAATTCGTTTCTGTCCAGCTCTCTATCTCGTTCCAATTGGCTGAGTTTCTGCTTCAAAATTTCGTTTTCAGTTCTCAAACTTTCAATTTGGGCTCCGACTGTTTGCCTTAATTCGTGAATGTCCTCCTTTGAAGCTAAATTTTCTAACTTCCGGTCAAAACTATGTTCCACACCTCGTATAGCGGCCATTATGTCATGCAACGACAAATCTGGCTATGTCTCCCCTACTTTCCTTTTTGGAGTATTGCTTGACCTAGGCGTACGCTGCATTTTTTTTTTTTTTTTATTTTAGCTGGTAACTATTTTCTTTTAAAGGCCGATATTTCATCACAGTTAGTCAATTCATCAACCAATTATCGTAGTGCGTGGATATTCCGCTATATGGCGCCTCTGTCTTTCAGTAATCAATACACTGATCCGCGCGTATAAGCGTTCAAAAGGGAATTCCAAAAGAGTACACTGCTAAGGCAAATATTTTCAAGTTGGATAATTCACGCCAAACTCACTCCTCCAGCCGTTTCACCACCTCACCAACAGTCCTCACCAACGCCGCTTCCGCTTCAACCACTGCAACAACCGTGTATCTCACTATATCCGTGGTAAAATTAAGCTTTTATGGGACCTCAGTTAACACTTGACTATCACAATACAGAGTTGCCATCTGCCATCTTCTGGTGTATCAATCAGAGTTTATCGGTAAAGATAAGACAACAATTGTACCTTTAACACTCAAAAGGAAGTATGATCTGTGAACAATTAGGGTCTTTGGCAAAGAAATAGGCTTCGCAAAAGAAGCCAAATATCTTGGGGTAACTCTAGACAGCAAATTGAACTGGAAACCTTATATAAATCTTACTATTCAGAAGGCAGATAACGCTCTCTAGATCTGTAAACGAATCTGTGGCAAAAATTGCGGAATGAATATGGCTTCAAAAAATGTATACCCTAGTTATTCTTCCTACCATCATCTATGGAGCGACAGTATGGTGCCAAAAAAAACACGGAACAACTTATTAACTCCTGCATCACTGGTTGTTTTCGCACAACTCCAACAGTAGCCCCTAATATAATTTTGGGTGTGCTGCCACTGGATTTAACCGTACAAATGAATGGGATCATTAGTACACACAGACTGATGCAGGTCGGATTCATACTACAGGATCCGCATGCAAATGGTCACCCTTCCTTTGCTAAAGACAAGAGGCGAGAAGGGTACTTCTGGTTGTCCTTTGACTCAATACCTCCGATACATATCTTTAACAAGATATACAGAACTCATATCCCAAACAGGATAGACTGAGAGACTTAAAAATCAGTCTTACTTATGACGACATTGACTGATACACTGATTGATCTCATACTGCAGAGGGCACAGGATCTGGAATTATTGTCTCAGTACCCGAATGTTAATCAGTCCTGGTAGCTTAGCAACTGTCTTTCAAGCGGATGTCCTTGCTATTAATCATAGTACCAGGGAAATTCTTAACCTTCGTATATATAGGAAAAGAATTATCGTAATCTCGGATAGTCAGGCTGCAATAAAAGCCTTGCATTCATCAATATTTAATTCTAGGTTATTTTGGGAGGCAGCTAATCTTCTCCAACAACTATCAATCGGGAATCAAGTGATAGTACAATGGATTCCAGCACACTGTGGCTACGATGATAATGAGAATGCAGACAGATTGGCAATGGAGGGAGCTGAAAAGCATCCATTTGGACTCGCACCAATCTTAGGATCCACCAAAGCTCACTAAAAAGATTGCATCAAGCAAGAATATATATCCAAAGCAAACGCAAGGTAGTCAAAAACTATTGGTATGGAATATACCAAAGCTTTCTTTCCGCATTACTCGGTGGAAAACTCAAAATACCTTTTGAGTTCGAGTAAAGCAGAACTAAAACTTATGACAGGTATAATCAGCGTACACTGTCTATTAAACAAACATAAAACCCGTCTGAAATTGACAGACAGCGAAATATACAGATTCTGTATGGAGGATAATGAGACATCCATACACCTAATCACAGAATGCCCAGCCCTTATCTGGGTGAGAAAACAAACACTCGTGAAGGATCTACTACAGACTACCAATCTGTCTGAACTTGAACTCACAAGAATCAAAATGTTCTTTGAGAAAATAGGAGGATATAATCTCTTCCAATATTAAACTCGGGTATGGCACAATAATTCGAGTAGGACGCAGTGTCATAGAGGGCAATTGTCTAGCCCTTACCAATCTAATCTAGTAAAAGTGCTATATATGTAAAAGCGCGCTATAGACATGGCTTTGAGTGCTACTCTTGTCTTTGCATTTGCAGGATTCAAAATGTTTCTTTGAATAGAAATCGTTTCCCAACAATTCAATGTTTCATACTACAATATATCTTAAAAATGAATTTACATTTTTTACAGGCGCTAAAAAATCAAAAATATCGAATATTCGAGCAATTTCGAAAGAATGTGTTGTTTAGTTGCGTAGAGTACAGTAGGTGTTTTAACATGAAACGAATACTTATCTGGCTTGAGATTCCAATAAAGACCCAGTAATTTGATGCAATCTGTGCATTCCATATGTGTCTGTGCATAGTCTCTAGTGATTGATGGGCTCATCTGGTGACTCTCTCCACATAATACGTTAGTATTATGTGGATTATAGTAGTATTGGTGAATATGCAATACGCAAATTTGCCTAAACATCTATGTAATGTCGGCGACGAAC
Organism: Megamerina dolium; assembly: GCA_963854835.1. Lineage (NCBI taxonomy): Eukaryota > Metazoa > Arthropoda > Insecta > Diptera > Megamerinidae > Megamerina > Megamerina dolium. The sequence continues at coordinate 61,239,333 of OY978525.1, read as the reverse complement.
ACGTACTTGAATTAACGAAAGCGTAGCAAACCACCAAACAAGTCTCGAGATATTGGTGGCCCAACTAACAGTTGATCGTTGAGAGATTCACTTACATCATCTTGATGTGACCCATCGACTCGCAGTTTCGTCGTTGAACTTTCGTGCTTCAAAATGGCTTAGTGTGGTAGGTAGTAGTGAGGTGACTTGTCAATGTTTTCTAAGGGAATCTGCTGTATATGATCCAAATGCATATATTCTTTCATGTATTTTGCATACTCTTGTTATAATTGTTTGTTACTATAAAAACGTCGTTCCATGCAATTCAACCTCTGAATAGTTACTTGTAAAGCGGGACCTTCATTTGTCTACGCCGAAAAATAACGTCGCGCGCACTGTCTGGTGGTTTGTGATGCCACCTTTATAGAAGGCGAAAGTAACTCTGACTTGATCAGTCAGCAGTCGGTTCGTTGGTTCTTGTTCTTCTGTTTTCTTACTTATATATAATTTTTCCCGACACGAACAGTGCGCGCCTTTTTTTCTTTTTTTTTTTATATATTTTTTCTCTCGTTAAAATATATACTAGTATAATTCAAATTATGATTAAAATTACAAATTTATTTCCCGTGGTGTTTTTTTATAATACGCATAAACGTGTGTATATATCTCGAGTGTTTTTTCTTTTGTGCAAGGCAATCTACATGGAAAACAGTTGTCTTGCAATTTACGTACATACGTACTCTTTCGTTTCAATACGGAATTTCTTCCGATAACGAAAAGGATGAAATTCATTAAAATTTGATTTTAACATACATTTTGAATAATGGTATTGGCCACCAACGAGAGGCTTTACAATTTAGAAGTTGATGGAAAGTGTGCTAATGCGAATACAACAACTCCCACAAGTATCAGCAGCACCACCATCTCATCAACCATAACAATAACAACAACAGTTAATAAAGCGAATCAAATAGAAGAAAATCACCGACAACAACAGCAAGATTTGGCGTCAAGTAACAATAGCAATAGTTTGCAAGTGGCAAAGGAGATGGCGAGAAATGACATATCCAGCAAACATCAACAATCCTGAAAACACCGGATTTCGGATCATAGTTTAGTCAAGTAGATGTTTAATTATTATATTTTTATAATTTATTATTTTATGATTTATTAACAGTTGATCAAATCCAATTTTACTTTATTAGAAAGGCAAGAAGCGGTCGGTGATTGAAAACACGGCGGTACAATTCAACCAAGGTATGAGCCCACCGGCATCTCTCTCACATAAACATCATTGTTTACTAAATGGCCTACATGAATGTCCCTTGCGTCCTTGACTGAGCTACCCCAAGAGTCTGAACTCAATTCTCCGATATAAATGATACTTTTGAGGCGGTGTCAATCAAAGCAAGTAATTTATGAATTTGCAAGATATTGTACTGTAACATGTGAACGTATTACGCATTGTTGGGCCTGCTGTATGTAACTAATTTGACTCGAAGTGAATTAAACGAACATCAAGATACTTTCATAGATACTTCACGCTTCTGCATCCAATTTGTTAAGAAGAATAAAGATCAACCATGAGCCACGTTCTTTGATGTTTATGGCAGATAACCCTCGCAGGCATTCGTCTGCTCCGTCAATAATTTTGCGTAAAATTTTAAGATTCGTTGTTTTTGCGGTTTCATAAAACTTTGATGAACGATCTTGCTACCAAGCAGAAAATAAATAAAGCGCAAGTATAATTAACTCTAGTCTATTTTTCAACTAACCAGTGTTGAAATTCCGAAATGACTCTCAACGCTTAGGGAATTAGGTTCGACGGTTCAAGTACCGTGGTGGAGCTTACCTCTTTGTTTATTAACATGAAAGCAAGTTTCTTCGAGTTCATGTACTGGCCTAGATTTTGTGTCGTTGAAAGTTAGGAATTTAATCGTTGGGCATCGGTAAGTGTTGTGTTAGAGAAAAGACACACAACACCTGTGTCAACATAAACTTAAATTGAATGTTCACTAAACGAAAGCTATGTTAATTTCAAATAAGAGAAATAATATGAATAACATTGATATTAAAATAAATGAAGACAAAATTTAACTTGTAAATGAAATTGAGCACTTGGGAGTTATTATTGATAAAAAGAAAGTGTTGTTTCATCAAAACAATGCACCAGTTCACACATCTGCTATTAATGGCCAAAATCAATGAGTTAAAGCTCGAATTGCTTCAACACGCAGCTTATTTGCCAGATTTAGCACCTTCGGATTATTTGCTATTTCCAAATTTGGAAATTGTCTTGGTGGTAGAAGATTTGCAAACAATGAAGAGGTGTAGTCTGCGGTAGATGGCTATTTTAATGAGCTAGACAGTTCTTACTATAAACAGGGTATCGAAGCTATAGAATATCGTTGGGAAAAGTGTATAGAGCTAAAAGGAGATTATGTTGAGAAATAAAGACAATTTTTTGTAAATTTGTTGTTTTCTTTGTTAGGTCGGGTAGTGCTTGGACCGCCCTCGTAAAAAACCTAAAAGAGAAAATCTTCGATTTATCAAAACAAGTAAAAACAACTGCAGGTGAATTTATGCATGTGTCTGCGAATTTTAATAATCAGTTACCTATTTAATGCTCCTTCTCTTTATGTTCAATCTAATGCTATACATGATAATATTAGGATGACTCGCGCACGTACTCGGACACAGGTATCTTCGAGGTATCCGAGCTTGGTATATTATACCAAGCTGTTTTTGTTTTGTAAATATGTGTTTCTGCCATGTGAGTCTTCGGTCCAGAAGAAGACCACGGTATTTGGCGCTTTTCTTTGAAAAATATAATTTGGAATTATCCTACATAATTTCAATATTAATTGAATCGTCATTGTCGGATTCATACATAGGTACACATGAAAGTATTTATATATGTATGTGACATGCCGACTCAAATTAAAAGTGTGAAGTTGCGGTTGGTTTACGTTTGAAAATATTCAATCTCAACTGTTTCCAGTCAATGCAAACCCATTTTTCGTTTTGAGTGAAGATGGAGCCATTGCTTCTTCACTAGGTTTGCTGTTAAAACGCTGTCCATTAACGGTGGGATATCTCTATACTTTAATCGCTTGCTTTAAACTTATAAAGAGAGAGAGAGAGAGAGAGAGAGAGATAGCCCCCTGTTAAAACGCTGTCCAATAACAGTAGGATATCTCTATACTTTAATCGCTTGCTTTAAACTTATAAAAAGAGATAGAGAGAGAGCCCCTACCGATACGGTAAAAAGAGTTAATTTCAAATTGAAAATCTCTTCACAGCATTTTGAAAACTGTTAAATGTAGGCCTGCTGATGTAAAGGACCGTTCAAGTTTTTTCCAAAACAAGGAGTTGCTGCGTTATTTACCTGGATGTCATTATGCCTCAGTTGCAAAATAATGAATCAAATATGAAGTATTCAGTTTATTATCAGAACATGAGCACTAAATCTTCTCATTTCTTTCGCGGAGTCTCTCAACATGAATATGATGTCATAGATATCACAGAAACTTGGCTGTGCAACACTATTACATCTTCTGAATTTACCATGTGTACAGGTGGATCGTTGCTCAATTGCTATTGGTATCGCGGTTAAAGCGGATTTAACATATGTTGTAAACTTATTACACTAGATTTCTCCAGTTGCAGCAAATAGAGTAAATTTGTGTCAGCATTACATGTTCGAATAGATCGCTAGTTTTGTTTTTATTTTATATTTCTCCGAACAGTCAGGCATCACTTCTTATTTAGACAATATATGCTCAGAGTTGAATCTAATCTAATTACAAATCCATCTGGTTTTTGGTACTATATCAACTCGAAGCGAAAAACTAATGGGTTTCCCACCAAAAGTAAATGTAAATAAAACACATATAAAATATTTTTTATCATGATATTTCTTTTTTATTATAAAGTTTAAACGTTGATATTATGTGTGAAATACTACATCATTTAAATGACCACCACGCGAATTGTTGCAAGCATCGATTCTTTTGAGGTAATTTTCGACCACTTTTTGACACATATTGGGCGGTATCTCAGCCATAACGTGACGAATGTTGGTTTTTAGGTGCTCAAGAGTTAAAGGTTTATCTGCATAACCACGGTCTTTCGCGTAGCCCCACAAAAAAAAGTCAAGCGGTGTCAAATCGCATCATCTTGGTGGCCACTTGATATCGCCACGACGAGAAATTACGCGGCCAGAAAATTTCTCTTGCAATAAAGCCATATTCGCTCGAGTTGTGTGGCATGTGGCACCGTCTTGTTGAAACCACATATTCTCTAAGTCGTATTCTTCAATAGCAGGCAAAAAAAAGTCGGTTATCATATGACCATAACGCTCCGAATTGACGGTGACAGTCGTTCCATCGTCGTTTTCGAAGAAGTAAGGTCCAATCACACCTCCGGACCAAAGAGCGCACCAAGCAGTGACTTTTTGTGGATGTAGTGGCCTCTCTTCAATTATTTGAGGAATCTCAGAACCCCAAAGACGACAATTTTGTTTGTTAACATACCCACCGAGTGAGAAATGTGCTTCGTCGCTGAAGAAAATTTGGTTCGAAAAATCGCCGTCCACCGCCTGTTGTTCAAGCACCCATTCGACGTATCTACGACGTTGTGAATGGTCAGCTGGCTTCAGTTGTTGTGTGAGCTGGATTTTATATGGATGTAGGTGTAGATCCAAATGCAAAATACGCCATAATGTGCCGTAAGACAGTCCTAATTCCTGAGAACGACGAGGAATCGACACATTCGGGTCTTCGGCAATACTTTCACTTACAGCAGCGATATTTTCGATGGTACGAGCGAAACGATGATGCACAGGCCTTACAATATCTGTAACCGATCCAGTCTCTTCATATTTCTTCACAATTTTGCCAATTGCTTGCGTAGTTGGACGATTATGTAAACCATAATCTCCTCTTAAAGCACGATATATGGCTGTGGCAGAATCACCATTTTTGTAGTAGGTTTTTACAATTTTAATGCGTTGTGCGATAGTTAACCGATCCATTTTCGCAAATGTCAGACTTTGAACTGAAAAAGAAAGAAATTGTTTTAACAACTCAGTTTGACAGATGTCGAATTCTAGCCCTATACTTTTGAAACCGCGAAATAGATAACCCTTTATAATAATTCCTCATCTGTAAGTTGTAGCTCTTCACTACAAAAGTTGCATCGTACAGACCTCTCAGCCTCCTGCCTCTACTCTCTAAAGTATTCGAAAAGCTACTTGTCATGAATATAACTCCATTTATTAATCTCAACCAACTGATTCCTCAACATCAGTTTGGATTTAGAAAACAGCACGGCACAATAGAACAAGTCCACCGCATTATAACTCGGATAAGGAAAAAAAGTATTGCTCAGCCTTATTTACAAACTCAAACTATTACTGCCTGCAAATGTCTCCTCATTGCTTAGTAGCTACCTCACGAAAAGACAATTTCTCGTACATCACAAGGATTACACAACAAATCCATTGGATATTCACCCTGGCGTTCCTCAAGGAAGCGTTTTGGGCCCCTTACTGTATATCTTATACACTTCAGATATGCCCAACAATAACTATACATTCATATCGACCTTTGCAGATGATACGGCAATATTGTGCTCTCGCACTAACCCCATAGAAGCTACTAAACTCCTGCAGACTCATATCGATTCTCTCGAAATCTGGCTAGCAAAATGGCGTATAAAAGTCAATGAATCAAAGAGCGTACATGTAACCTTCACGCTAAGGCTAGATACATATCCCCCACTTAATATTAATGGCCAATCAGTTCCACAATGTTCCTCAACAAAGTACTTGGGTATTCACCTCGACAGAAGGCTGACTTGGAAAAATCCCATAGAGGCAAAGAAAACTCAGATCAAGCTTAAAATGAATCAGTTATGGTGGCTGTTACACAAAAGATCAAAATTGAATCTTGAATACAAAATGCTATTATATAAAGCAATCCTGAAGCTAATTTGGACTAATGGTATTAAGTTTTGGGGCACCGCATCTCCCTCAAATATCGAAAAATTGCAGCGAATACAATCCAAGTGTCTGCGAATTATTGTAAACGCGCCTTGGTATATGAGGAACGTTAACATCCATTGAGATTTAAATGTACCCACAATTTCTGAGGAAGTTGCAATGTCCTGCAGTAGCTACATTCAAAAATTACACAATCATCCGAATCCCTTTGCTAGGCAATTGTTGCTGAGTACCGGGCATCGTCGATTAAAAAGAAAAGACACACTGAATATGCCGTGAAATTGCTATACCTCGCGACTCAACAAATTGTGATGGAACGTTGGGAATATCACATAATTTTAGTTAGTTTGTAAGATTTGATTACTTATTGTTAGTTTCTAAGTAATTTAGAAAGATCCAATAAAAAAAGCTTGTTAGATTCTGCAGAATACTTAATGCTTGCAATTTATAAATTAAAATCCAATTCTTACGCCGATATTGACGGGTTTCCACCAATATTTTTCAAGAATTTTTCCAATACAATGGCTAATCAAACTGCGTCCATCTTTCAGACATGCCCAACAAATTATGTCTTCCTTGATACGTGGAAATTATCGTCAAACAGAGTGCGATGGCTAAGTTATTTGATCACATTATTCAGTATAAACTGTTCGATTACATAAATAAAGCAATTTGTGAATGCCAACATGGATTTTTTCTGGATAGATCGACATGTACTAATTTGGCTTTGATTACTAATAGAATCATAGTATAGAATAGCATAACTAGATGTTATTTACACAGACTTCATTAATTGTTGTTATAATTGATACGGTTGATGTGATGGTGGTGCTGCTGCTACTTGCTGTTGCTGTTGTATTTGCATCAGCACACCTTTTAAATGGTTAAGCCTTTCGCTTGTGGCCAATACCATTCCTCAAGGAATATGTTTAAATCAAGTTTTGATTTATTTAAATTATTTTCGTTATCGGAAGAAATTCCGTATTTAAACGAAAGAGAAATGCACGTAAATTGCAAACTGATTGTTTCTTATGTACATCACTTTGTACAAAGAAAAAAAAAAACACGAGATATACTTTTATACGTTTATGTATATTGTTTATTACGATAAACGATTAAAAATGAATATAATTTGTTATTATTAACACAAATTAATTGTTGCAGAGTACAAAAACACTCGAACTATATATATAAAATAAAAAATGCGCTCACTGTTCGTTTCGGGAGAAATTATATGAGTCAGAAAAAAAAGAAGAACAAGAACAGACGAACCGACTGCTGACTGATCAAGTCAGAGTTGCCTTCGTCTTCTATAAAGGTGACAACAGACAATGCGCGTGACATAATTTTCTGGCGTAGACAGTTACGTATTCTAAAAAGCCTAGTAATATCGTCTATAATTACAACTTGAATGGTTATGAATTGAATCGTCATTATGAAATTAAAGATTTGGGTGTAATTTTTGACTCAAAATTTTCATTTTCAAAACATATTGATTTCATTGTTTCGAAATCGTTCGCTATGATTGGGTTTATTAGAAGAAATACTGAGGATTTCAATGACCCTACAACTTTCAAACCGCTTAATATTTCATTGGTCAAAATTCGTTTAGATTATTGTTCCTTAATGTGGAATCCATATTACGAAACTCAAAGAGTCTGTACAATATTCGCTTTATATAAGTTGCGTTGAAAAGATGGTCTTCCAGAAGGAGAAGGAAATTGCTTGGTCTACATTCATTGTGTGATAGAAGAATTTACTTTTCTTTATTATTTGTCTTTAATGTAGTTAACTGCAACATAAATTGTGTAAAGCTAATTTCTATATTCCACTGCCTATTTGTAATGCATACATAGGAGTAAGTATGCTTACAATGATCCAATCACAAAATGTATTGGTATATATAACAATTTTCATGAAGTTATGGATTTTAATATTGGAATAAGCAGATTTAAGTTAAATTTGTTCTCTATATTTAATTAGGTGTTTATGGCCTGCAAGATCTATAATTCTTATAATGATGTATAATTCTGTTTTTTTTAATAAAATAAAATAAAATACAGTACAATCTCGATAATTCGGACACTTGCTAATCCGGACAACGCGGTAATCCGGACACCGGATTGCTTTCCATTGTTGACTCTGTAATCCGGACACCCTGCTTTTTCGCTTACCTCAATAATCCGGACATTTATTTTTTCTTTGTCTTTTAAGCTTTTTTCTTCTGCTGTTTTTTTTACGGGGAAGCCCTTTTTTTATTTGAATATGTTTGAATAAGTAAACAGCCGATTTCTATGGAAAACAGGATATGTGTTTGTTCTCAGACAGGTGCAATAAAAAGTTGAAGAAAGTTGTGTTAACAAGTGGTGTTAGTTATTAAAGTTTATTACATTAAATATTAAAAATGCCACCAATAGTGAAGAAAAAACGTACTTTTTTAACAATTGACCAGAAAAAAGAAATTCTGAACAAGTTAAATAGGGGAAATACACTTCGTCAACTGGCAGTGGAGTACAATGTAGGCAAATCTACAATTTCTGACATAAAATTAAATGGTTTAAAGATTGATAAGTAGGTCTGTGAAATGGTTTCGAATACAAAAGTCATTAATTTGTATTTATTTATGTTTTTATTCAGTTACATTGCTAAGACAGAAAGCGGCCTTGGTAAACGCAAAACTATGCGATCTGCCGAATACCAACTGATGGAAGAACGTTTGTACAATTGGTTTGTAAACAGAAGGCAACAAAATGCACCAATTTCCTCTGAGATCATTAAAGAAAAAGCTAAATTATTCTGTACCGAAATATACGGACCAAACGTTGAATTTATGGCCAGCAACGGTTGGCTTAATAATTTCCGTTCACGATATGGAATAAAATTTCTTCAAATATCTGGCGAGAAACTATCCAACGACCCAACTGCTGTACAACCTTTCATTGAAAAACTACGCAGAAAAAATTCAGAAATGGGCATTACATATTCTCAAGTATATAATGCAGATGAAACCGCTTTATTTTGGAGGAAGATGCCAGAAAAAACGCTTGCGTTGCATACTGAGAAATCCGCTCCAGGACGTAAAATTGGTAAAGAAAGGGTCACCCTTATGGTTTGCTGCAATGCAACGGGAGAGCATAGACTGAAATTGCTGATGATCGGAAAAGCTAAAAATCCAAGGGCGTTTAAAAAAGTGAAGCTACCTTTAGAATACGCTAACACCAAAAATGCTTGGATGACTGAGCTATTGTTTAAGACCTGGTTTAAAAACTCTTTTGTCAAACAAGTAAAACGATACCTAAAGGAAAAAAATTTGCCATGCAAAGCACTTCTACTGCTAGACAATGCGACCTGCCACCCTCAATCGTTACCAGACCTCGATAAGGACATATGCGTTATGTTTTTGCCACCAAACTGCACGGCTCTTATCCAGCCTATGGATCAGAATGCGATTCGAATTTTGAAAAGGAATTATCGCAAAAGCTTTTTATCGCATATTTTGTCCAGTTCAGAAAACAGCCTTAGGGATTCTTTAAAGAAGTTTTCCTTGAAGGACGTTGCTTTTTTTACAGCAAACGCATGGGATACGGTGGGTGAAGGTATCCTTAAGAAATGTTTCAACAAAATTTTGTATGACGATGGATGGGATTCAGATGATGACCTCCCTCTTCCAATGTTACGCCCCAATAACTCAGCTGAAATAAATGACTTATTAGTCGAAATAGCACCAGACATATATTTCGATGACGAGATTGATGAGTGGCTGAATGACGACGCGGATAATCAAATTGAAGAAAACGATCTAGACAGCAGTACTCATGAAAGCCAAGATCCAAACAATGATGATGAAAACGAAGAACCAAAAACTCTACACTCTCAAGCTATATCTGCCTTTAACACGTGCATTAAATATGCAGAAGAGCAAGATTTCGCTGCTGGCGATATTTTGAAACTAGTCAGCCTAAGAGATATTGCACACAAGAACAAAAATGACACAAAACTGCGTCAAGAAAAAATTACAAATTTCTTTGAAAAACATTAAAAATGTGTATAAATCATAAAAAATAAAATTTTAAAATACTAAAAATATGTTGTGCTTTATTTCAGTAGTAAATTTTTCGAGCCATTCTTGTATCTCGGTAATCCGGACATTTCGATATTTCGGACAAGGCTTGGTTTTTAATTGTCCGGATTAACGAGATTATACTGTATATAAAAATAATGAATTGAGAAAGTATAGCCACGGGCAAAGAATAGTGAAAGAATAGAAAACCCAACATTAGAAGTAGGATCTGCTACTTACGCCTTCATAACATTCACTATTAAATGAATAGCACGGTATAGAGTGTATATATATAATTTACTTCCTTTTATTGAAAAGAAAACAATAACAAATATATTAATTAATGTAATATCGTAATATCATATCATAATATATCATGTAATGTCATCGTTTCCTGCATGCATTAGTGCATGGATATCGTCGGCGACGGTGCTGTGGAGAGTCACCACGTAGTTCCGACCTTATCCTTACAGATGGAAGGTCCGGATGTAGAGTGTGCGGTGCGCGATCCTGCATTTTTTTGCAGCTGTGTGAGGAGTCACAGCCTCCGGTAACATGAGACCGGGCCAAAACAGTTGCGGCAGTAATGGTGAGCACGTACAAGATCCACACGTTGACCAGACTTCCACCTTTCTAGGATGTTGACTCCTTTTGAGAAGGGGGGAAACTAAATATCCAGCCAAATATTGTGACGAGGAGGCTTCCACAGATTTTATGGCAGATTTTGTTTAGGAGGATTTGAGAAATCAAATCGCTATCTATGACCATGTCGATTTGCACTTGCATGAAGCAATTCGGGTCAGCCAAATCTAACATTTTTGCGAATCGGGCTGGCAAATTTTGAACTGTTCAAAATTCTTCCCAACAGGACTATAACTGCTTGGGTTTGTATCTTTTTGCTCGATTTAGAGAAACTTTTGAGAGCACAATCTGGTTAGGGTATTGGATTGTTGTGCACCTTAGCCTTAGATGATTTTGTAACTTGCAGGAAACGAATTTTCTTTCAGAACCTTAGCCAATGAGTCCTCGAACTTTATGAAGTTCTCTAAAATGCTGTACAGAGACAAGATCTGTGGTCAAAAGTATTTTTTTTCAGTTCAGGTGAACAACGCTTGCATCTCTGAAGTAGATTTGGAGTGTGATGAACAGGGTTGGTCATCTTCGGATGGTCCTGAGAACCTCGCGAGTTTCTCATTTGCTGTGAACTCTTCTTCTGATTGTGAGACTGGGGTGAAAATATTTATGTTCCTATTGGGGATACTGTCGGCTGATATATGAAGCATCGTGTGATGCCTTCTCTTGCAAACATGAATTTTGCTCTTGCAGTCCCGTTTAAGGCGAATGCAAGCCAAACAGTTGTCGCAGAGATTGTGTTCTCGAACTAGGTCCATTCTATTACAACTAACTTTTTGATTTGTTCACATGGTTTTAGCGTGTGAACAGTTTTCTAGATGGGATAGAGTTTTCTGCAAAAAAAGTTTTGGGTTTTGTTATGACTCTGGTATTGCAGAAATCCGCAGTTTTTCGGCTTAACGCTGTTGAGTGTCTCCCAGACTTCGTACCTTACTTACTTACTTATGTGGCCATTGCAACCGAGTACCGGTTTAGGCTAATTTTAGCCAAGTCTTTCTCTCGCTAGCTGGCGCCAGTTTGAGATTCCAAGCTCTGACAAGTTCTTCAGTACTTGGTCTTTCCGCTAGAGGTTAAATCTGCCTCTTCCGCATCCTCCACCAGCGGGTTCCAAATATGACACCTTCTTAGCCAGAGCGTGTTCTTCCATTCGCTCAACATAACAGAGCTAGCGCAGCCGCTGAATTTGAATGCGTTTTGCTACGTCGGTGTCAGCATACAGCTCGTACAGCTCATGGTTGTACCTTATTCGGTACTCGCCACCAACGCAAATAGGTCCAAAGATCTTGCGTAGGACTTTTCTCTCGAAAACTCCAAGCATTCGCTCATCCGAGGTGGAAATTGTCCAGGCTTCAGTGCCATATGTTAGGACAGTCATGATGAGAGACTTGTAGAGTGTAGTTTTCGTTCTTCGAGAGAGGGCTCGACTTCTCAATTGCTTACTCAGCCCAAACTAACACCTGTTAGCAAGAGTTATCCTACGCATGATCTCCAAGCAGACGTCATCACTACTGTTTATGCTGGTTCCAAGACATATAAAGTTCATAGCTACTTCAAAAACGTAGTTATCAACAGGAAGGTGCTATCCACCATGTCAAAACTCTTTGTTTGTTGACACTATGTACTTTGTTTTATCCTCGTTTTCCGTAAGACCCATTCGACGCGATTCTCTTTGCAACTATGAGAATGCTGCACTGACTGCTCGCCATACACCAACAGCATAACACTTTTGTTGAAGATAGTTCCATTAGCAGCTCGTATTATTTTGTCCATAATAAGGTTGAAGAAGTCCCACCAGAACTTCATACGTCAGAGTAAAGAAATCATCCAGTTGTTGCCATGTTGGAAGATCCTTGCTGGAACTTAGAAACTATGCCCAAAGAGCAAATGATTCTTCTGGTAGTTTTAAATAACAAATGTGTACCAGGACCGAAGATAGGACCGACAGAGAATTATTTTGCCTCATTATTCTCTTGATTCACTTGAGGGATTTTAGAGAAAACGAAAGGCTCTTTGGCTGAGCTTCTCTTCCAGTACTGTTGAGCGCGTTAAATTTTTTGACAGTTTTAGAAGCTATCTACTTATTTTAGACGGTTCCGAACGGCAGAACCCTTGTGACATGACTTTTTCTGAGACTCACAGAGTTCTTTTAGAAGCTTTTCCATGAAAAATTGATCTGATATTAAAATTGTTTTACAGCCGGAGATTGAACCCACGACATACAGATCAGAAGACCAACACACAAATCACTGAGTTACGCTACCACTGAGATTGATGACATTAAATTAGAAAAACTTTTTTATAAATTTACCTGATAATTTTTCTAAATAAGAAATTATGGTTGAATGTGAAAATTTGACACAAACTATAGGTCCGATAGTTAGTTTTCTGACATTTATTGGTCGATGTGAATAATATAATAAAGTGCTGACAAACATTAACCCTGAATGTAAGTTAGTAATGAACGTAAATTTGAAATGGTTAACTCTAACGCTGGTTTAGTGTTAATATTATAATAATTGACTGGAAAGTGGGTAATGAACGTGAAGAGCGTGAAGAGATATAGGACGTGTGACGCTCTTAGTATGATGAAGTTTTATGCATTTTTAATTAAATTTTTGAGTCCTTAATAAAGTGTGCGCATGTATTCAGTTAAAACTTATAAAGGGTTATCCTTTAAACCATAATCTTCTCTTAAAGCACGATATATGGCTGTGGCAGAATCACCATTTTTGTAGTAGGTTTTTACAATTTTAATGCGTTGTGCGATAGTTAAGCGATCCATTTTCGCAAATGTCAGACTTTGAACTGAAAAAGAAAGAAATTGTTTTAACAACTCAGTTTGACAGATGTCGAATTCTAGCCCTATACTTTTGAGACAGCGAAATGGATAACCATTTATATTCAATGCTTAATTAAACGAAAGAACTTGAATTATCGGAACTTAGCTTTATATCATTTTTTCTATGTATTCAAATAAATACTTTTGTAAGGATATCGGAAGCATGAAAGGATGGTTGGAGTGGTTTTATGTGGTCAGATTTGGCCGAGTACAAGAAAAAACACAAGAGTACATGTGACCTGTCAGAATGGCCGTGTCGGAGCTATAATAGATATGTAATAACCAAAATATTGGGTGTATAAATAAGTTTTTTATCTTTGAGGCAGTTGTTCGTGAAAAAACGGCGTTCGTCGTTTCTTGGATTCAGTTCATACGGCACCCAATTTCCCTTTTAATTTAAACGATGACAAATGGTTGGCTGAGTGCGTTTGTGATGGATCGTTACCGAGCCTCACAAACGCAAGCTATGGTGGCGCTCAGGGTGGTTCTTTGTCTTCCAAATAAAAATCGCCACTTTTAAATTATGCAAACCACTTCTGACGCGTTCGTTCAACTAAAGCATGGTCACTATAAGATCCCACTAAAATACTTTACTAAAATAATGACTTTCGGTAGACCGTTCAAAATTTACACTGACCACTGGCCACTACGAGGAATTGCAAACCTAAAAGACCAGACGCCACATTGAGAGTCTGGTACGTATCAAAGACCTTCTACAATGAGGTCATTGCACTCTTCAACATACCGATCATATTAGTTACTGATAATGGTACAAATTTTACATCAAAATTGTTCTCAGATATATGCAAGATGCTAGGTGTTATAATATCACATATACGAATAACAAGCAAGCGGTTCGCTAGGAAGAAGCCACTGACCTCTAGCAAAATACTTTAGTAGTTTCGTCAAAAAAGATGGCTCAATGTTCAAACAATACATTAAACTCGTACAAAGAGAAACCATTTTAGTGTAATAAATGGCTTTAATACCAATAATCCAACAAATTTGAAGACCAAAAGAATATCGCTGTACATCGCAGAGGACTAAAACGAGGTATTAAATGTCAACTATAGATGTCTCATGAACTAGTAAAGAAACTCAAGAAAAAGCATAGGAAACGATAACTTTCAAAGTTTTATTAAAAGATCGAACGTGGAAAAAATTAAGTCACATCTGTACTAGAGCCTACGAAATAGTAAATATAAACTATTCAAATCGGACAAAAAGTACCATAATCATTTAATAAAACCTTTCAAAAAACATAAAGAATGCTAAATTCGAAGATCTAAACCTGTACAAAAAACACTCTACTTGTATGTATACTATGTATTATGAGTAAGCATAAAATTATGGGAACCAATATGTACAACAACGTAAGAACGATACCCTCAAAAATAATGAGGCATATACAAAATAATATTGTAACGAGTATCGATAGTTGATTACTCATCACTATTGTGACTGACACTATTGGCAGCATCGAAACGAATGTCAACAAAAAGAAATAAGCGATAACCAGAACAAGCCAACGAGAAAGGAAGAGAAGAATCTCGATAACGGAAGATTCTGGGGTGTTGCCAACAGAGTATAAATAGAGCCAGTGTTGAGAAGGAAAATCAATCTACTTCCGAACGTGATTGCGAAAACATTGATACAGAGGCAAAAGTTGCAAGTACATTTAAGTGGTATAGTAAATAGTTGATTGTAAACAGTGTTGATTGTAAATAGAGATTATTAAATAAATTGTTGCTGTATATAGTTGTACAAAATAAGTGTTGCAGTTATCATTAACAGAATCCAGTGATCGAACAAGGTAATTCAAATAGAATTAAACGTTCACAGAATAAAAACGTAACAATTGGTGTCAGAAGTGGGATTCTGTAAAGATGGTGAAAATTGACCAACTAAAAGTGGACCAGCTTAAAAAGCTGTTGGTAGAGATGAATCTATCGTCATCAGGTGCAAAGGCGGAACTGCTGGTGAGGCTGAGGCAAGCTATGGAGGCTAAGGGAATTAATGTAGAAGAACATGAGTTCTTCGAGGAAGCCGATATGCAAGCAGTTGTGCACGCTGAGGAAGAGAGCAAAATAGATTCGAGTGGTCAACTCATGGATTTCATGAAAACCATGATGCTGCAGCAACAACAACAGTTACAAGAACATTCGGCTGAATTGCGTACGGAAATTCAAGGAAATGCGTCTCGCATTGACTCCAAGTTTCAAGAACATTCGGTACGGCAAGAAAACGCTATGGGAGAATTCCAGAAAACAATTGACTACAAGCTTCAAGAACATTCGGCTGAATTGCGTATGGAAATTCAAGAAGGTTCGGCTCGACAAGAACACGTCATCGAAAATCTACAAAAAGGAATTGAGATTAGATTTCAGGAAATTTCCGGAACCATTAATGAAAAAGTCATGGATCTCAAGGAACATGTAGATGACTTGGAAGATAAGTTCGAGAAATTACAGCACGATCTCAACCAACTAAAAATAAATGGACCAGCCACATCAGTGATTCGAGATTCAAGCACAATCAAACTAAAGCCACCAACATTTGACGGAAGCACGCCATTCAATATCTTCAAGCTTCAATTCGAGACAACCGCTTCGAAGAATCAATGGGATGATAGCGACAAGACTGCTGCTTTAATAGTCGCATTAAAAGGTAATGCTTCCGAGGTGTTACAGATGGTTCCAGAAAAAGATCGTGGTAGCTATCAGTCACTGATGGACACACTCCAGCGAAAATATGGAAATGAATGCAAGAGTCAATTACATCGAGTGGAATTGAGATCGAGAGTGCAACGGAGTAATGAGAGCCTTCAGGAATTCGCTTCCGATATTGAGCGCTTATGTCATCTAGCGTTCTCCGGTAATTCGGAAGAGTTTGTCGAAAAAATCAAAATAGAGGCTTTCATAGATGGCATACGTGATGGAGAGACAAAGCGTGCCCTAGTCATGTCACCAAGGAATACTTATGCCTTAAACAGTCAGTAGTGCCTTGACGTTTGAAGCCGCCAGTTTGATGTGTCGACCAGTGCCAGGAGTACACAAACTAGAGGGGAAAACATCACATCTGGTTGAAGCAGTGCGTCAGGCAGTAAAATCAGTAGTTCAGCCTGAAGTAAGAGCAGGTCGACGCGAAACCAAATTTAATGGTAAGTGCTTCATTTGCGACAAACGAGGGCATATAGCTCGTGATTGCAATCAATCGAGTATGAAGCCTAAAGGAAGAACAAGGAATCAACACAAAAATAAATTTACCGGTAAGTGCTTCATATGCCATCGAAGAGGACACATGGCGCGTAATTGTCGGCTACGACGCAAGCAACAAAGATCGAATTCACCAGGACAACGAAAGGAAGATCGTGATGTCATTCATCGTGGTAAAGCTGTTACTCCATATCATCGTACTTGCACCGTAGATAGTAAACATTGTTCTCGGGTAGGAAGCCAGAATCACATTGTTAACCTACAACTTACCAATGTATTATCGGAAGAGTCATGGACAACCGAACGAGTTTAAGAAGATCAACGGAACGACCCAGATCTCGCAAAGATTATGGAATACAAGGAGCAGGGCATACGTCCAGATTGGCAAGAAATGGCTAATGAGAGTCCAATAGCAAAGGCATACTGGGCGCAGTGGCAAAGCCTGCACTTACGAGACGGATGTTTATTCCGAACATGGGAAAGTGAAGATGGAAAAATCACTTATGATCTGCTAGTGGTACCCAAGGCAAGAATAAATGAAGTGATAGCTGAGTATCACAATGCCTCCAGTGGAGGGCATTTGGGAATCACCAAAACCGTCGAGAAAATAAAGAAACGATTTTATTGGGTTGGATGTCATGACCATGTCGCTGATTGGATTCGGAAGTGTAAGCAATGTGCAATGGCCAAAGGTCCCACTAAGAAAAGTCGAGGTAAGATGCACCAATACACCGTGGGTGCTCCATTTGAGCGAATTGCTATGGACATAGCTGGGCCATTTCCAATAAGCAACGCAGGAAACAAGTATGTTCTGGTGGTTATAGATTACTTCAGTAAATGGCCTGAAGTATACCCCATTCCAAATCAAGAAGCTATTACAGTTGCGGATGTATTCGTCAACCAATGGATTACTCGTTTTGGTGTACCGATGGAGTTACACTCAGACCAAGGTCGAAATTTCGAATCAGTTGTATTCCAAGAGATATGCCGTATGCTGGGTATATACAAAACTCGTACAACACCTTTGCATCCACAATCTGATGGCATGGTAGAACGATTTAACCGTACCTTGGAGGAATATTTGAGAAAAGTCGTAGATAAATACCAAAGAAACTGGCATGTACATATACCAATGTTCCTCATGGCATATCGATGCGCACAACATGATACGACGGCTACTACACCGGCAATGGCAATTTTTGGAAACGAGTTAAGACTGCCAGCTGATTTAAAATTTGGAGTTGTAACACCAACGAGATCTACCGAAGGTAATTATACTAGCGAAAAGCGGGAACAGTTGGATGAAGTACATCAGTTCATCAGAGAGCGGTCGCAGATGATAAGCGATAAGATGAAGGCCAGGTATGACTTGAAAGCGAATTCAAAAGGGTTCTATGAAGGAGAGCTTGTAATGCTTCATAATCCACAACGAAAGAAAGGCCTGTCCCCTAAACTACAGACTCATTGGGAAGGACCATATGAGATTATAGCAAAGATAAATGACGTAGTGTATCGTATTCAACGTGCCTGGAATAAAAGAGCAAAGTTTAAAGTAGTGCACTGAGACCGACTTGCGCCATATCCAGGGGAAGTATAAAAACTTGTTCGGGACGAACAAGGTTAAGAGGAGGGCAGTGTAACGAGTATCGATAGTTGATTACTCATCACTATTGTGACTGACACTATTGGCAGCATCGAAACGAATGTCAACAAAAAGAAATAAGCGATAACCAGAACAAGCCAACGAGAAAGGAAGAGAAGAATCTCGATAACGGAAGATTCTGGGGTGTTGCCAACAGAGTATAAATAGAGCCAGTGTTGAGAAGGAAAATCAATCTACTTCCGAACGTGATTGCGAAAACATTGATACAGAGGCAAAAGTTGCAAGTACATTTAAGTGTTATAGTAAATAGTTGATTGTAAACAGTGTTGATTGTAAATAGAGATTATTAAATAAATTGTTGCTGTATATAGTTGTACAAAATAAGTGTTGCAGTTATCATTAACAGAATCCAGTGATCGAACAAGGTAATTCAAATAGAATTAAACGTTCACAGAATAAAAACGTAACAATATGTTAGATATACAAGATTGAAATTACAGACAAAATGCATATAATACCAGCAAACAAGTATGAGAATTTCTCTTTTTGGGTAAGAGAGTTAAAGTTAAAGACAAACATGATTGTTAAAATATATGAATCACATGACATTTTATAATATACTGGCCATAGATGTATGGAAATAAACTTAATCTACTAAAAACGGCCAATGTTATGAGAATAAGATTTCTTCCTTTCCTTTATCATTATAAAATACAGAAATGAATGTAAAAAACTACAGTTTTTCAAAACGATAAAAAAAAAATTTTTAAATTGGGTCATAGCAAAGACGAATTTAAATATTTAGATATGAAACAAAAGAAGTTATAGGAATAATGTAAAAATTTAGAATAAAAATTTGCAAAATAAAAGGAGGTAGACGCAGTGCTCTATACCTAAATATAATAAGAAAAATTACAAGAGGATCAATATAGTAGGAATACGTTAGGACTGATCAGAAGGAATACGATAAATAGGGTAACTAGGCTGGATACAAAAAATGTATACAGCAAAATTTGTTCCTTCTTCATCACTAATTGTGAATAGCACGATTAATGGAACTTTCGAAAGGAATGGTAACAAAAAGGAATAGCGATAACCATAACAAGCCAACGAGAAAGAAAGAGAACAAACTCGATAACGATAAAAGACAATGCTGTTGCCACAGAGTATAAATGGAGTTGTAGAAGAAGAGATCAATTCAATTCCGAAAGTAATAGAAGCAGTATAACACGAGAGCAAGTTGAAATAGCCAGCACATTAAAGAGCGATTGAAAATAGAATTGTTGATTAAATAAATTGTTGTTGCATAGTACCAAATAAGTGTTGCAATTATTATTGACAGTGACCAAAAAGGGTCTGCTTCGAGTTAGAATTAAACGTTTACAAAATAAAAACGTAACAATTAGTGTCATAAATGGGATTCTGTTTAGATGGTAGGAATTGATTAACTAAGAGTAGGCCTTGTACATGCCGACGAGGAGAAAGTTGTAGCCGGTCAAGAATGGCATATTCCGGCGAATCTTCATAACTTAAGAAACTTCGTAGGCTTGCGTACCTACCATAGAGACAGATGCAAGTGGAATAGGTGGTGTGCTCTCCAAGATAATAGATGAGTAAGAAAAAAGTACGCATAAAGTAAAGTCCTGTCAAAGTCAGAAATAAATTTCTGTGTCATACGAGGAGAGTTGTTCGCAATATTGGAATGTGTAAAGTATTTTTTTTAAGTACTTGTACGGCCAGCAATTCCATCTATGAACTGACCATGCAGTACTACGGTGTTCATTCCAGTTTATAAATCCAGAATGACAACAAGCGCGAGTTATTGAACTGCTGCAGGGTTATGACTTTACAATCGAGCATCGTAAAGGAGGACATCATGGCAAGATGCCATGATGTCCTCCTGCTCTAACATATCTCGTCGTCCTTGCAACACGGAATGTAAACATTGTTCTCGAGTAGAAAGCAAAGAGCACATTGTCGACGTACGACTTACGAATATCTTGCCAGAGGAATCATGGACCACCGAACGAACGCAAAAAATCAGTGGAATGACTCAGATGTCGTAAAGATTATGCAATACAGTGCGTACGTCCGGATTGGCAAGAAATGGCCAATGAGAGTCCAATAGCAAAGGCATACTGGTCGCAATGGCAAAGCCCGCACTTGCGAGATTGATCTTTATTCCAAACATGGGAAAGTAAAGTTGGAAAAATAACAAATGATCTTCTAGTGGTACAGAGTAATAGCAGAGTGATAGCAGAGTATTGCGAAGCTTCCAGTGGAGGACTTTTAGGCATCTCCAAAACCATTGTTGTGAGTAAAAATATCTACTAGTCATCCTATATTTATTCATCCATACGTAAAACACGCCCAGGATATTGCGCAGTAGAAGCAAAATATAAAGAAAGTTGATTTCGATTACTGTAAGCAGTAAGCTATAGCTAGAACTACATTGCTCGCTAGGATATAATTTCAATCAGGATTCTTGGCTAATTTTTAATGTAGGATAATGCCTCTGCAGATATTTCAATACAGGAAGCCGTAACTCTTGTATGGGAACTAATTGAGTGGCACAGAACTTACGATCGATACCAGCTCGTAAAACCGAAAGTACAGCACAGCAAAGCAGTGCGGAAGCTACGCTATCAGAACTAGATGATCTCCTTAAAAGTCAGTGCGAAGCATCTCTGTTAACAAAGGACAAACTGGATACAGCAGAAACACAAATAAGCACCCTTAGATTACGAATTGTGAATCAAGGGTTGGAAGCTGAACAACTAGACGCGAGGAACGTAGAACTTTATAGAAGAAATCAGGAGCTGGAACACATATTAAAAGAAAGTATTATTTCGGAGGAATTTATAGAAAAGACACTCAGAACCTCCGTGGAAGCTGAGCAGTTAAGTGCCATCCAAGCCCAAGTAAGAGTAGGGAAATTACCAGCGATTTACTCAATTATACATCACTTATAAAGGGTTATCCATTTTGCAGTTTCATAAGTAAATGTAAATAAAACACATATAAAATATTTTTTATCATGATATTTCTTTTTTATTATAAAGTTTGAACGTTGACATTATGTGTGAAATACTACATCATTTAAATGACCATCACGCGAATTGTTGCAAGCATCGATTCTTTTGAGGTAATTTTCGACGACTTTTTGACACATATTGGGCGGTATCTCAGCCATATCGTGGCGAATGTTGGTTTTTAGGTGCTCAAGAGTTAAAGGTTTATCTGCATAAACACGGTCTTTCGCGTAGCCCCACAAAAAAAAAGTCAAGCTGTGTCTATTTGCATGATCTTGGTGGCCACTTGATATCGCCACGACGAGAAATTAAGCGGCCAGAAAATTTCTCTTGCAATAAAGCCATATTCGCTCGAGTTGTGTGGCATGTGGCACCGTCTTGTTGAAACCACATATTATCTAAGTCGTATTCTTCAATAGCAGGCAAAAAAAAGTCGGTTATCATATGACCATAACGCTCCGAATTGACGGTGACAATCGTTCCATCGTCGTTTTCGAAGAAATAAGGTCCAATCACACCTCCGGACCAAAGAGCGCACCAAGCAGTGACTTTTTGTGGATGTAGTGGCCTCTCTTCAATTACTTGAGGATTCTCAGAACCCCAAATACGACAATTTTGTTTGTTAACATACCCACCGAGTGAGAAATGTGCTTCGTCGCTGAAGAAAATTTTGTTCGAAAAATCGCCGTCCACCGCCTGTTGTTCAAGCACCCATTCGACGTATCTACGACGTTGTGAATGGTCAGCTGGCTTCAGTTGTTGTGTGAGCTGGATTTTATATGGATGTAGGTGTAGATCCAAATGCAAAATACGCCATAATGTGCCGTAAGACAGTCCTAATTCCTGAGAACGACGAGGAATCGACACATTCGGGTCTTCGGCAACACTTTCACTTACAGCAGCGATATTTTCGGTGGTACGAGCGAAACGATGATGCACAGGCCTTACAATATCTGTAACCGATCCAGTCTCTTCATATTTCTTCACAATTTTGCCAATTGCTTGCGTAGTTGGACGATTATGTAAACCATAATTAAAGCACGATATGTGGCTGTGGCAGAATCACCATTTTTGTAGTAGGTTTTTACAGACTTTGAACTGAAAAAGAAAGAAATTGTTTTAACAACTCAGTTTGACAGATGTCGAATTCTAGCCCTATACTTTTGAAACCGCGATATGGATAACCCTTTACCTACGTATATACAATATGTTGGATAGTTAATGATTCTTATTTAGATATACGACCGACAACAACAACCAACAGGAAGAAAACCTCAATCAAAAGACAACCACCATCTAGGCGATTTACCACAAAAAAAATAATACAAATGGTAATGTAAAAAATTGATGAGAGTTAGTTATTATTGTTATATTAAATTCTTATTATTTCATAGTTGTGCAACGCCAAAACATTGAGGCATATGAGTTGCAAATGAGTGTGAAAATGCTTACAAAACAGTTTTCTACACAATTTGTAATACAATATTTTTGTTCTGCATTATGTAACACAGCAGACATTTACTTCAGAATTCTGAAATGTTTAAAATTAGTACATATATACACACATTTGGTGTGAATCAATTATAGATTACACTACTCGACAGAAAAAAGTACATAAAAAAAGTATGTTTTCTAGACTAAGTTTCAACCGCTGAACGAGAAAATGGGACTCATTTACTTTTCCAAAAAAGTGTTGTCGAGGTCTCCGCGAAAAACCTTTTTTTCGTCCTTTTTTCAGTTATTGAAAAAGATCTCAAAAACATTTTATGCATATACCATGATTTGCACACCATTCGAAGGGTGTTTTCTCCTTCTTTCCGATACACTATTTGTGTCGATCGGATTAAAATTAACTGAGATATAGGCATATAAATATAAATCTAACAACCTGAAACTTAGTACATAAGGTTTGTTTTAGCAAAGAACTAATCGGGCGAAATCGGATGAAAACTACGCCTACCTCCCATACAATAGTACAATAGTACTAGTATTGAACTTATATTGCAAAGACAAACAATTTTGTGTCTAAAATCTAATTGCTTATCTTCACTTAATGCCACCTAGCTTCTACATTTCTCGTCTTTTTTTATCAATATTATTAATTTTAATTTAATTTTCGCCATAAACTATTGCATCCTACGATCTTAAATATATGTGAAATAATTTTTTTTTTTCATGTTAATGGAACGACTGAAAATGAGTAATTTTTAAAAATGGTGATAAATGTATCTTATTTTCGAGTTTCATCGCATATAACACAATCAAATAAAATCCAATCAACACAGGCGGTACAAATCATAAACGGATAAATCGTTTTCGAGATTTTTACCAGTAACTAAAAGAAGTGCACTAAATCACGTTTTTCGCGAATATCTCAAAAAAGATTCTTTGGAGAAATGAATGAAGGCAAGTTTATTTTTTAGCAACTGAAGGTTAGTCTAGAAAACTTAATTTATTGAGGTACTCGCAAAAGAGAGAAAATTGTCGAGTAGTGTTATAGACTAGTTAAAAAAAAAAAATTTTATAAGGAGTTGAAGCATCAATATCATCGAGATGCCGTCAAGAATATTATTGCTCAATCGTCAGTTATAGGTCGGTCTAATTCGTTACCGTCTGCTGTAAGTGTAGGGGCTGTAAGTGTAAAGGCACTGTTTCCCAGGTTATCACGTGCTCTTTGGCACTCAATCCAATGGAGAGTTTTCATGATTTCTGCAGCCGCTGCCTCTTCTATTTTCCATTTTTAAGCCAATTCGCTCATATCGGGCACAATATTCTCCATCGTAGGGACTTCTCCAAAGGCTTCAGTGATGTCTGCCCTTTCGTTAATGGACCGTGGACAACACAACAACACATGCCGGGTGTTTAGGTCACCCTGTGATCTGTTCCGCAGCGCATCGCTTTGTGTTGCGTCAGATTATGCTGCGGTTAGGCCTGGCAAGGATGCGCTTGTTTACATGAATTGATACTTCTATTTTCGGCAAAAAGGAGACGACATGGTGGCGACATTTTGAGATTATAATTACATTAAAATTATTTTTGTTTCTATCTTAGTATATAAAAAAATAAGAACATAATATATTAGTGAAAGATTAAAAGAATAAACAAATGAAATTAGAAAAATCCATCAAGCAAACATACATACGCATTAAAATTGTAAACGTGAAAAAACAGCACAACATTTGAAAGTGTAGCAAATATGATATTATTTTTATTGAAACGTTTTAATTTACAAGTAATTTTCATTTGATAAAAATTCAATTTTCAAAATAGAATATTAACCACTAAGTAGATCAAGCGGTTTGGTCCTCTTCAACCTTCTTGTTACGATTTCTCCATCGCTAAGTTCGGCAGCTTCATGGTTTATATCGGTCGGAAACCATTTTTATCTCTAGGTCTCTATGCCAGTCCTCGTGGCGTACGTACCAGGGCGCGTTTACAATGGCTCTGATTACGTTGTTCTGAAATGGTTCTATGATGTCAATATTTGTTTTGGCAGTACAAGAATGTTATGCCATACGTCTATTAGAACTTGATTGTAAATGAGAATTTTGTTTTGCGTTGACAAGTTTGAGTTTTTGCCAGTTAGCCAATAAAGTATTTGTAACTTCAGGTTAAGGTCTGTAGCTTTGGTTTTAAAGTGTTCTTTCCATTTCAGTTTTGCATCCAGATTCATTCCAAGGTATTTGGCGCTATTGGCGTATAGCACAGCCGCTGAGTGTATTTTAACGGGTAAGTATAAAATGGTTTTATTACTGAAATCCATATGAACAGATTTTGACTCATACAATTTTATTCTTCACTTCTCAGTCCAGCTGGTCTATATCGTCGATTGAATTTTGGAGTTTCGCGGTGGATTCGTATTCGTTCGATCCAACGGCTGAAATACATCTGTCGTCAGCAAACGTAGCTACTTTACACATTTTCGGTACGTGCAGATCCGATGTATACAATAAATATAGAAGTAATCCTAGTATACTGCCTTGCGGAACGCCTGCCGCTATTTCTCTAATTTCCATTGGAGTGGAATATAATTTTCCATTGGAGTGGAATATATTTAAAATCGATGCATACATTCATGATTGAAGTCATATTATTTAAGTACTTTCTTGGTAGTTTCTTCAAGACCAGCTGTTATTAGATCAAAGCCAGGGCGTTTTTTTATTTTAGTTTTGAGATTTCATCAGCAACTTCATCTAAAGTGAAACGTTATATTTCGAGAGATTCTTGCAAGGTTAAAGTTGGATTGAAGTTCTTTGCATTTTGGTATGGTTAGAACGTTTTCTGTAGGTGTGCAGCAAATATCTCCGCCTTCTCTGCATCGCTCTTGGCCCACGTTTGCGAACTATTTTGGTTTCTAATAGGTGGATTATGCTGTATTGGGCGCTTTATGCATTTCATAGCTTTCTAACGAAAATAATCATTATTTTTTTTTTCTGACAAGCTTTCCAATTTTAGTTTTAGGATGTTGTCCTTATGTTTCTGTATTTTTTTTGAGTAGTTTTGTTAGCTTATTAAGCTTAGTTTTTATAGTGGGAATTCTTGTCAACTGCCATTTTTTTCTCACTTTCCTTTTTTCCGCAAGTATTTCCAGCACTTCTTCGGATATCGTTGTTGAATATGTTTTGGTTTAAATTTGGCGTGCTTATCCACGCCACTTTTTGTATGTGTGCTGTCAACTTTGATGTTTCATCTTCAATAGCATCTTTGCTATTAATTTCGTTGATTGCGTCTATGTAGGTGTCAAGATTGAGTGTGAAGTCATTCCAATCTGTTAATTCATTTGACATAGTATTTCGTTCATAAGATTTGAATTTGCCATTAGTGTACATAAAAATAGGCGAATGATCTGAATTCAAGTCTATGCCATCTTTGACTGAGATCATATAATTATAAGCAATTGAATAGAAATTAAAACTATTATACATATTATACACTAAGCGCTAAAAACATTGAAAAGTGTTGAACATATACACATACTAAAATTGATTTTGTATTGAATTAAAATTTGTTTTAATTGTCAGATTATATACCGGGCATCTTTAATATCGTTGGGGCACATTGGACAGAATGGATCGTTCTTATGCTTAAAGCAGTGGAGGTATGTAATGCTTAAAGCATCCATATCCACTTACTAACCGCGTCAGATAAGAATCGACATCTCCGTGAGTTTCAAGCGTGTGCTATGCAACTTATTCATAACCCTGTTGATCGCTTCGCTGCAGAGCTCCTGTATTCTATCCGTAGTTTTCTCTACTACAACAAACGCAATGACGTCGGGAAAACCACCTATCTTAAAGCACGCAGTGAACAGCTCTGTCGCTGGATCATATCGTAATGCTGTCTTTATGGCTATATTTAGAAAACCATCTAAACCTGGTGCCTTTTTGTCTCCCATTTTTTTTTAATAACACCTCTTATATGGTTACAGAAGGAATACCACTTATCTCTGTTGGTGAGTAGTGGTACACTAGTCCCTCACCATATGGGAGAAATAGCATGGTAGCTACGCAGTTCATAATTACTGGGCCTGTAGGTTGAGGCGCTCTAGGTCCTAGTACTTTACTCCTAACCATTTTATATGCTTTACCCCAAGGGTTCATGTCTGCAGTATCCTGCAAGGCTCGAAAGGAGGCATCTTTACTTTTTCGTATAGCAGTTTTTACCTGACCTCGGAGCATTTTTTAGTCACAGTGCAGCAAATCTCTTGTTGAACGATTAAGTGTGCGCTTCGTTCTTCTGCGCGCTTTGTTGCATATCTCCTAATTTCGGCAATTTCATAATTCCACCAGTAAGGTGATTTCCTAACGGGCCTCAGCTTGGTTCATGGCATCACTGCATCGCTCTGCTTATTCTTCTCACCCTGTATTCAGCCATGTTTGTGGAATTATTGTTGGTCGTAATAATCTCCATCCATATTTGTAAAAAAACATCCTTATCAAAGTGGGTGCCGTAGCTCAGTGGTTAGTGTGTTTGCCTTCTGATCTGTAGGTCGTGGTTCAATACCCGGCTGATGCATAACAAATTTAATATCGAAAAGATTTTTTTTCGAACGGTACCCACCTGTCGGCAAGCAATTGGCAATTCTTCCGACAGTAACAACTTGCCATGAAAAAGCTTCTAAAAAGAACTCTGTGACAAAGCTCAGAAAAAGTGATGTCACAAGTGTTCTGCCGTTCGGAACCGGCTAAAATAAGTAGGTCCATTCTAATACTGTCCAAAATTTAAGACGCACAACAGTATTGGAAGAGAAGCTCGGCCAATGAGCCCTTTGGGGCTTTAAGTGCCACATATTTATTTTTTTTTATCAAATAAACGATATTTCCATCGTCTGTGCCATGGTTATTTGTCGCCTGTGCTGTGTAGTCTTCTCCGACACTCCAGTTTACATGTCGCGCAGTAGTAGTGAATGTTATATCAATGACTGATCGCCTGTCATCTGATTCAAAAGCTGTCCATCCATCGTTCGGAAATTTCACCTCTAATGTAGGCATACGTACTCTACCCTAACGGTGTGTACTTTTGCTGCCCCATGCGGCATGAGGAGAAGTAAATATCTTAAGTCATTACCCAGGTAAAACCGAAGTGTTGTGTCTCTACTCTGCTTTGTAATTTTTTTCCCATATTGCGGTTTTATTCGGTGTTTGCGACGTCCATTCACAACCATTCAGGTTACGATATTGCTGGAAGGGTAGTACGATATCAAATTGTTGTTCAAACACTGTTTGCTGCAAAATATCCTTCAGTGCTATACATGGTTAAAGTTGAGCTGGATGATCTCCATCGGCTATATTTCTTCATGTCTATTTGGTGTTCAATGCAGCGAGCACTACCAGCGGCATGATTTCTTCCGCACAGGGCACACTTGATGTCCGCGTGATGTTCTTCTTGAACGTACATGTTTCTACGGTCCACCTTCTCCTTGCAGTTATGTGCTAGCTGGTTATATCCCCTGCATTTAAAACACCTTATCGTAGATACACAGTCGCGTACTCGGAAAGACACCCAACCTATGCGTACCCGTTGCACCTTCAACGCTGTAAGCTGATTGTGTGTCTAGAATTTAGAACTGCTGACTTATCTAATATTACATTGCGACTCTAATAGGCTAGACAGACGGCAGCCTAATTCCGGATTACCTGCGCACTTAATCCGAATAAAATATTAACCTGACAGACGGCAGTATTGCGGATTAACTAAACGGCTGATTGCTGTGTTATTAGGTCTGCTCACTTACATTACTATCACTATCAATTTCTGTCATCTGTCACTCTCGATATGAGAAAATCTAGAAGAAGTACGTGAACTGAAAACTATTAGAAACTTGTAAATTGACATTCACAGTTCTTAATTGACAGCTGGATTTATTTGTTCGCCAACGCTTTTCATGTTGAAAACTGTTAAGAATTGTTGAAAGTTTTTTGTTAGCGAACACACCTAATTTTTTGTAAAATGGATCGAGAAAAATTCACAATAGACAATTTTCAGCGGTGTTGTCAGCGCAAATTGACCTAATCCTCTTTTATTTTGAGAATTAACTCATAGAGTTTATGCGGATTAGCTGCATTTAATGCCCGAGTTAATTCGAATTAACTCGTAATCCGGAATTAGGCTGCCGTCTGTCTAGGCTATAACGCGCCGCACACCTCATCTGCTGTCGTCACTTTATCAAGGTCCCTTAATTGAATTGTTGTTGTGTGAGTTTTTGTTGACACTTTTATTTTAGTCTGATGATTTTAGTGCACCGCCACATAACTTGTTCCAGCAGTGGCTGATATAACTAGGGCATCCTTGGGCGTTTGTCATACGTACCTCTGACTTTGTAGATTTTTCTATTGCGGGAATAATTACTTTCCGATCGTCCGCAATTCTTGACCGGCCTAACTTGTTTTTCTTCATATGCTTCACTTTTATCGTCTGACGCTTTTTGGGTGGAGTGTTTACATTTTCTTGACTTCTATTTCGCTTTTCTTTCTGTTCAAGTCATAGTGATGTATGGACGCAGTTATTCTTCCTAATCACTCTCTTAGCTTATCATCTCTTTGTTGAATACAGAAAGTTCGTACAGCGTATTGTCTATGACGTCTCTTATAGGTTTGTGAATCGATAGCCTTTTCCAACTTCCATCGCATCATCTAAGATACGAATTTGTTCAGTCAGTCTTCTTTTTACCGTTACTTCTTGATTTTGCCTTCAGGCACAGGTTTCCCAATATTGACTCCTTTTCCTAATTATATTTTTTATAACCTTCTATTATTCACTAGTATTCGTTAGTTCAGTTTTTTTCTTTTTTTCTTTTTTTGTTTACTGATCCTTATCACAGTAATAGTCCATACAATAGATGATTTTTGCCCGTTTGACAGTAAAACAAATTCACAATACATTTAAATAACGGATAGTTCGTTAATGTAAATACATTTAATACAATTTTCTGGTTTGTGGAATTCAAAACTTGTAAAATTGAATAATATGGACAGAAAAATGCTACTGTAAGCTGGGATTATAATGAAAATGACTGCTTGTGTGATGAATCGGATGATAGCGTCCAATCAAATATAAAGAAACCCGCCAAAAGGAATTGATTTGAACCTAGTGACAGATGACAGAAAACATTCTAAGTTGGTAGGTTCTTAGAACATTTTTTGTTAAAACGCAGCTCCTAATAAATAGGATGGCTTCCTTAATAGTTAAGAGTTCCTCCTAAATACACCACAATGATCCAGTAAGCGGAAGGATAAATGGGTGCCCAGCCCCTCAGGGAAAATTGTAATGAAAAGTGTGTATAATACTTAACCCCGCGAGGTTCATAAATTTTACGTTGTTCGCGAATATCGGTATGTGATTTTAGAATTTTTCCATGTAAAATTATAAGCGTACTTTAAATATTAGGTTAAATACTTTAATAAATATAAGTAAACAAAAATGATACTTCCTCAATGCGAATTTTGACACTTTTGATGGACAAAAATGTTATTCCCTCGGTCTTCTCCCGTCTTCCAGCTATTCTTTCGATTTCTGAAAGATTACATGGATTTACGCATATTTGCGCCTTTACTCTAACTCGTTGAGTTTTATTCAACAATTCCGACTATCCAGTTTTCATCAAAATATTTGCAATTTTCGATATATACTGTTACTTTTTGTTTATGGCGACACATTGGTCTCGCGGGTTCAGGAGATGAACCATAAGTACTTTGGTGCCACATTATTGTATGTACTTTTAGCCGTTTTATTTTAGCTTGGAAGGCTTAGCGTTTACTTTCGTTTGAAATTGTTTCAGTTAATAATTAGTGAGAACTTACGTTCAATGACTAAAATGAAAAGTGTGATCAGTTTGGAAATAATGATACATTGGATACTTCTCGACACGAAATAGATTCGATTGCTCCAACGTTTGCGAGTGTTATGAGAAATTGGCAATGTCTTTCATTGTCCTTTCTTGAAATGGTACAGGAAACTTGCCATAGAACTAACAACAGAAACGGCCTTAGTGAATACTATTTTCGCTTATAAAGAAATACCCAATAAAAAACAGGCAATCACGGAATTCATGGAAAAATGTTGAAAATTTATTGAAATATGAAAAATGGACGATCAATTGGTCGTGCCTGGCATTGCCAAGCCATTGCCAACATAAAGCATTATATAATGGCTTTTAAGCAACACATCTCAGTTTCGCTGTATGCATATTACTTCCAGAATGCCTTCACGAGAAGCGAGGAGGTCGTAATGTTTTAAGGAAATAAACTACAATGAGCTACACAAATATAAACAATCATAATTTTCAATTGATTTGATTTGAGTACACATCTAGATAGAAATCGAATCAATTAATTGTTGGAGTGATGGTACAATGTTGGCCTTGGAGTCGACAGATAGTGTTATTATTTTATTTATGTATTTTTTTCATTTTAGAAATAATATATTTATATGACGAAAAATTCAAAAGATCTTTAACAATACTTTCGAGAAAATTATTTTTATAAGTCAAAATTATAAGCTTCGCTCTGTGCGACCACCTGGTCTCACATGGCACTCAACATGTTAACGTATCCTTGATTTGAATGTCGGATGAAAGTTTTTTAAATCTGATAAAAAAGTGTATACTTTAAGGGTACAAATTTATTGGCGCCTATATCTACGTATACTTGTAATACTAATTAAATGTATTTTTACGAATATGTAGGTATAGAGAACATTATATAACATTAGTATTAAGATAAAGGTTTTTTCTTATTATTAATATTTTCTTTTCAAAATAAGTAAATTTTTAGTTTCTTAGAAAGAGCTAAGAAAGGGCCTTATAAATTGTAGCCGGAATGTAAATTCGCTGTACCGGGAAGTATACTTGTATGTAATATATGTGATATGAAGAAATTAGTATAGTGAAAGAAAATATTTATATATGGAATGTTTCGCAAAGAAATATTTCGAGGTTTTTTGCAAAGAACGAAATTTGGCTTAAAAGCATGCTTTGAAGTGACAAAACAAAATGGTATATATTAACCGGTGCTCCAATTTCTGAAATAAATTTGAGGTGGCTTTGCCATACAACCGATCTCCAATCTGCTGCAAAAAAAGCATATTGTTCCATCAATTGCGTTGGGAGTAATACTGAATGCACAGCTGACAAAATTTTAATGTGAAACCATAAAAAAATCTCCTCAGTTCTGAAAGGTTTAACATATTACCACCTTATAGCAAGGTCGTAAATGAAAAATCTTATCCTGCTGAAATCTAAGAAACATAAATATACGCTAATGTTAATCTTAAAAGTTTGCAGGATCACACAACACGACGACTTTTTGATACTTTCTCAGCGGAAGAATTACTTTGAGATGTGGAATCCAATTTGCTATAAATAACACTGAAATATTATATGTAATGTGGTGAACTACTAATTGCTTTCCCAAGTATTCAGCTGAAAAGGGAAGGAAACGTAAAGTATAATATATTTCAGAGACGGCTCCATTAACGTGGTTACAACACGTTAGCCTCGAGTTAATCGAAAAACCTAAGCTCACGACAGTATCGACTAGTTCAAGTTGTGAATTCCGAATTAAGATTGGTTGAATAACTAGAGAGCATATATTCTTCCTCGATATGGGCAAAATCGCTGTTTTTAAAGTGTTAATTCTCAACTTGTTTCTGTCTGCCTACGAGTTAATTAGATACTCACAAACTTTGCAGGTAAAATGTTAATAGGTCTGAAGTCCTTGGGTTCACGAGGAGTAAATATCTTAGCAATGGGAATAATGTAGCAATTTTCCATGGATTAATGATGCAAGAATATATGGAAGAATTATATTAATAAACCTGATACCACAAGTGCCAACAGAGTTGGAGCTTTTTTAGATATTTAATTACAAAATTAGCATTATTGCAATCAATTTTATAAGTATCCCAGTCAAAATCCGTTCGATTTCTTTCCCTTTTGGAATATACAGGGTGATTTTTAGCAACTTTCTTTTTGACAACATTCTTTTTAGCAGCTCAGCTGTTTTCGTGTAACATGTTACTGTCAAACATGGTCAATTTGGTCTTTAATTTAACCATAAATCGACTTACAAACGGACAACGCTTGCCGATTATTCAATTTCATGGTCAGTTTGGGCGAACTTCTGAAGCGGCTGTTCGGAATCTTGTGACTAAATTTCGCACCAAATTTACATTATTGGACATTAAACCACCAACACGCATACGTAGAGTGCGGACAGAGGAAAATATCGCAGATGTTGTTGATGACCGTGAATTATCGATTCGGAGCCGTTCGCAGCAATTGGGAATCTGTTACTCCACTACATGGAAAATTTTGCGGAAGGATTTGGGTGTAAAACCTTTTAAAATACAGCTGGTGCAAGAATTGAAGCCACACAACCTACCACAATGGCTAAATTTTTGTAAAGATGGATGAAGATCCACTTTTTTATCGGAATATTGTATTCAGCGACGAAGCTCATATCTGGTTGAATGGATACGTGAATAATTAAAATTGCCGTATTTGGTGTGAAGAGCAGCCAGAAGCATTGCAAGAACTGCCAATGCATCCCGAAAAATGCACTGTTTGGTGGCACCATCGAACCGTACTTTTTCAAAGACGACGAAGGCAAGAACGTTACTGTGAATGGCGAACACTACTGTGCAATGATTACAAACTTTTTTTGCCCAAAATGGAAGAGCTGGACTTGGCTGACATGTGGTTTCAATAAGACGGTGCCAAATGCCACACAGCCCGCAAAACAATGGCACAATTGAGAGGCGAGTTCGGTGATCAGATCGTCAGATTTAAGGCCTCTAGATTACTTTTTGTGAGGCTATATTAAGGCTCATATCTATAGCGACAAGCCCGTAGCTTTAAACATTGAATTATATAGATCGTTCTATCGACTCAATTAAAGATTTAATAGATTTCTCTAAATTTTTTAAAAGTAATTTCCGAAGGCTCATAAAAAATCACGCCGTATGTACATATATACAACGAGCTGCTTATTTCCCAATTGCGCGAATACAACGCGTTTATACAAGGTTAACGAGGTAAGGTTTTTCCACTTCCCACATTCCCATTTCAAAAATTTGCAAGTAGATTGGCTCATTGTATTTATATACACACATATTTGAATTGCAAATCAAATTAATTTCAATTTAAATTTAAAAATTCGAAACGAATATTTATATTTTTCACTTTGAAAGGTCGTCAAAATTTGAAGTAAAACTTCAAAATTCAAAGATTTTTTAAAACAAATATACGGTAGTACAAAAACATGTTTTTTATTGACCGTCAATCTATGTATTTATACTGTTTGGTCATATCGTGCCCACTGTTCATGCACTACTCTAATTCGCTTCATTGTTTTGATTATTTATCTTATGATCTTATTTCTCTTTATAATTAACTCTCTTTTCGATCAAATATGTACCTTTAATATTTATTTTGTGTATATACTAGTATACCTTTATACATAGCGGTACTTAAGTTTGTAAATTTCTTTTCTTTGTTACTCAACTCAAAATCATACGATGTTAACAGATAATTTCCAATGAATTTTAAGGTATATAAGCACATAGTGCAAAAACGGATTCCCAGTTTGCAGTTATCACTACAATGGAACCCCAAAATACATCCCAATCGGACGTCTCGTCAAACGAGTGCAACCAACTCGAGTTATTTATTCAACAACGAGCCATGGTAAAACGCAATCTACTCAGTATGAAAGAAGGATCTGGATTTGAAGACACCGAGTCCGACGCTTTTATCCTCGAATGTCGCCTGCAGATCGTAGAAACTTATTTTCAACCATTTTGTTCAATACAGGCGAAAATTGATGCACTAAATCCCTCTGACTTGTTCAGAGTAGAAATTGAAGAAGTCTGCATTGCGGTAAAATCAAAAATTATTTCGTTGTTCGCAACAAATCAAATCTGATCTCAGGTATATCAATAGAATAGAGGTACCAAGGTACGTATTTACATAGATGACTAATATGTGTGAAATTTTGGACAGATTCGGAAATCGTTTTGCAGTGGCTTAAGACGCACTCATCAACACTGAACTGCTTTGTAGCAAACCTGGTATCGGTGATTCAGGAAAATTTCAAAGGAATTGTGTGGAGACATCTGCCAAGCAAAGAAAATCCTGTAGATATCGTCTCACTTGGATCGAGCGCTGGTGAGCTATTAAATACAATTTGGTTTAAAGGACCTAAGTTTCTTTCGCAGCATTATTCCGAATGGCCTGTAGGCAAAATAGAAATCAGTATAGAGACTAATTTGGAAGTTCGTCCGACAAAGGTGCTTAAATGTAGCAATAGTAGCAACGAAGAATCCACTTTCTGTTCAATAATCGATCGAAGCTCGTCATATCATCGTTTAATTCGTACAATTGCATATGTTTGTCGCGTGTTTAACAAGACGCCTGTCAACAGGAACTTCTCACCCTCAGATGTGCTGCACTTGCCACATACAGAGAGTTGCTTTTGGAAAATCGTAATAGAAATTCAACGTCTGGAGTTTACTGCGGAAATTCCATGTCTACGAAAGCAACAACCAATAAGATCCTTTATTCAAAAGCTAACACCATTTTTACATGATATGGAACTCAATGTAAACACATTTTCAATTCTTCGGCTCGGTGGTCGTCTTTCAAAGGTGCCAATTGTATTTGATGCAAAATTTCCTGCGTTTTTGCAAAGAGTCATCGCTTTACATGCTGGCCCCAAGATTCTGATAAGTGTGCTTCGAAAAAAGGTGTTGGTAGTAAATGCTAAGGAATTGGTACTGAAAGCTGTTCGAAACTGTATCCACTGCTTCCGCTATCAACCGAAATTGATGGGGCAAATTATGGGCGACCTTAAGCCAGTCCTTTGCGAAGTCAGCGTCCCTTTTTAATCAGTGGGGTTGATTTTTGTGGCTCATTTGCTTCGTCATATCGTATTCGCAGCAAGCCACCATATAAAACATACCTAACGATTTTTGTATGCTTTGCATCCAAAGCAATCCATGCAGAGTTAGTTTCAGATTTATCAACTAACAATTTTGTACTTTGTGTTAAACGTTTCGTAGGTAGACGTGGAATACCTCAGCGTATATATTGTGACTACGCAACGAATTTCGTTTGAGCTCATTCCAAACTTAAGGAACTAAATCAACAACATTTCAACGAAGCAGCACTTGAAACCGCATCAACTGCAGCAACAACGTTGGATTTGACTTCAGTTTCATTACCCCTCTTTGCGCCACTACTTACTTTACTTATGTGGCCATAGCAACCGAGTATCGATTTCGGCCGAAAATAACATGCTTCGCCAGCTATCTCTGTTCTTTGCTAGCTGGCGCCAGTTAGAAATTCCAAGCGCCGTCAGGTTCTCCAGTACTTGGTCTTTCCACCGGAGCTTTGGTCTTCCTCTTCTGCGTCGTCCTCCAGCGTGTTCCGAATATAACACCTTCTTAGCTGGAGCGTGTTCTTCCATTCGCTCGACATGACCTAGCCAGCGCAGCCGCTGGATTTTGATGCGCTTTACTATGTCAATATCAGCATACAGCTCATACAGCTCATGGTTGTACCTTATTCGGTACTCGCCACCAACGCAAATAGGTCCAAAGATCCTGCGTAGGACTTTTCTCTCGAAAACTCCAAGCATTCTCTCATCTGAGGTGGAAATTGTCCAGGCTTCAGCGCCATATGTTAGGACAGGCATGATGAGAGACTCGTAGAGTGTAGTTTTCGTTCTTCGAGAGAGGGCTCGACTTCTCAATTGCTTACTCAGTCCAAAGCAAGAGTTAGCAAGAGTTATCCTACGCATGATCTCCTTGCTATAATCATTACAGTAGTTGATGCTGACTCCAAAATATATAAAATTCTTCACTACTTCAAAAGCGTAGTTGTCAACAGTGACGTGCTGTCTAAGACGCAGGGACTCTTTGTTTGTTGACACTAGATATTTTGTCTTGCCCTCGTTCACCGTAAGATCCTTCCGACGCGACTCTCTTTCCAACTCTGAGAATGCTGCACTGACTGCTCGCGTGTTCATGCCGATTATGTCAATATCGTCGGCATACGCTAACAGCATGACACTTTTGTTGAAGATAGTGCCATTATGTCGTAGATCAGCAGCTCGTATTATTTTCTCCATAATAAGATTGAAAAAGTCGCACGATAACGAATCACTTTGTCTGAAACCCCGTTCGGTCCTTCCCAATTTTAACTGCACAACGGGAGTTATGCAGTGTCATTCTACAAAGTCGAATGAGCTTTGCAGGAATACCGATCTCAGACATTGTAGCTTAGAGGTAATCCCTTACCGGACTGTCGAAATCGGCATTATAATCAACAAATAGGTGGTGTGTGTCGATCTGTGGTGGATTTACCATGTCTGAAGCCACACTGATACGGTCCAATCAGGTTGCTGAGCATAGGCTTCAACCTTTCACACAGTATGCTCTATAGAACCTTGTATGCGATGCTCAGGAGACTTATTCCACGGTAGTTGGCGCAAATTGTGGGGTCACCTTTTTTATGTACAGGACAGAGAACACTGAGCCTCCAATCATCAGGCATGCTTTCATCCGACCATATTCTGCTTATGAGCTGGTGCATGCAGGCGAGCAGCTCATCGCCTCCGGTCTTAAACAAGTCGCAGGCAGGCCATCAGTACCTGCAGCTTTGTTGTTCTTCAGCCTTAAAATGGCTGTTTCAACCTCTTTGCGCCACACTTTGGTGATTTATGGGAAGTGGCGGGTAAGTCGATGAAAACAATTTTAATAAAAACCATTTCCAATGCTCATCTTACTTATGAGGAATTGCAGACTGTCGTCGTAGAAGTGCAGGCAATCTTAAATTCCCGTCACCTTACACCACTATCAAACGACCCAAATGACGGCGAAGCCTTGACACCATCGCATTTGTTGATCGGAACATCATTACTTTCAATGCCGGATCACCACCTACATATCGACCGAACATCATGCTTAACTCAGTGGAAACGAGTAATATATTTAAAACAGCGCTTCTGGGAACTGTGGTCACGCGACTATATATTAAGCTTGCAGCAGCGTTCAAAGCGGCTGACTCCAGAACCCAACATCGAAGACAACACACCACCGCAACAGTGGCATCTTGGCAGAGTTATCAAGGTGATTCCCGGTTCTGATGGTAAAGTGCGAGTGCTCGATATCAAAACCGTGAAAGGAAACATACGAAGTGCAGAACACAAGGTCGCTCCATTACCTATTTTGGATTGAAACGAGGACGTTGAACGGTGGGAGCAAGTTTGGTCATATCGCGCCCACTGTTCATGTACTACTCTAATTCGCTTCATTGCTTTGCTTATTTCTCTTATGATCTTATTTCTCTTTATACTTAAATCTCTTTACGATAAAATATGTACCTTTAATATTTATTTTGTGTATATACTAGTATACCTTTATACATAGCGGTACTTAAGTTTGTAAATTTATTTTCTTTGTTACTCAACTCAAAATCATACGATGTTAACAGATCATTTCCAATGAATTTTAAGGTATATAAGCACATGGTGCAAAATATTATTTTTAGAAAATAAATGGATCAATCACAACGAATAAACTAAAACGTTTTCTTGTTCATCATATACCATGAATAATTTAAAATAAATTTCAATAAATTATTTTCGTTAACTTTTCTGAGGAAGTACGCTGTTGAAAATAACTAGGGTTGCTATTTGCAGTAGTTTTATAGACTTGAGGAGACTCTATTATAACATTTCAAGAAACGAGATGTATGGGCATCGTTATAACGTTTTATATTGAAATAAATTGAATTGAAATGGAATAGAAAAATTTTTTTTATTATAATGTTGTATTGATTGTATTGATTTCAGTAATGGGAGCAAAAAATTTCTTATTTCTCATTTTAGTTCTTTTTGTAAATTAATTTTTTTCTTGTGATTGTCAAAAATGACACTTGACTCTTATTTCTACACCGAAAAGGAAAATATGCCAAGTCCACAAAAAATAAATTATATTCTACAGCATACTGAACTTTAAATGTGAAGTAATTATTGTTTGTTAAGCTAAATTCGACGACATCACAAAGAAGACATGGAAAACATTAAAAAAAGTAAAAAATAAATATATGTTGTAGAGGCGCTTGTAGCGAATGGTGACATTGTTGCTTTTCTTAAACGTTACCAGTATATTCTAATAAAAAAAAAAAATAAAAAATTTGCCCAAAATGATGGTAGGTGCACATCTTATACTCTATGCATTTCTCAGGCCATCTAATGGCAGATAGCGAGAGATCATATTGAATTACCGTAAAGCAACAATAAATTTATTAAAGAAAAAAACAGAAAATCTATGATTGGTAAAAAGAAACGCGTGATGTATTTACAGTTTAGACCTACATGTGTAGATATGTTTGAAGAATATAAGTACCACTACTGGAAGTAATACAGTTATATTCTAGCCCACCAA
Organism: Megamerina dolium; assembly: GCA_963854835.1. Classification (NCBI taxonomy): domain Eukaryota; kingdom Metazoa; phylum Arthropoda; class Insecta; order Diptera; family Megamerinidae; genus Megamerina; species Megamerina dolium. Next base: position 61,200,022 of record OY978525.1, on the reverse strand, counting down.
AGCCAATTGAGGTTTCTTTTAAGAAAAATTTGAGGAGGTAGAGACAGTCGCTGAGTATCGTGTTCGAGAACAGACGAGTACGTCGTGGATAAAATAACGTGAAAAAACGTGGGACAAATAACAGAAAAGAAAGAAAGGAAAAGCAACTGAATCAACGTTTGTAAAAACCTCTACGTATCAGTTTTTTTTTTTTGAAATTGCAACAAGGTTAAGCCATGAAGGACGTTTAATTTATGAAACTAATTAAAAAGCGAATAACACTCGAAATTCGGAATGCATGGAATTAATAAAATAATTGAAGAGTGTACGTAAAATTGCACATTTAAAGACGGGAACATCAATAAAAATTAATTGATTAATAATAAGAACGTTCCGGCCTCCTCAAAAATATGCAACAAGGAGAGCATACAATATATATAATTTAAACTCTAGTTCGGTACGTGCATATACTTATGGACGTACGTTCCCGTGCTTCCGTCTCTTGAACTTTATAATTGAGCGATAATTTGCATCCTTACACTTGATATTTCTTATAATTTTAAGTGCATATATCGGTTCTACGCATATTTTTTGTGTCGCCTCCACAACGAATACGAGGTTACCCGACGTACAGCAAGTCAAGACCATCCGTGATGGCAGCACCAGATTTGGCCAACTTTTATCATTTTGCACCAACGTTAATGCATATATAAAATCAGTCTTGTATTTTCTATTTGTTTTTGTTACCAATAAATTTCTCAATTTCTTGTTCTATTTTGGTTATATGCGTGTTAAAGTGGAAGAAAAATTGTAATTAAATTTTTTTTATGTTATATATAAGTTTATGTTTCAGTGATGCACGAGAAAGTACTTTCATCGTTGGATCTCCGATATGTGACTAATTGTAATTAAATTTGTAATTAATTTTTTTCCAATTATACACGTGTATACACAATTATATACTTATCTAAATTTATTTTTTTTCTATTGTATTCTATTCTATTTATTATATATAATTAATTTTCAATTAAGCCAAAAACAAGCAAGAATGTGTTAATGTGAATGTGTGTTGAATGTGAAAATATGCAGTGATTTGTTACACTCCAACTTCATTTTTTTTTGTAATAATACACCAGATTCCATGAATCTTTAAGCGATAATGGTTTTTGATTTCCGTGCGGCCGTGGAGATTGGGGTGTAGATATGTCGGAGGGATCCACGAAACAGATATTTTGTACTAGGACGTAAGGATCACGGAAGGGAGGGCACATAAGTTGCAGCACCATATTGCAACTGCGACATGCCACACACCCTTTAATTTTCTAACGTTGCAATTATTGTCTACTTTCTATTTCTCTCTGTCTCTCTCTAGCTTCATATCTTTTTTTTTCTTCTATTTCTAAACTTCCTCTTCTCGCTACACCCGTGGTTTTTTTTACTATGTTTGCTAGATTAACAAGGTGAAAGGAGGAAAAGTTCCCACGCCATTTGCGGCGAGCCAGAACTGGAACACAGTCGAGTGTATCCGCTTCCTCTCATCTAACAGTAGTTAATAATGTACCAACAACATCGATAGCACTGTTATATGCTACAATGTTGTGTGAAGATGGAAATAAAACAAATGTAAAAAGCTATTAGTGTAACGTGTGTGCAAGTGAATGCGTATCTATGTCTTTTATGTATCGTATGTATGTTATATATAATTGTCAAATTGTCAACAAATAAAAATCAGACCCCCTGAGAATGGCTGAATGTCAGCCGAGACGCGTAGGAAAAAAAATTGCGATTTTCACACAGAATTTACGAATATGACTACCGATACAGCCCACAATAAAAAAAAGTTTTGGTTGCAAAATTCGAAGATTCGAAATTAGTACCAATCCTTAAAATATAATAGTCGGAATTTCATAACATTGCGATCGTTAGTCATTGAGATACAGTGGTTTTAAAGACGCTACATTTATTATTTTCAATACAGTGGAAAAAACTGAACTCAATTAGTCCAGCACGGTGTTTTATTAGAAAATATGCATCCGTTCAGTCAAAAAGCATTTGTCAGAACAGATGCATGTCATCTGTCGGTGATTTACCGAGTACTGAACATTTAAACACATGAAATTGGTACTAATTTCGAATTCTAACGAAAAATGTTTTTATTGATCGTAAAATAAACATAAAAATTGTGTCTCTTATAAAACAAAAAGGTTTAAGAACGTGACGTTGCGCCATTCTTATAAAAAAAAAACACAAAATATCTTGAAATCTTTTTTTATTATTGGTAATTACACAGAGGTTAGTTTTTTGTTTACAACTCAGCGCTGTCTAAATGAGGAATTGAAATATAAGTCATTGTCATTGACCATGTATAGTCCGCTGAGAACTTTTTAATTGTTAATTTTCTATTTTCTAGTGGCTTCGCCTAGGGTAATTTGAACCCACGCATACCACCGGACGCTCCACTACTTTAAAAATATCAAGTTAAGTTTCAAAATGTTTGTTGAATTTGTTGCGTTTTTACGAATAAATTCGTAAATTTTATAATAAACGTTTTTTTCGGTTTCGTTAAAAGTAAGAAAGAAGGACCAAAGTATGGTTAAAACAACGACTTTGGCCTAAAAAGTCACTTTCAGACGAGCTCTATTGCAATTACCTTAAATATGCCGGCAATGTAGTACTGTGAGTAAGCGAAAGATAAATTTTGGCCAACTTCGTGCAATAGGTTTTGAAAATTAATTCAAAATATCTATAGCGTACCTCAGCAAACGTAGAAACCGATAAAAACACAGATAAATCAACCATCGGTGAAGAGCAACGCATTGTCTGCAGATCTAACATCATCACATCCAGCAAATGTTGGTTGTATTCCTCCTATTAAGAAAAATATATTTTGTATATTATAAGGAATATTTTGAATAAATTGTTGCACAGTTCAGTTACAAACATCTTTCTTTTCGGAGTCACAATTTTTTTGGGCATATCTGTATGCAACGTTGTTTCGCAAAAAGTCTCCATGGCACAAGGTAACCATTGGTTCTACTGGCACAACACGTTTTTTCCCATAGCTTGTCATATCGGTAATCATGTTCTGCAATTTCTGTAGAAAATTTTCCTGCACTTGGGGCTGATAGATTCGTGTTGCTTTTACTAGGCGTTTTACACACGTTGTAAGTGCCAATTGCCAGTCAGAGTGTTGCAAGGTACTAGCATACCGCGATTCCTTTAAACAGCCCATTAAATCGTTGAAACCATCTGGATCTACTTGTTTCATTGCAAATGAAGTACCATGAAAATTTGCTAAATAGGACACTAAGAATAAAATAACAACAATGAAAGTCATTAGCCAAAACCAAAATTAATGAAATTGCAATATACCAGCTAACAGTACGTGGTCCAACGATAAGTTAAACTTATCACTGCTCATGCACCATCCGCATGTAGTGAAATCTTCCAGTACAATCGTTGCGGAATTTCGTTGGAAATTGCTATATAAATAAGTCGGTACTTTAATTGACTGTAAAGCAAATGTTTCGAGGGCTGGTATTATTTTTGTGTATGCTTCGATCTCGTTATGGAAGAGTGCACTAAAGTTTACGGCGTCGAATATTTCATCAGGCACATCTGGCGTTTTCTGTAATAAATGTTTTGCCTTTACATTGTTTATCTGTTAGACTACAACGCCTTTATAAAACCAGAATTCAAAGAACAGAATAATATATGAAACTGATAAGGATCGAACTATTGCAATCGATTAAGAGGGATTAAAATGATTATATTTGATCATTCATTTAAATATATAATAATAAAAAATAAAAAAATAAATATATATATATATATATATATATATATATATATATATATATATATATATATATATATATATATATATATATATATATATAAATAATATATAAAATGCGACTGGTCTGGGATATATCCGGGATCAGTCGCAAAGGAATATGCGACTAATCGCACTTTTGATCTCTTTATATGGAGTGAACTGTTCCCTTTTGTTCGAGCATGTCCTATAAAGAGACCAATTGTACCCTTTTATACCCGAACGGGTATAATTGTAGATTAGCACGGTTAAAAATAATTTATTTTCATTATAATTCTCATGTAGAAAAAAAATAATTTTGTTTTTTACGGGTACAGAGTACAGATCAAACAATTTATTTTCATTTATTGCATTATAATTCCCGATTCATATATTTCAAATTTAAATGTACAAATAAAATTTACGTATTTTCCCTTCTCGGATTCGAACCTGGGTACCCACACATCATGTGTTTTGCTATCGTATATTCTATCGCCGTCTCTCTACCAACTACGCTGACCTGTAACATATCATTTTTAACTTCAAAGCGAATAACTTGAAAGTGTAGAAAATCTGTAAATATATGAATTAATTAAAAAATTGATCCCGAAAAGATTAATCCCGAACTACTCTCTTTAGAGATTAGTCGCAGATTATATATATATATATATATATATATATATATATATATATATATATATATATATATATATATATATATATATATATATATACATATATATATATACTCTTTCCAACGTTGGTAACTCCTTGTTTGTAGAAATGTGGCGGGAGAGCAATGTAGGTGTTAGTGAGGTGGTGAATGTCGTGGTGTTTACAGATTTCATGTTGTTACTGATGTTGTTTAGGCTGCTGTGGTTGCATAGATCGCACATATAGCACACATATATAACGCACTCATAACGATTTGAGTTTATTCTTCAACTGATGTAATGTTTGTGTATGTGTCTTAATTTAATTTACTTCAATTTTTATTTAGCTATTGTACAATGTTTTATAATGAGAGAGAGAAGGAGCGGGCAGAAAAAGGACGACACGGTTCTGTCCGTTTGTAACTTGTGAATAATAATAATAAAATCAAGTTAACATAGCAAAGGAGCGTTGATTACACCAATGTTGCCAACACAGTCGACAAAGAAAAGTACTTTTACAGAGCAGTGTCTGCGTATCACATTCTGTCGTAGACATTACGCCCCCCTTGCAGGAATACTGCAAAAGAGACACAATGCTTACCACAGAGGGTGGGAAACACAAGAAAGTACAGGTGCACATTACAATTTCAATGCAGGAACGGATACAGGAAGCAGTACGTGGATAATATCACGAACGGGATGGCGATAGATCGACCTTTTCA
>OY978525.1:61119854-61189854 GCA_963854835.1 Megamerina dolium | reverse complement strand
CATTATAGTTGTAATTTGGCAAATGAACGTCCTAAGATCTTCGAAAACAAGTACCGCCGGACCAACTGTACGCTTGATATGGTACTTTGCGATTTTTACCGACGCCTCCCACAACCTGCCGAAGGGGGGTATGAAATGCCAAGCGATCGTCACGGCACTGTGTTTCAACAACTTTAATATTATAGGTATCCGACATCATTGAACGAAGCTCACTCAATTCGTTTTTCGAGCCGACGAAGTTTGTCGCATTGTCTGACCCCATATAGAGGGTTTTTCCTCGCATACTAACGAAAATCTTTACTTACTTACTTACTTATGTGGCCATAACAACCGAATATCGATTTAGGCCGAAAATAACATGCTTCGCCAGCCATCTCTGTTCTTCGCTAGCTGGCGCCAGTTAGAAATTCCAAGCGCCGTCAGGTTCTCCAGTACTTGGTCTTTCCACCTGAGGTTTGGTCTTCCTCTTCTGCGTCGTCCTCCAGCGGGTTACGAATATAACACCTTCTTAGCTGGAGCGTGTTCTTCCATTCGCTCGACATGACCTAGCCAGTGCAGCTGCTGGATTTTGATGGGCTTTACTATGTCAATATCAGCATACAGCTCGTACAGCTCATGGTTGTACCTTATTCGGTACCCGCCACCAACGCAAATAGGTCCAAAGATCCTGCGTAAGACTTTTCTCTCGAAAACCCCAAGCATTCGCTCATCCGAGGTGGAAATTGTCCAGGATTCAGCGCCATATGTCTGGACAGTCATGATGAGAGACTTGTAGAGTGTAGTTTTCGTTCTTCGAGAGAGGGCTCGACTTCTCAGTTGCTTACTCAGCCTAAAGTAACATCTGTTAGCAAGAGTTATCCTACGCATGATCTCTAAGCTGACGTCATTACTGCTGTTAATGCTGGTTCCAAGATAGACAAAGTCCCTTACTACTTCAAAAGCGTAGTTGTCAACAGTGACGTGCTGTCCAAGACGCCGGGACTCTTTGTTTGTTGACACTAGATACTTCGTCTTACCCTCGTTCACCGTGAGACCCATCCGACGCGACTCTCTTTCCAACTCTGAGAATGCTGCACTGACTGCTCGCGTGTTCATGCCGATTATGTCAATATCGTCGGCATACGCTAACAGCATGACACTTTTGTTGAAGATAGTGCCATTATGTCGTAGATCAGCAGCTCGTATTATTTTCTCCATAATAAGATTGAAGAAGTCGCACGATAACGAATCACCTTGTCTGAAACCCCGTTCGGTATTAAACGGTGCGGAGAGGTCCTTCCCAATTTTCACTGCACAACGGGAGTTATGCAGTGTGATTCTACAAAGTCGAATGAGCTTTGCAGGAATACCGAACTACCGAACTCAGACATTGTTGCGTAGAGGTAATCCCTTACCGGACTGTCGAAAGCGGCTTTATAATCAACAAATAGGTGGTGTGTGTCGATCTGTTTTTCTTGGGTCTTCTCCAGGATTTGGCGCAGTGTGAAAATCTGGTCGATGGTGGATTTACCAGGTCTGAAGCCACACTGATAAGGTCCAATCAGGTTGCTGAGCATAGGCTTCAACCTTTCACACAGTACGCTCGATAGAACCTTGTATGCGATACTCAGGAGACTTATTCCACGATAGTTGGCGCAAATTGTGGGGTCTCCTTTTTTATGTACAGGACAGAGAACACTGAGCCTCCAATCATCAGGCATGCTTTCATTCGACCATATTCTGCTTATGAGCTGGTGCATGCGGGTAAGCAGCTCATCGCCTCCGGTCTTAAACAACTCGGCAGGCAGGCCATCAGCACCTGCAGCTTTGTTGTTCTTCAGCCTTAAAATGGCCGTTTCAACCTCGTCATAGTCGGGTGGTGGAACATCAACACCATCATCTGTAATTGGGGTTATCGGGCAATCTCCTCCACTGGCGGAATTGTTCGTAGCATCGCCATTCAGTAACGTGGAGAAGTGTTCCCTCCATAGGCTCAGTACACTCTGGACATCCGTAACCAGACTCCCATTTCCATCACGACAAGAAGAGGCTCCGGGATTTAAACCTCCACTTAGGCGCTTGATCTTTTCTAAGAATTTTCGAGTCTCATTCTTGTCGGTACACATCTCTATCTCCTCACACTCACGTCTTTCCAACTCCCTCTTCTTGCGCCTGAAAAGACGTCTCTCTACAGTCCTTTTCTCTCTGTACCGCTCCTTAACAGCTCGCGTTGCGCCTGCACGCAGGGTTCTTCTGTAGGCGGCGTCTTTTTCTGCGGTAGCGTCGGGACACTCCTGATCATACCACTCATTCCTCAGAGGCCGGTAGTAACCGATTACCTCCTCGGCAGCAGTAGTCATGGAGTGGGATATATGTGTCCACCGTGCGAATGTATCATCAAGTGGGGGAGTGTTCTGCATAAGTAGATCCGATAGTCTAGTGGAAAATGCATCTGCTGTCTCTGGTGATTGCAGCTTACTGACGTCGAGCTTTCTCTGTGTGGGACTTCTCTTGTTATTTGCGACACATAAGCGTGTGCGCACCTTAGCTGCAACAAGGTAGTGATCCGAGTCGATGTTGGCACCACGGATCGATTTCACGTCCATCACACTGGAAGCATGCCTTCCGTCAATCACCACATGATCAATTTGGTTTCTTGTACGATGATCTGGAGACAGCCATGTCGCTTTGTGGATGTCGAGATTCTGGAATCTGGTACCACCAATTACCATGTTTCGTGCTGCGGCGAAGTCGATCAGCCTCATTCCGTTATCGGAGGTGTTTCCGACAGTTGGACCAAAGGTACCTTCCTTGCCCACCCTGGCATTAAAGTCGCCAAGCACGATTTTGATATCGTGGCGGGGGCAGCGGTCATAAGCTTCTTCGAGGCGCTGAAAGAAGCTCTCCTTGGTCACATTGTCCTTCTCATCCGTCGGAGCGTGGGCACATATAAGGCTGATGTTGAAAAATTTTGCCTTGATGCGGATTGTGGCCAGCCGTTCACGTTCACAGGCGTGAACTGTGAGACAAGATGTCGTAGTCTCTTCCTGACCAAAAATCCACATCCTAATTCGTGCCTTTCAGCATGGCAACTGTAGTAGATGTCACAGGACGCTCTTTTGGAGCAGCCCTGTCCTGTCCATCGCAATTCCTGGAGAGCGGTGATGTCAGCTCTGTATTTTTCGAGAACATCAACCAGCTGGATAGAGGCACCCTCCCTATAAAGGGATCGGACATTCCAGGTGCATATCCGTAAATCGTGGTCCTTTTTTCGTTTGCGGGGGTCATCAACAAAAGCGGTGGTCCTTATCCTTATCTTATTTGTTTTTTTCATTGGGGGGTTTTTTATGTGGCGGGTCCCAAACCCAACGCACAACATCTAACCGAGGAGATTTTCGCCACTCACTTCAGCCAGGAAGACGTTGCCCGGTGGTCGCCACATGGAGGGCCCCCATTAATAATAATGAAAGCACCATCACAGAGTAAGCAGAGCAAGCTATATGACTACCCCTCATTAACAAATAAAGGTATCATCACATAGCGCTCAGATCAAATTACATGACAGCCAGTGAGTTGACTTGCGATGAGTTCAACAAGGATTGCGCTAGCCCCACCTGGTTGAGGCAGTTAGACACGTTACCTTGCGAAAACACCACCAGACCACCAACGAAAATCTTTAGGGCAGCCAAAAACGATGCAGCAGACAAGTAATTTGCTAGTTCTAAATAAACTGCCTTCATTGTAAAGTATATGAATAAACATATGTAGCATTTTATGGGAAGTTTCTTTGGCATTTCAGATTTGTAGTAGAATGGACCGCAGAAATTGACACCCGTGATATATAAATGCTAGGGGGTGACTGGATGGTGGTTCGTTAATATTATAGAATGTTTTGGATTAAAGATCAACTTAGTATTTCAAAGCCGACCGCCGACGCGAATGAGACCATCTGCGTCGCAATATGGATTCAGCGAAACGAGTTTGCTTGATGGGTTAATCGAGCGTTGAGCCCTTAAGCTCTCATACTCTTTCGAGAATGTTGATATCTCAATCATTTGCATCAATATGCGAGTGCCAGCTTCAATCTCTTCAAGACTTAAAAACACCGACGACCTCTGTACGACACCCTTCCCTCTCAAAAAGTGGCTGATGTACGCATAAATCCTCTCCATTATCCTGTAAGAGTTAACATATTTACAATTAATAGAGTAATCAACTACTTCAGGACACGTAACCGGACTATTTTCATCCTGTCTACGCCAGAAGCCGTGTGTCGCGTACTACCCGTATAAAGTTTGCAACCCTAGTGTAATTCTATTTCGTCCCGCTATATTTCGCCCTTGCTCTCTCTCTCTCTCTCGTTTATTTGAACTCCTCTACTTCCTTTTTCTCATCATTCTCTGTTTAAATTACCTTTCTGATTATTACTCATCAACTCTCTAATAAAAGTTGTGCGCGTTTCCCGAAATTAAAATTTAAATTATAAACAAAAAAACAATAATACCTCGAACAGTGAGCGACTTTTCCCGTCACACATTTAAATTTAAATTTAATTTAATTTAGTTTAAATTTTAAGTTTAACATTAAACCATTGAAACAATTAAAGTGTAACACATTTAAATATATAAAATGAAAAAGAAGTAATTTTGTTACCACAACAACAACTCCCACCGTCACCGTCAACTACCACTCATCACCTACCACCAACACAACCTGCAGGCACGTGTGCCTTAATATTGAGCTCCCCGCTGAACATTGCTCCTTTGAGCCGGATGGCTCACAACGTGTGGTAAAACAATCTTGCCGATTAAGGTACGTCTTGTGATACATATTTGTATGAAGTGTATAGCTCCCATTTACTACTTATTTTTGACATACATGAAAAAATTCGTGCGTTTTTCTTAGGAGATTTAAAATAAATAAAAAAGAAGTTGTCAGTATTTATTAATCAATAATATTTTTTCCTGTATTATTTACAATGTATTCCCAACGTTTAGACAAATTTTCAATTCCCTGCTCGATAAATTGATTATCCTTGGAGCCAAAATACTCGTCGATATCTCTTTTCATAGAATCTTTTGAGGTGTAGTTCTTATTACTTAAATAGGACTGAAGTCCTAGGAAAAGGCGATAATCGCAAGGTGCAATATACGAAGAGTATGGTGGATGCGGCATTACCTCCCATCCGAATTCGTTCAGCTTGCCTAAGTTCTGTCTTGCGGTATGCGGTCTTGTGTTGTCGTGGTGAAACAAAACTTTGCGTCTATTGACTAAAGACGGTAGTTTTTTTTTTCAAGTGTTTCATTCAGTTTGGATAGTTGATGGCAATAATAATCAGGTGTGATGGTCTGGTTTGGTTCCAGCAGATCAAAATAAAGGATACCGGCCATAGCCCACTAACAGGAGGCCATCTCTGGGGGTTGATTCTAATGTTTCATCTTTATGTAACCACTGGCGTTTGTAAAGATATTCTAAAGGACCCATTTTTCGTCCCCAGTAACAATACGGTTGAAAAAACTTTAATTTTCAAGCGTAGAACACACATTCACTCGCTGCTGAAGGTTTGCAAAGCAAAGTTTTGGAACCTTGCTCAATCGAACCAGGTGCCTGTAAACTGTTCCATGTGATGAATTTAACTATCAAGCCATCATATCGACTGTCAAACTTGGCTCAGCTTCCACGAGTTCCAGCAAGGTGTCAGAGTTGAAGACCTCAGGATCACATCGGAATTTGGAAAACCACTTTTGAGCAGTCCTTACACTCATGGTATTCTCCCCATGAGTTGCGTTTATTTCTGCAGCAGCAGTTGTTGCATTTTTTCAACTTTTATAAAAGAAAATACAAAATATGCCTCTTACACTCGTTCAAAGATTCAACGCGTACTGCTATCCGCATTAAAATCATTTGTTGAATGTACAATACATCAGAGAAAATAAAAATAGTTTCCTTATCTTTCACGAATCATTTTTTGTACGCACAAAGCGCCTATTGTGACACTATTAAAAAAATAACGCTCGATCTTATGGAGATAACATATACAGGGTGATAAGAGTATTCAGATTTGATTAAAAAACAAAACACAAAATTTAGAGAAATGTATGATATCTTTATTTAAGACGATAGAACGATCTATGCAATTCAATGTTTTAAGATAATTTCATGTAAATGTTGACCGCGGCTGTACCTCAAATAGCTCATACGATGGATTCAATTTTGGCATATTCTCTCCAACATATCGGGCGGTATCTCACGAATAAATTCTTCAATATTGGCTTCCAGTGCGTCAAGCGTTGCGGGCTTGTCGCTATAGACATTCGCCTTAACATAGCCCCACAAAATATAGTCTAAAGGCCTTAAATCGGACGATCTAGGCGGCCAATTTACCGGCCCTAAACGTGAAGTAAACTGTTCACCAAGCTTGCTTCTTAATTGTGCCATTGTTTCAAATGTTGTGTGGCATGTGGCACCGTCTTGTTGAAACAACATGTCAGCCAAGTCCGCTTTTCCATTTTGGGCAAAAAAAACATGGCAATTATCAAACGATCCTATCCTATGAAAAAGTACGTTCCAATTATGCTACCGGCCCATAATCTACACCAAACAGTGCATTTTTCTGGATGCATTGGCAATTCTTGCAATACTTCTCGCTGCTCTTCACACCAAATACGGCAATTTTGATTGTTCACGTATCAATTCAATCAGAAAGGAGCTTCGTCGCTACACACAATTTTGCACTTTCTTAGCCTAGCATGAATGTTGATAATAAAATTCAATAAGCTGCAAGCGTTGTTCGTTTGTAAGTCGATTCATTGTTAAATTATTGCACAAACTGAACATGTTTGACAGTACCATGTTACATGGAACAGCTGAGCAGCCAAAAACAGTGATATACACTCAGCAGAAAAAGTCTGCGTACAACTCAAAATGTAACAACAGAACTCTCGAAAGTACATTTTGTATGTAAAATTTGTGGTTCCAATTACATTCTCGACTTGATTATAAGTCTTCTGAACAACCCCATAGCATTTAAATTATTATAAATCTAGTGCCACTATATTTATCGATAAATTTACATTTATAACTAAGTTGGCAGCACAGAAAAAGTCTGCGTACAAGTAGTAAAAAGGGGATTCCCCGCATGATAGTTGGATATAAAAGTTATAAAAAGCTGTTTACGTATTAATTTTCACACACGTTATTGATTTAAAAGGATTTGCAGTTATTTGATCGCTTTTCAAATCTAATATAATCAATGCAGCTGAAAAGAAAAGAAATAAGCCCTGCGGAAAGGGAAATTATTGTCAAACTGCTTAAAGAAGGGAAAACGTATCGCGAAATTGGTCGAAATGTTGGAAGAACACATTCTTCCATTCAAAGAGTGGTAAAAAATTTCCAATACAATGGTGTTTTTGTTTCTCGCCCACGATCTGGACGTCCCTCAATACTAACAAGTCGGGTAACCCGCAACGTTTTACAGTGCGTCCAGCAAAATCCAGGTCTTTCAGCACTCAAAATTGCTCAAAACGTAAAAGAAAAATTTAAGAAGGTCATCTGCGCTGACACAATCCGAAAAATCTTAAAACAATCTGGTTATCATGGTCGAATTGCATGTAGAAAGCCGTACATATCATTGATTAATAGACAAAAGCGCATTGCTTTCGCCAAGGAGCACTTAAACAAGCCCCGAGAGTTTTGGGAAAAGGTAATTTTCTCAGATGAGAGCAAGTTTTGCGTTTTTGGAATCAAGGGACGTAAGATTGTGTGGAGAAAAAAAGTACAGCACTCGATAAGAAAAATTTAGTACCGACGGTGAAGCGTGGAGGTGGTGGCGTTATGATATGGGGATGCATGGCAAGCAACGGCGTGGGACGAATAGAGTTTATTGATTCAAATATGGACAAATATATGTACGTAAACGTTTTTAAAGCGAACTTGAAGCAGAGCGCGGAAGATTTGAGTCTGGGCCGTGACTATTACTTCCAAAAAGATAATGACCCGAAGAATACTTCCAACATAGTTAAGCTTTGGTTGCTCTATAACGTTCCAAATCAGCTTCGTACGCCTCCACAATCACCTGATCTAAATCTCATAGAGCATTTATGGCATTTACTCGAACGCAAAATCTGCCAGCGCCAAATTACATCGAAGACGATGCTGAAAGAGGTGTTGCGCGAGGAATGGAACCAAATATCCTCAACAGAAACTGCCAAGCTAGTTGATTCAATGCCAAAACGCTTAGCAGAAGTTTTAAAAAGAAAAGACTATCCAACAAGCTTTTAATTTTTGTGAAAAAATATAAAAAAATATATTTTTGTTAGTTTTTTGTTCCTTGTACGCAGACTTTTTCTATTGAATTATTTAGTCATGTTTCCGTTTTTGTTTTTTTTTTCTTTTAATTGCTAAGAAGTGAATTTTCTAAATTTTTATAAAAATGAAGACTGAACGTTATTCAATGAATAAAAAACATATTGGACTTTATAAAACTTGTATTAAGATCTTTTCTTCAACGAAGTATTATTTTTTATACCTTGTACACAGACTTTTTCTGCTGAGTGTATATATATATATACATATATATATAGGTGGTCTGGTGGTGTTTTCGCAAGGTAACGTGTCTAACTGCCTCAACCGGGTGGGGCTAGCGCAATCCTTGTTGAACTCATCGCAAGTCAACTCACTGGCTGTCATGTAGTTTGATCTGAGCGCTATGTGATGATACCTTTATTTGTTAATGAGGGGTAGTCATAAAGCTTGCTCTGCTTACTCTGTGATGGCGCTTTCATTATTATTAATGGGGGCTCTCCATGTGGCGACCACCGGGCAACGTCTTCCTGGCACCCGCTGGGAGCCTGCTGAAGTGAGTGGCGAAAATCTCCTCGGTTAGATGTTGTGCGTTGGGTTTGGGACCCGCCACATAAAAAAACCCCCCCAATGAAAAAAATAAATATGCCTCGGATAAGGACTACCGCTTTTGTTGATGACCCCCTCAAACGAAAAAAGGACAACGATTTACGGATATGCACCTGGAATGTCCGATCCCTTTATAGGGAGGGTGCCTCTATCCAGCTGGTTGATGTCCTCGAAAAATACAGAGCTGACATCACCGCTCTCCAGGAAATGCGATGGACAGGACAGGGCTGCTCCAAAAGAGCGTCCTGTGACATCTACTACAGTTGCCATGCTGAAAGGCACGAATTAGGATGTGGATTTTTGGTCAGGAAGAGACTACGACATCTTGTCTCACAGTTCACGCCTGTGAACGAACGGCTGGCCACAAAATTTTTCAACATCAGCCTTATATGTGCCCACGCTCCGACGGATGAGAAGGACAATGTGACCAAGGAGAGCTTCTTTCAGCGCCTCGAAGAAGCTTATGACCGCTGCCCCCGCCACGATATCAAAATCGTGCTTGGCGACTTTAATGCCAGGGTGGGCAAGGAAGGTACCTTTGGTCCAACTGTCGGAAAATTCAGCCTCCACCAGAACACCTCCGATAACGGAATGAGGCTGATCGACTTCGCCGCAGCACGAAACATGGTAATTGGTGGTACCAGATTCCAGCATCTCGATATCCACAAAGCGACATGGCTGTCTCCAGATCATCGTACAAGAAACCAAATTGATCATGTGGTGATTGACGGAAGGCATGCTTCCAGTGTGATGGACGTGAAATCGATCCGTGGTGCCAACATCGACTCGGATCACTACCTTGTTGCAGCTAAGGTGCGCACACGCTTATGTGTCGCAAATAACAAGAGAAGTCCCACACAGAGAAAGCTCGACGTCAGTAAGCTGCGATCACCAGAGACAGCAGATGCATTTTCCACTCGACTATCGGATCTGCTTATGCAGAACACTCCCCCACTTGATGATACATTCGCACGGTGGACACATATATCCCACTCCATGACTACTGCTGCCGAGGAGGTAATCGGTTACTACCGGCCTCTGAGGAATGAGTGGTATGATCAGGAGTGTCCCGACGCTACCGCAGAGAAAGACGCCGCCTACAGAAAAACCCTGCGTGCAGGCGGAACGCGAGCTGTTAAGGAGCGGTACAGAGAAAAGGAGTGTAGAGAGACGTCTTTTCAGGCGCAAGAAGAGGGAGTTGGAAAGACGCGAGTGTGAGGAGATAGAGATGTGTACCAACAAGAATGAGACTCGAAATTTGTTTGAAAAGATCAAGCGCCTGAGTGGAGGTTTAAATCCCGGAGCCTCTTCTTGTCGTGATGGAAATGGGAATCCGGTTACGGATGTCCAGAGTGTACTGAGCCTATGGAGGGAACACTTCTCCACGTTACTGAATGGCGATGCTACGAATAATTCCGCCAGTGGAGGAGATTGCCCGATAACCCCAATTACAGATGATGGTGTTGATGTTCCACCACCCGACTATGACGAGGTTGAAACGGCCATTTTAAGGCTGAAGAACAACAAAGCTGCAGGTGCCAATGGCCTGCCTGCTGAGTTGTTTAGGACCGGAGGCGATGAGCTGCTCGCCTTCATGCACCAGCTCATAAGCAGAATATGGACGGATGAAAGCATGCCTGATGTGTTCTCAGTGTTCTCTGTCCCGTACATAAAAAAGGAGACCCCACAATCTGCGCCAACTACCATGTAATAAGTCTCTTGAGCATCGCATACAAGGTTCTATAGAGCGTACTGTGTGAAAGGTTGAAGCCCATGCTCCACAATCTGATTGGACCTTATCAGTGTGGCTTCAGACCTGGTAAATCCAGCATCGACCAAATTGTCACACTGCGCCAAATCCTTTAGAAGACCTAAGAAAAACAGATCGACACACACCACCTATTTATTGATTATAAAGCCGATTTCGACAGTCCGGTAAGGGATTACCTCTACGCAACAATGTCTGAGATCGGTATTCGTGCAAAGCTCATTCGACTTTGTAGAATGACACTGTATAACTGCCGTTGTACAGTGAAAATTGGGAAGGACCTCTCCGCACCGTGTAATACCGAACGGGGTTTCAGACAAGGTGATTCGTTATCGTGCGACTTCTTCAATCTTATAATGGAGAAAATAATACGAGCTGTTGATTTACGACATAATGGCACTATCTTCAACAAAAGTGTCATGCTGTTGGCGTATGCCGACGATATTGACATAATCGGCATGAACACGCGAGCAGTCAGTGCAGCATTCTCAGAGTTGGAAAGAGAGTCGCGTCGGATGGGTCTCACGGTGAACGAGGGCAAGACGAAGTATCTAGTGTCAACAAACAAAGAGCCCCGGCGTCTTGGACAGCACGTCACTGTTTACGACTACGCTTTTGAAGTAGTAAGGGACTTTGTCTATCTTGGAACCAGCATCAACAACTGTAATGACGATAGCAAGGAGATCATGCGTAGGAAAACTCTTGCTAACAGGTGCTACTTTGGGCTAAGTAAACAATTGATAAGTCGAGTTCTCTCTCGAAGAACGAAAACTACACTTTACAAGTCTCTCATCATGCCTGTCCTAACATATGACGCTGAAGCCTGGACAATTTTCACCTCGGATGAGCGAATGCTTGGAGTTTTCGAGAGAAAAGTGCTACGTAGAATCTTTGGACCTATTTGCGTTGGTGGCGAGTACCGAATAAGGTACAACTATGAGCTGTACGAGCTGTATGCTGATATTGACATAGTAAAGCGCATCAAAATCCAGCGGCTGCGCTGGCTAGGTCATATCGAGCGAATGGAAGAACATGCTCCAGCTAAGAGGGTGGTATATTCTGAACCCGCTGGAGGACGACGTAGAAGAGGAAGACCAAACCTCCGGTGGAAAGACCAAGTACTGGAGAACCTGACGGCGCTTGGAATTTCTACCTGGCGCCAGCTAGCGAAGAACAGAGATGGCTGGAGAAGCATGTTATTTTCGGCCTTAATCGATATTCGGTTGTTATGGCCACATAAGTAAGTAAGTAAGTATTAAATGTAATTCAAAATTCTGATATTTAGTCCTCTATGTTGGACTGCTATTGGCCCTAATGTGGTGACAAATCCTCCGAATGCACCACTAAGGTTTCTCTTTGAATATCGTTTCTTGCTAACATATTCATTAACTACTGATGATTTTACTAAACTGGTACTTGCGCCATTGACTGTTAATAAAACGAGTTTTCCATTTTTGGTTTCCTCACACGGAAACTCAATGAACACATCATCTACATCAGAGACTTCCAAATAGTAGCCATGTTTGTTATGACTGGATGGGAAAGATGGGTCAACAATACCTCTGGAATCCTGACTTGGATGTTGTGTCTAAAATCTCAGGTCCTTCTCAGCTGCCCTATTTTTAGCATACTTTTGGGGTTTTCGGTTTATGGGCCGCGCCTGGGCCCACTTTAGTTTCCCTGAGTATTACCTAATGTTTGTAATAGTCGGCAATACTCTGTCCTGGCTTCTTGCAAAAGAAACATTTGATTTCGGCCTTACCGCGACTATGTCTTTTTGTTGGAATACTATTCCCTTGTGCCTTTGTATTTCCAGTAAATGAAGTACAAGACAACTTAAACTTATCCTCGTATTTTTTACATTTAAAGCAATAACGCAAATGTTTTTCTCTTAAAACATTCATCTCTAGTGTGCCCCTTTTTCCAGCAGAAGGAACAGGTAGGTGCTTCACTATTACAAAAGCGTAGTTATCAATACTGACGTGCTGTCCAAGACGCCGTAAGACCCATTCGTTCGGACACTGCCTTTGTTGTTGCCTTTTTAAGTTCACTCTCTCTCTATTGTTTACCCAGGCTAAAATTTGTATATACTGCTTTTTAATCTTTTTTTTCAATATATGTATTCATTCGTTGTTAAACCATCAACCATAGAACATCGTGTTTTCATTTGTTTCGTTGATGGTATTAATTTAGAGTGGTTGGCAAAAAGGCTTGCCATCACCAAAACATTGGTGACTCCGACGAGATCATGGTTTAAAGTAAAAAGTTTGACATTTTATGTCGTATTTTTTAATTTTTATAATTTGTTTTAAAATAAGATAAATAGTTCAATTTTTTTTTTCACTTAAACAAATCATCACGCATTACATTTCATTGATCGAGTTCCGTTAGTTCAATGCATGCATTGTACTCGCTGTTTTTGTGTTGTACATTGAATATTTCGTTTACCGTTCGCTGTTAAAACAAAAAACAGACAGTTGCTGTTTAGCAAAACAATTTTTGGTTGCTTTATCGTTGTACTGAACAACAGTTAATTACAGATAGTCATTGAGTACTGTGAAAGCTGTTGTTGTAAGTTGCTGCCTTTTTTGCCACTACTGTAAATTTGGTGGTGCGAAAAGTCATTTCCACATCTGAACAATACCAAGATCATATAAAACACGATGTACGGTTTTTAAGGAGACTGTATCAGGCGGCGACACGTTCCTTAAGCGCCGAAGCGCATGGTTTTGAGGCCAATCAATGTTATGAACAAGCCAGCAACTACATTATTGGTGTGACTCTGTTGGGTGATGTTCATTCATCCACGCGTAGGCAGTCCTTACTTAATAACGCTTCTATGTTTGCATTCGTCTTTATTTTGCACTGTTGTCGACAGTGAGACAAGTCTAAATAAGGTCGAGAAGTTCCAGCACTTCAAGTCCAGTTTGAGTGGCGTTGCGCTAGAGGCCATCAGATAGTCGGGAATAACCTATAAGAATTATGAAAAGGCGGTAACATTGTTAAAGAAGCGTTTCGACATTAAAGGAATTTAATTTCAGGCACATTTCAAAGAAATATTCGCTTTAAAGGCAGTGGCTGAAGACTCAGCAACAGGGTTGAGGGAGAATAGTCACAAAATTTGCTCGCACGTGCGCGCATTATTGCTATCAATGGTGAGCTGTTGGATGTCCTACTTATACATCTAGTTAACAGCAGGGTAGATAGCGCTACAAGACCAAAGTGGAAAGACAGGCGTGCACGAGTTAGCTGCCATCTGGGAAATCTATAGCATTATTTTTGTAAAATAGATCTCAGATGCTGGAAAATGTGGATATAGCACTGGCAAACAAAGCGCCGTGGCATCAGGTGACAAATAAGAATCATATATATCGCAATAGATCTTTTGTTATTGCAAATACCACAAAGGGTTGCACATTTTGTGATGATTCAGAGCATGCATTTCGGCATGTTCCTTATTTTTAAATCATTTACATTTGATGTGCTTTAAAGAGGCAAAACCACTCCAACATTGCATAAATTTGATGAAGTAAGGGCAAGTCGTTAAAAACTATAAATCGACCACTTGTAAAAATTGCTCTTTTAAGCACCATGCATTGCTTCATATGCCGCCTGGGCCAACAACAATTCCTATCAAAGCCTACGCCGCTCTTGCTTTGTGTCGAAAACAATCATAATGCCATCGAATTGGTGAAAAATCGTTGTAGATCGTTTGTTCCTTGTAGAGTCTAACTAGATTCAGCCTCGCAAATACATTATATTACAGCTAAATTAGCTAATTTGTTGCAACTCAAAAGAGTTTCAACCTTAATGCTAATCACAGGTAAAAGTCAAGCGGACATTATTGCAAATGACGCAATGCATATTTCGTTGAAATCGACGGAATGCAATTATGCTAAGTCATTTTCCGCAAATGTTGTACCTGCTATAAGAAGAAATCAGCCAGATATCGATTTGTCGCATGTCGAATGGAATATTCCAGCAAATATTTGCATGTTCGATACAACTTTCTTTTTACTTTGCACGGGTGGACTTGCTTATTCAATTAGAACCAACTGCGTGCTGATTTAAATTTCGCTCTCTCTGGGAGAAAAGCTCTCCACGCTTTGTAGGTTTGGACGGAATAATTTAATGAACCTAAAAATGCCCGAACATCATGAACGTCTTTTGAACAGGAATATTTTTAACACATTCCACCTTACGAAGGTCTGATAATGCTCCTTGCTCAGTGGATTTATAGCCTAGGTAAATTATCCATTTTCATAGAAACTGGCACTTTTCTGTATTTAGCTTTAAGTCATGTTTATGTAAAAGTTGAAATACTCTTCATAAACGGGATTTATGCTGTGTCAAGTGCCGACCGTAGACGACGATGTCATCTAAATACACAAAACAATCTATACCTTGAAGACCTGTTAGTACATGGTTCATAAGTCTTTGGAAGGTAGCAGGGGCGCCTGTCAAACCGAAAGGAATTCTATTAAATTCATAGTGCCCAACGCCTGTTGGGCAATTATGACAGGGGTCAGTCTAGTAGAATTACACATTCACAAAATAAAAACGTATCAATATATTTGCTATAACCGTTCGCCATCGAAATGTAGATAAATGTGTGTCAAATAAATATATATGTATGTAAAAAAGTGCACGTAGATATATATACACAATATATGTAAATGTATATATATATATATATATATATATATATATATATATATATATATATATATATATATATATATATATATATACATATATATACATATACATATATATACATATATATATATATATATATATATATATATATACATATATATATATATTATATATATATATATATATATATATATATATATATGTATATATATGTATATGTATATATATGTATATATATATATATATATATATATATATATATATATATATATATATATGTATATGTATATATACATTGCTCGCTCTGCTTACTCTGTGATGGCGCTTTCATTATTATTAATGGGGGCCCTCCATGTGGCGACCACCGGGCAACGTCTTCCTGGCACCCGCTGGGAGGCGGCTGAAGTGAGTGGCGAAAATCTCCTCGGTTAGAGGTTGTGCGTTGGGTTTGGGACCCGCCACATAAAAAACCCCCCCAATGAAAAAAACAAATATGCCTCGGAGAAGGACTACCGTTTTTGTTGATGACCCCCGCAAACGAAAAAAGGACCACGATTTACGGATATGCACCTGGAATGTCCGATCCCTTTATAGGGAGGGTGCCTCTATACAGCTGGTTGATGTCCTCGAAAAATACAGAGCTGACATCACCGCTCTCCAGGAAATGCGATGGACAGGACAGGGCTGCTCCAAAAGAGCGTCCTGTGACATCTACTACAGTTGCCATGCTGAAAGGCACGAATTAGGATGTGGATTTTTGGTCAGCAAGAGACTACGACATCTTGTCTCGCAGTTCACGCCTGTGAATGAACGGCTGGCCACAATCCGCATCAAGGCAAAATTTTTCAACATCAGCCTTATATGTGCCCACGCTCCGACGGATGAGAAGGACAATGTGACCAAGGAGAGCTTCTTTCAGCGCCTCGAAGAAGCTTATGACCGCTGCCCCCGCCACGATATCAAAATCGTGCTTGGCGACTTTAATGCCAGGGTGGGCAAGGAAGGTACCTTTGGTCCAACTGTCGGAAAATTCAGCCTCCACCAAAACACCTCCGATAACGGAATAAGGCTGATCGACTTCGCCGCAGCACGAAACATGGTAATTGGTGGTACCAGATTCCAGCATCTCGACATCCACAAAGCGACATGGCTGTCTCCAGATCATCGTACAAGAAACCAAATTGATCATGTGTTGATTGACGGAAGGCATGCTTCCAGTGTGATGGACGTGAAATCGATCCGTGGTGCCAACATCGACTCGGATCACTACCTTGTTGCAGCTAAGGTGCGCACACGCTTATGTGTCGCAAATAACAAGAGAAGTCCCACACAGAGAAAGCTCGACGTCAGTAAGCTGCAATCACCAGAGACAGCAGATGCATTTTCCACTCGACTATCGGATCTGCTTATGCATAACACTCCCCCACATGATGATACATGCGCACGGTGGACACATATATCCCACTCCATGACTACTGCTGCCGAGGAGGTAATCGGTTACTACCGGCCTCTGAGGAATGAGTGGTATGATCAGGAGTGTCGCTACGCTACCGCAGAGAAAGACGCCGCCTACAGAAAAATCCTGCGTGCAGGCGTAACGCGAGCTGTTAAGGAGCGGTATAGAGAGAAAAGGAGTGCAGAGAGACGTCTTTTCAGGCGCAAGAAGAGGGAGTTGCAAAGACGTGAGTGTGAGGAGATAGAGATGTGTACCGACAAGAATGAGACTCGAAAATTCTTCGAAAAGATCAAGCGCCTGAGTGGAGGTTTAAATCCCGGAGCCTCTTCTTGTCGTGATGGAAATGGGAATCTGGTTACGGATGTCCAGAGTGTACTGAGCCTATGGAGGGAACACTTCTCCACGTTACTGAATGGCGATGCTACGAACAATTCCGCCAGTGGAGGAGATTGCCCGATAACCCCAATTACAGATGATGGTGTTGATGTTCCACCACCCGACTATGACGAGGTTGAAACGGCCATTTTAAGGCTGAAGAACAACAAAGCTGCAGGTGCTGATGGCCTGCCTGCCGAGTTGTTTAAGACCGGAGGCGATGAGCTGCTCACCCGCATGCACTAGCTCATAAGCAGAATATGGTCGGATGAAAGCATGCCTGATGATTGGAGGCTCAGTGTTCTCTGTCCTGTACATAAAAAAGGAGACCCCACAATTTGCGCCAACTACCGTGGAATAAGTCTCCTGAGCATCGCGTACAAGGTTCTATCGAGCGTACTCTGTGAAAGATTGAAGCCTATGCTCAGCAACCTGATTGGACCTTATCAGTGTGGCTTCAGACCTGGTAAATCCACCATCGACCAGATTTTCACACTGCGCCAAATCCTGGAGAAGACCCAAGAAAAACAGATCGACACACACCACCTATTTGTTGATTATAAAGCCGCTTTCGACAGTCCGGTAAGGGATTACCTCTACGCAACAATGTCTGAGTTCGGTATTCCTGCAAAGCTCATTCGACTTTGTAGAATGACACTGCATAACTCCCGTTGTGCAGTGAAAATTGGGAAGGACCTCTCCGCACCGTTTAATACCGAACGGGGTTTCAGACAAGGTGATTCGTTATCGTGCGACTTCTTCAATCTTATTATGGAGAAAATAATACGAGCTGCTGATCTACGACATAATGGCACTATCTTCAACAAAAGTGTCATGCTGTTAGCGTATGCCGACGATATTGACATAATCGGCATGAACACGCGAGCAGTCGGATATAGTGTTAGAAAGAGAGTCGCGGCGAATGGGTCTTACGGTGAACGAGGGCAAGACGAAGTATCTAGTGTCAACAAACAAAGAGTTCTGGCGTCTTGGACAGCACGTCACTGTTGACAACTACGCTTTTGAAGTAGTAAGGGACTTTGTCTATCTTGGAACCAGCATTAACAGCAGTAATGACGTCAGCTTGGAGATCATGCGTAGGATAACTCTTGCTAACAGGTGTTACTTTGGGCTGAGTAAGCAATTGAGAAGTCGAGCCCTCTCTCGAAGAAGGAAAACTACACTCTACAAGTCTCTCATCATGCCTGTCCTAACATATGGCGCTGAAGCCTGGACAATTTCCACCTCGGATGAGCGAATACTTGGAGTTTTCGAGAGAAAAGTCCTACGCAAGATCTTTGGACCTATTTGCGTTGGTGGCGAGTACCGAATAAGGTACAACCATGAGCTGTACGAGCTGTATGCCGATATTGACATAGTAAAGCGCATCAAAATCCAGCGGCTGCGCTGGCTAGGTCATGTCGAGCGAATGGAAGAACACGCTCCAGCTAAGAAGGTGTTATATTCGGAACCCGCTGGAGGACGACGCAAAAGAGGAAGACCAAACCTCCGGTGGAAAGACCAAGTACTGGAGAACCTGACGGCGCTTGGAATTTCTAACTGGCGCCAGCTAGCGAAGAACAGAGATGGCTGGCGAAGCATGTTATTTTCGGCCTAAATCGATATTCGGTTGTTATGGCCACATAAGTAAGTAAGTAAGTATATATACATATATGTATATATATGTATATGTATATATACATATATAGGTGCCGTAGCTCAGTGGTTAGTGTGTTCGCCTTCTGATCTGTAGGTCGTGGTTCAATCCCCGGCTGATGCATAACAAATTTAATATCGATAAGATTTTTCTTTCGAACGGTACCCACCTGTCGGCAAGCAATTGGCAATTCTTCCAACAGTATATTATAAATTTAGGGATTAGCCGAATCAGACCACTTATATGGGTCCCTTTTCGTCCCTCAAATCGTGTGTTAATTATTTGTTCGGTTGCAGAATTCTTCTACTTCCTTCCTCATAATAACATCACGCGTTATTTCAAGCATCTCTTTGTGGGGTATGTTCCACATTTCGAGTTCATCAATAAATTGGCGACCCAGTGTGGACATCCTCCTGCTTGCCAATGCAGGACACTGGCACACTATGTGCGCCGCTGTCTCTGCCTCTTCCATGCATAATCTGCAAATATCAGCATCCTCCCCATCAACAAGACCCATCTTGTTGAGGTGGTACCTGAAATTGCTATGCCCAGTTATTAATGCAGTCAACCAGCTTAGAGTCATTCGTCCTAGACTGAGAGCCCTCCCCGATTCACTGCCCTTTGATAGCCTCAACGAAGCCTTTGCCTGTCTACAAGTAGATAAGTTCTCCCATCTCGTGAGATGAAGTTTCTTTAACCACTCTTCGACCTTTGCCTTCACCGTCCCGCTGCTGAGAGCAACTACTGGTTCCGGTCCATAAAATTCAGCTTCAGATCCTTGTCTAGCCAAGGAGTCTGCAGCTTCATTCTGTTCTATACCAATGTGTCCCTTCACCCACATAAGAGTAATCGCATTACTACGAGCACACCCATTAAGTTTCTGAACACATTCGAGCGCCAACTTAGAAGATACCGTAGGTTGTTGCAGCCGCCTGACCACCGCCTGGTTATCGAGTTCTAGCAAGATTTTCTTACCTTACACCTTTCCATCCAGTAGATGGTCTAGCGCATGCATTAGACCTAGCATTTCTGCTTGGTATACCGATACGTATCTTCCCAGGTTCAGAGTGCATGCCAGTCCCAACACTTTAGAGAGGATTCCAGCACCCGCTCTGCCATCCATTAATGAACCATCTGTAAAAATACTGATGTCATTTTCCTCACATACATCATGTGTGAGGCCGTCTTCAATGAGTGTTCTGTGTGACTTTTCAGTCATCTTCAGCCTACCCATTCCCTCCATTGGCATCTGCGCCTCCTTTACACTGCTATATAGTAGTGACAGGATGCCCCTGTGCCCCCTCTCTGTGCCGAATCCATACCAATTATTGGTTGTCTTCAGACGTAATGCTGTTAATGCCGCTGACTTCATAATATGCAAGTCCAACGGCAGCAGCCCGAGAAAGACTTCCAATGCTTCTACTGGGGTCGTCCGGATAGCTCCGGTAATCCCAATACAAGCCATTCTTTGTACCCTATCTAACTTGCTTTTCGCGGTCTTTTGGGTGACCTTAGGCCACCAGACCACAGCAGCATATGTTATTAAGGGTCTGACCATCGTTGTGTAGATCCAGTGCGCTGCTCTGGGAGTGATTCCCCACATGAGACCGAACACTCTCTTACACTGATGCAATACCCGATTGCCCTTCTGAATCTTGTCATCGACGTGACTATTCCAAGTCAGCTTGTTATCCAGGATGACACCTAGATACTTTACTTCCTTGGATACGTTGATGTTCGATCCAAAAAGCCTAAGAGGGTCTATTGTTAGTCCAGTCCTCCTTTTAGTAAAGAGTACTGTTTCCGACTTACTAGCATTTACAGAGAGACCTTGTTCCGTGCACCATCCTTCAACCATTTTGAGTGCACCTCTCATGGTATCATAAATAGTGTCCAGGAACTTACCGCTCACCGTTACCGCTATGTCATCTGCATACCCGACGGTGTGTATGCCTTTTGAGTCCAGAAGCTGAAGTAGGGAATCGACCGTGATGTTCCAAAGGATGGGCGATAATACTCCCCCCTGTGGACACCCTTTGACTACCCTACCTCTGAGTCTGTAACTCCCATTTTGAAAGTTTATTGCCCTTTTCCTCAGCATGCTGTCCACCCACCTTATAATGGTTGGGCTGACTTCACGAGAAGCAAGGGCCATCCTTAGCTTATCGAAACCAATCTTATCGAAGGCACCTTCTATATCCATAAAAGTAGACATAGATATCCCTCCACAAGACATTTCCCTCTCCGCTACGCGAACGAGTTCGTGCAGGGCCATTTCAGTGGATTTGCCAGCTCTGTACGCGTGCTGACACCTGCTCAGTGGTTTTGTCAGAAGCGTTGTCCTTTCCATGTAGTCCGCCAGTACTCCTTCCATACATTTAAGCAGAAAGGAGGTCAAGCTAACCGGCCGGAAAGATTTAGCCTCTGAGTAGTCCCTTTTTCCCGGCTTTGGAAGAAAGACAACCTTAGTCTCTCTCCATTGAGTCGGGATATATCCTGTAGCCAGGCAAGTAATAAATATTCCCAGAAGCCTGTCTACCAGAGCTTCTGCTCCCCACTGAAGTAGGGCTGGAAATATCCCATCTGTACCCGCTGTTTTGAATGGAGAGAAACGCTTAATGGCGTTTATCACTCCATCTCTGGTGACTATCCTTTCAGCTTCCAATCTTTCATTCCTGTTTGCACCCTTGCGGGTGGCTTCCCAAGGATCTTCCGATCTAAAGCTTCCTGGAAAATGCACCTCCATCAGGTATTTCAGTGACTCTCCGATTGTCTCTGTAAAGGATCTATTCGTTTTGCGAATTAATCCCAACTTTGACATCGGGTCCTTTGATATGATCCTCTGTAATCTACATACATCGGTCATATCTTGCATATTTGAGCAAAATTCCCTACACGTTTTCCTTTTACGGTTGCGTAGAGTCTTTTTCAGCTCCCTTTTCTTTGACTTGTAGTCGTCCCATGCGTTGGGGTCCCCTCTCATGTGACGATTAAAAGCCTTCCTTGTCTCCTTTTTCATGGATTCCAGTTCCCCATTCCACCATGGAGTGGGATCTCCTTCGTCCACTACCGTAGGAGGACATGAAGCTTCAAATGCTTTGATCATGGCTGAGCTGATAGCCCTCACCTGATACTCAACATCTGCAGTTGTTCTAGGTCTCTTAAACCTCCTTGGCAATAATTCCTCAAGAACTTCGCAGTACCTTGTACAATCCGTTCGTTTCGGTATCCTTACCATTCTACAGTCGTTCCTATGTCTTTTATCGGACGTAATCCCAAACTGAATGGCCCTGTGGTCCGACCGACCCTATACAACATTTTGACATTCGTCAGAGTAACATCAATAACCTCGCAACGACGTGCGTTCACAAAGGTCGGTTCTGTTCCCCTATTGGCAACTTGTAGACCAAATCTTTCTATAAATTCGAGTAGACACTCCTCTATAGTTTTCATTGCTGCTGCCCCACACAGAACTGTGCGCATTGGCATCGCAGCCTAAGATCAGACCAACCCCCTTACCATCACAGAATCTCACTAGAGCTTCCACCTCTCTCGAAGGTGGTTCGTCTGGAGAATCGTATGGAAGGTATGCTGATGCGATCATAAATGATCCCGCACCGTCACCTATTCTCACTACTGTGAGATCCGGTGAACACAAGTTAGACATTAGAATCGCACGTATCCCATGTCTAACTAAAATGCATGTCCTCAACTTCCCCTCTGTTTGTGGATAAAACAAAGTGGTCTTTTGTGCAGATAGGCCTTTGATCCTTCCATGAAGCATCCAGGGCTCCTGAACTAGTGCAATGTCAAGCTCATCCTCATCGAAGCTCCGCACCATCATTGCTGCTGCTGCTTTGCTGTGGTGAATATTGAGTTGACACACATTTAGTGGTTCCTGGCGCGGTCCCACCTCCCGCCCTAATGGCTTCTTCCTTGCAGAATCTGCCACTAGCCCCACGCCAGGAGCTGCGTCGCACCCCTCATACTGCATCCTTCTGGAATTTAACGACGGCCTGTTCAAGACCGCAGTTGAGTCTCCCCTCTGCGATCCTGACGGCCTCCGCGTCCTCCCTAGGACACAGCACGGTGAGTACAACACCTGCCCTTTCTGCCTCGCCAAACCCTTCTGTGCGGATAACACTCCATTTGGAAGTGTCCTTCACACAGACGTTCTGGCGCTGCAGCCTTCTGAGGATGATGTCGCTGGCCACAGCATTGCCATGAACAACAATCACCATCTTCCTCTTTGTCGACAAGGCAGTTAGGCTGTCACATTTGAGCTTCGCACCCTCCCACAAACCGGTTAGGTGCTCCACTGTCTTGCACAGACATTGCTTGGATAGCTGATTTTTGCACCTTAGTACAATCAATCCGCTCTCCACCCTTGCCCTGCCGACAAATCCAATGTCATTGACATCGTCTTCAAGAGACTCCATGGCATCCAACAAAGATACCTTGAAGGTACTCAGATGAGTATCCCCCAGACGCCCCTCTAGTGACAAGTCCATGACTCCCATAACGAGGTCAGCTTCCGCTACTTGAGCGTAAGTCTTCCTCGCCCTGGTGGGCTCGCCCTTTGCCTGTTCAGCCCGACGTTTAGGCGCTCTGCCAAGACCGCTCGGCCCAGGTACCGCATGCGAGGACTGTCATCACCTCCCGTCGTCGGATTTCCCTGTCCCGTCGTTCCCAGTGCTAGTCCACCCGTGTTAGGCTTGGGCCTCGAGCCCCTTTCGGAGCGACTGACGGCCTTTATAATTGGCCGTCCATCTCTCCGAGCATTTGCCCCTTTTGTTGTCTGCGTGGAAGACAGTAACAACTTGCCATGAAAAAGCTTCTTAAAGAACTCTGTGACAAAGCTCAGAAAAAGTGATGTCACAAGTGTTCTGCCGTTCGGAACCGGCTAAAATAAGTAGGTCCCTTCTAATATTGTCCAAAATTTAAGACGCACAACAGTAATGGAAGAGAAGCTCGGCCAATGAGCCCTTTGGGGCTTTAAGTGCCACATATTTATTTTTTTATATGTATATATATGTATATGTATTTTTTTTTCTTATGTGGCCATAACAACCGAATATCGATTTAAGCCGAATATAAACTCCAAGCATTCGCTCATCCGAGGTGGAAATTGTCAGGCTTCAGCGCCATATGTTAGGACAGGCATGATGAGAGACTTGAAAGTGTAGTTTTCGTTCTTCGAGAGAGAACTCGACTTATCAATTGTTTACTTAGCCCAAAGTAGCACCTGTTAGCAAGAGTTTTCCTACGCATGATCTCCTTGCTATCGTCATTACAGTTGTTGATGCTGGTTCCAAGATAGACAAAGTCCCTTACTACTTCAAAAGCGTAGTTGTCAACAGTGACGTGCTGTCCAAGACGCCAGAACTCTTTGTTTGTTGACACTAGATACTTCGTCTTGCCCTCGTTCACCGTAAGACCCATTCGCCGCGACTCTCTTTCTAACACTATATCCGACTGCTCGCGTGTTCATGCCGATTATGTCAATATCGTCGGCATACGCCAACAGCATGACACTTTTGTTGAAGATAGTGCCATTATGTCGTAGATCAGCAGCTCGTATTATTTTCTCCATAATAAGATTTAAGAAGTCGCACGATAACGAATCACCTTGTCTGAAACCCCGTTCGGTATTAAACGGTGCGGAGAGGTCCTTCCCAATTTTCACTGCACAACGGGAGTTATGCAGTGTCATTCTACAAAGTCGAATGAGCTTTGCAGGAATACCGAACTCAGACATTGTTGCGTAGAGGTAATCCCTTACCGGACTATATATATATATATATTCACATATCGATTTGTCGCATGTCGAATGGAATATTCCAGCAAATATTTGCATGTTCGATCCTACTTTCTTTTTACTTTGCACGGGTGGACTTGCTTATAGACACTAGTTTATTCTAGTTTATTTGGCGTAGACCAAATTCATCTCAATTCAAATTCTTCAATATTTCAGAAGTTGCGTTGGATGGTGTCAACAATTGAAAAGAAGTCATGTTACACAATCGTTGCCAAAGACGTTTCAGACTCTGATTGTGCTCTCAACGATTTAGTAAAACAATTTTGGGAAAGTCGAAATTCACAGCAATGAGGCTGCTCAACTTAGCAACAGGCGTTGGGCACTATGAATTTAATAGAATTCCTTTCGGTTTGACAGGCGCCCCTGCTACCTTCCAAAGACTTATGAACCATGTACTAACAGGTCTTCAAGGTATAGATTGTTTTGTGTATTTAGATGACATCGTCGTCTACGGTCGGCACTTGACACAGCATAAATCCCGTTTATGAAGAGTATTGCAACTTTTACATAAACATGACTTAAAGCTAAATACAGAAAAGTGCCAGTTTCTATGAAAATGGATAATTTACCTAGGCTATAAATCCACTGAGCAAGGAGCATTATCAGACCTTCGTAAGGTGGAATGTGTTAAAAATATTCCTGTTCAAAAGACGTTCATGATGTTCGGGCATTTTTAGGTTCATTAAATTATTCCGTCCAAACCTACAAAGCGTGGAGAGCTTTTCTCCCAGAGAGAGCGAAATTTAAATCAGCACGCAGTTGGTTCTAATTGAATAAGCAAGTCCACCCGTGCAAAGTAAAAAGAAAGTAGTATCGAACATGCAAATATTTGCTGGAATATTCCATTCGACATGCGACAAATCGATATCTGGCTGATTTCTTCTTATATATATATATATATATATATATATATATATATATATATATATATATATATATATATATATATATAGAGAGAGAGAGAGAGAGAGAGAGAGAGAGAATTTAGGTGGAGTAAGTGGAATTCCAGAATGAACTCAAGGAGAGCAAGTGGATTTCGATTTGACAGAAGGTCTAAAAGTCACTAATGCCACACTCTTGGAAAGAAACATAAAAATGGTAGGAACTCCAACTTGTTGTCGGCAGGGATAAAAAAGTTACCGGAGATAATTTCATTCTATTACTTAATGAAATATATCCATACAAGAAGACGAAAGAAAAGTATAATAAACGCAGCAATCTACGGTGGAAAATTCTCCCAGCTCTGAACCAGAAGAAGTTCCTACAACAATTACTGTAGCAGCCGAACTACTTAGCCAGGCGTTTAGTTCTCAGCTGATATCTTTCACAAAAACTCATCCATCGAGAAGTGGTACAGTGCTACTTGAAACGGCACTGGTACATATATAGCATAAAAACACCACCTTCAAAGCTCATGCTTTAATCGATTCAGGTGCGGAAGCGAACTTTATATCCGAACGCTTACAAATCAGGCATAACAGGATGCGCCTCTCTGTTTGAGACGTTCGGACAGTCGGAATTGGCCTGAACGAAAAAGTCATAGCATATTTGTCGAAGGTGTGTTCGTTGATGTTCGGTTCCCCGATAGACACACAATTCTCAATAACGGTGGACACTTTCGTATTCAAAAGCTTACTAGGAAACTGCCGTCTTCTTCTAAAAATACGAATTTACGTAAGGAAATCTCTGGTCTACGACTAGAAGATTAAGATCGTTATCAAAGTACTCCTGTGAATGATGATTTTATCATCCTGCAAAAAAATTGTCATCTGCCAAAACCAGAATATTTCTTATTTGTATTTTTCTGCCTTGAACAATAAGCAACAGACAGAAATCAGCAGGAAAAATTTCCCTGATTTCGCCTGATACAGAAATTAATTCACGCAACGCTACTGCTGCGAAGATATGACTCCCTGCAACAACGTGCAAAATTCTCGACATTTACAGTGGAAGAGAAAATTTCCATTGTGAAAAAGTTCGGCATTTCCGTCAAATGCTTGGTAACTTTGCATACTCTTGCAGAATATCGAAGCCATTTTTCTTGCTGCTTTTGTGGAAAACAGCAGCATTCCCTGCGAGTATGGCACAGAGCTAATATTGTAGCAATAAGTAAATGTATTAACCCTCTGGGTGTGCCGTAGCTCAGTGGTTAGTGTGTTCGCCTTCTGAACTGTAGGTCGTGGTTCAAACCCCGGCTGATTCATAACAAATTTAATATCGATAAGAGTTTTCTTTCGAATGTTACCCACCTGTCGGCAAGCAATTGGCAATTCTTCCGACAGTAACAACTTGCCATGAAAAAGCTTCTAAAAGAATTCTGTGACAAAGCTCAGAAAAAGTGATGTCACAAGTGTTCTGCCGTTCGGAACCGGCTTAAATAAGTAGGTCCCTTCTAATACTGTCCAAATTTAAGACGCACAACAGTAATGGAAGAGAAGCTTGGCCAATGAGCCCTTTGGGGCTTTAAGTGCCACATATTTATTTATTTTTATTTACCCTCTAAGTCCCTAGATTTAGCATGTAGCATATAACGTTAAACCGCCAGTGGGTTAAATATGGTCCGTTAGATAAAGCTTCGCTTGTTGTTCATCGCCATTTATTCCATAATATTCATTTATATATCCTTCCTGCTTACTCTCCTCTCCTTTTATAATATATTTCACCTATTCTGTAAATATTCATTTAGGTTAAGATAACGCCATTTTCAAAAAGAATAAAGCAGTCTTGATACAGCAATCAAAAAGAGCGGTCGTGTTATATTGCAATTGATTTCTCGGCTATAATTTCTCAGAAGTGGGATTGTTCCATTTTGTCTACAAGTTTTTTATTATTTAGAAAAAAGCGAGGAAATATTTCTAAAAATTAGAGAAATAACTATATTTCAGTGCATACTGTACAAGCAGAAAATAATTTTTTTTTCAGAAAGAGTGTACAAAAGTTTGAAGCGCCACACAGTTGGCAGCCACCACCAAAAAATTTACAAGAAAATTGAAAATAATCACCAGAATATTTTACTAAATAAAACTTTCCACAGAGAGAGTGCTAGAAAAGCGTGTAAAGTCGTTGTGAAATTATTGAAGCACCAGCGTTTAACCAGAAAGAGTGAAAAACGTAACGACGTAAAGTAACGTTTTAAACAAAAGTAAGAACACGAAAGAACGATATCGAGTGTACATGAATAAGCAAAAACGAGAGGTACAACAGCGCGAACATAACGAGTGAACAATTGATAGAAAGAAAACGACCGCATAAAGAGTACATAACAAGTGTGCAAAAAAAGTGAACTAAAGTAAGGTAGTTAGAAAAACGAGTGTAAATTTCAGAGCTTGAGCACGCGTCAAATAAGAAGTGCGCAAAAGTAAAGTACTAAAACAAAAGAAAAGAATACTACAATTACGATTGTTAAAATTGCAACATGGATGGTGAAAATTTGGCGATTTATACGGAGGCACAGATGCGCGCATGGTTGCGCCAGCTTGATCTTTCTTGCGGAGGTAGTAAACCAGAGCTCATCCTGCGGGTCGAAGCGGTGCCAGCTATCGAACGAGGTGATTGCCCTGCAGCTCAAAATAGTGAAAACTCTGCCGACAGCTCATTTAGCGGTGACGTGCAAATTGCGCAGGCAGACCAGCCGACTGGCAGTGGCGCAGTACAGCTACCAGAGCGAGCAGAAGAAATTATAAATTTGCTAAGACGTGAAGCCGATTAACTGAAACGAGAGAAACAATTGCTAGAGAGAGAAAATGCAGTCTTGAGGCAAATGGCAGAAATTGCCTCTGTTGAAACCATCGATTTCGCATGAAATAGCAAAAAGCTTAGTTCCTGAGTACGACGGCAGCGTAAACTTCAACACATGGGTGACGCAACTAAAGAGTGTTGCTGATACATACGTCGTTAAAGGGAATGAATTGCGAGTGCTGATGTTCAATAAGTTAAAGGGCAAATCACAAGAGGGGTTGCACAGTAAGCCAAATTTTGCAACAGAAGAAATAGATAAATTGATAGAACAAATGAATGAAGTATTCGGCGCTAAAGAAAACCGAATAGCTATGCGTCGACGATTTGAAGCTCGAAAATGGAAGTCGGGCGAAAATTTTGTTGAATATTTTAACGAAAAAACAGCACTGGCCAATCAGATGCAGCTTGATGAAGAAGACATAGTGGATTATGTCATTGAAGGCATAACCGATTTCCAATTACGTCAGAAAGCCTACTTGCAGTGTTATACGACAAAGGCGCAGGAACTTAAAGCTTTCTCGAAGGTAGAAGTCTGCGTGAAACCAAGCACCGAAGCTGCTGGTTCACGATTACGTGAACTCAGATGCTATAATTGCAACAGTCGTGGACATCTCGCAGCAGAATGCCGTAAGCCAAAGCGCGACATGGGTGCATGTTTTGCTTGTGGTAGCAAGGAGCATCGAGTAGCAGCATGCCCTGACAGGAAGAAAGTCCACATGGTTGATGAATATGTAAGATTTGTTATTGTAAGTCATACAAATGTCCGTTTTTCTCTAGAATGTCTAATCGATTCGGGTATCCCAATAAGCTTCATAAGGCGGTCATGCGTGGAGGGAAAAATTGATTTAAAAACTTTATCGAAAATAAATTCTTTTTACTTTGGTTTAAATGACACGAAAATATCAACTTACGGAAAATTTGTATGTTACGTTCTAATAAAAAATTAACTTTTTAAGATAAACTTGGTAGTAGTTGATGATTGTACAATGAAATATGAAGCCGTCTTCGGTAGAGATTTTTTGAAGGTAAAGTCTAAAACGAAAGACAATGGAAAAGTTGAAACTGACGAAAAAAAGAAATGCAAATGTAAAGAAATTATTTCAAACAATGATATGGTGTGTACAGACAATGGGTTGTCTATGCGAAAAGAAATTTTAAGCAATGAATGTCAACCGAGAGAAAATTTAAAACAAATGTTCGATAATGTTAATAAAATAAATTTTGACGACGATTTTTAAAAACAACTTCTTTTGATTGAAAATGTCGATGACGAAAAACCAAATGTTAAGATCGGTTCGAATGTAAATAGTAACGATATAGAAACATTTTATGACATTTTTGAAAAATATTATACGAGTCCCAAACGTTCGGCTGAACCAAAAATAAAAAGCGAAATGAAGTTAATTGTTGAAAATGTAAAGCCTTTCAAGTATCCTCCAAGACGCTTGTCCTACACCGAGAAAAATGAGTTACAAAACTTATTGGACGAATATTTGAAAAAAAAAAGATTATTAGGCCGAGCGAGTCAGAATATGTATCGCCGATTGTACTCGTACGTAAAAAGACAGGTGAAATTAGAATGTGTGTCGACTACCGAACCCTCAACAAAGTAACGGCTAAAGACAACTACCCTATCCCTTTGATAGATGATCTGTTGGATAGGATGGCGAATAAAAAATTGTTCACGAAATTGGATTTAAAGAATGGATTTATCCATGTGTTTATGCATCCGGAAGCGGTAAAGTACACCTCATTCGTGACTCCGCTGGGGCAATTTGAATTTTTGCGCATGCCGTTTGGTCTCAAAAATGCCACGTCACCGTTCCAACGATTCGTCAATAAAATTTTTGCAGATATGGTAAGGGAAAATAAGGTGATAATATATTTGGATGACATAATGATCGCTACAGAGAGTGCTAGGGAACATTTCAAAATGTTGGCTGAAGTTTTTCAAAGATTAAGAGAAAATAATTTAGAGTTAAGAATTGACAAATGCGAATTTTTTCAAGAGGAGGTAAAGTATTTGGGTTATACTATTTCAAAAGAGGGAATTAGGGCAGATGAGAGAGGTTTAGATGCAATTAAAAATTTTCCAGTGCCATGCAAAGTTCACTCCGTACAAAGTTTCTTGGGGTTGTGCTCATACTTTAGACGGTTTGTGAAGAATTTTTCAACCATAGCGAAACCGTTGTATGATTTGAGAAAGGATAAAAAATTTCAGTTTGGTGCAGAAGAACTGCAATGTTTTGAGGTACTTAAACAAAAATTACTAGAATCGCCAATATTGGCTATATATGATCCGAGCGATGAAACGGAACTGCACTGTGATGCAAGCGTACTAGGGTACGGGTCGATATTGTTGCAACGTAAAAAGATGGTAAACGGCGGTCTAGCGGGGCGGAGTCAAAATACCATAGCTTTGAGATAGAAACTTTGTCGATCATCTACGCGCTTAAACGTTTCCATGTGTACTTGCAGGGATTAAAATTCAAAATAGTCACAGATTGTAACTCGCTAGCGATGACGTTAAATAAAAGAGAAATGAATCCTAGGATTGCGCGATGGGCGTTAGAGCTTCAAAACTACGATTTTGTGTTAGAACACAGATCAGGTACGCGTATGCAGCATGTCGATGCCTTGAGTTGAAATAATAGCGTTTTAGTGGTAAAGACAAATACGTTTGAAGAAAATTTGATTATATGCCAAGCGAAGTATGATAAATTGAAAGAACTACGGAATATGTTACAAAGAAGAGAGACCAATTTGTACGAAATGCGGAATGGAGTGGTTTACAGAAAGATCGACAGTGACAAGGTAGTCTTTTGTGTCCCTGAAGAAATGGAGAGTCATGTACTTTTTAAATATCATGACGAGATGGGCCATATTGGTATAGACAAAACGGTGGATCTTATTTCAAAAAATTATTGGTTTGGGAAAATGAGGGAAAAGGTTGCAAATCACATTCAAAACTGTTTAAAATGTATAGTATTTTCGGCAAAACATGGAAAAGAAGAAGGATTTTTACATAATATTCCTAAAAATGATAGCCCGTTTGAAGTAGTACACATAGATCAATACGGTCCTATCGATAATTCAAGGTCAAAAAAGCACATTTTTGTCATTATAGACGCGTTTACAAAATTTGTCAGGCTCTACCCAACGAAAACCACAAACACCAAGGAAGTAATAAGCGCGCTAAAGGATTATTTTCGGTCATACAGTAAACCAAAGATGATAGTGCCAGACAGAGGCAGCTGTTTCACATCAAATGAGTTTAAAAAGTTTCTGGAAGAAGAAAGTGTATGCCACGTAAAAATTGCCACGGGCTCACCCCAAGCCAATGGTCAAGTTGAAAGAGTGAATAGAAATCTTGGTCCGATGATAGCAAAATTGAGTGATTTCGAACGCAACATACACTGGGATAATGTAGTTGAAACAGTCGAGCATACGCTTAACAACAGCATTCACAGAATGATAAAACAGTATCCAAGTGCCATGCTGTTCTGTGTCAAGTATAGAGGGCAGGTAGTAGATTGGCTAAGTGAATGTTTAGTAGAAGTAAGACAAAATTTGGTACAGCAAAGTCATGAACAAGTTAGACTACTAGCGGAAGAAAATGAGAAACGGGTACAAGCTTATAACAATAATTATGTAAATAAAAAACGGAGGAAGGATAAATAAAAAACGGAGGGATTCCATGTTGGCCGAAGCCACCCCCACACTACGTAGAAACGTTTTATCTGATTTGTTTAGTTTATCCTAACTGAACATTTCAAATGATTGATTTATACGAAACGATAATGAAACTATGCAATGGCATAGTTTACTTGCGTACGAATAATTCCGGTTGTTAGAATCACTTTATTTGTTACATTTTCACAAAACGAGTCAACCATCGAATTGTCATTAATTCAGAACTATTTTAGATTCGGGCAATCATCCTACTCGGATATAATTTTGTTTCATCATTCGTGCTCTACGAACCAAGAATATCAAGATCTTCATTCCACATGATAGGAATTCCAAAATCGTTGCAGATCATTACTCCTGGAACTCTCATAGCAGTAAGTGTTACGAATTTTGAGGCTGATCTCCGGAAACTCTAATTCTTTGATAATCGAGCCTCAACTCGGGGCCTCTCTACTAAAGTTGTCAATTACGTTGACCTGCCATTACGTTAAATGCTTACACTTTAACTAAGCTTAGAAAAATGTTACATGAAACACATTGGAAGGAGATCATTAACTGTAGTCACTGATAGTTGCAACGATGATTCAAAAGATGAAGAAAGAAATGCAAATGAAAGAAAATGCACAATGGTGTTCTGCTCAATATGGAGATTGGCTTACGGATCTCACATCGTATGCCAATGATCAAAACTAAAAATTTTGCATTTCATATTTATCTTCATTGCTTTTGTGATAATAGTTGTAGCGTAATACGCCTGTTTATACCTACCGGCGGCGATTCGGGGAGGTTTCAACGCCTTCAGATAGGCAATGAACATCTTCCAACATACAATTGGAAGGTAGCGAAAATGCAGGAATCAAGGGGTGACCACAGGCAGATTTGGCTGGTTATAAACAAAGAATCCTTGAAACCTCTAGCTAAGACTGTAGGTGTGATCAATTACGGCTTTTCGTCGTTAACACTGTAAGCCTATAAGAATCTGAAGAAGAACCTGATAACCAGGCATATGGTTCTGAAGTCCCTGCTGATATTGAACTGGAACCGGAATTAGGAGGTCGCACCTGCTTGGAATGTAGCCATGTACCATCGAATTCCGCACTAGTCGGAGACTGAAAAATTGGACTGGAAATGAACCTGCACCACTCTAAGCATCACTGGCATCTGTCAACTTGCACATCCACAAGAACTCAGGCGGGGTAGATGCTGCTTAAGGATCTTGGATCAAGGAGCCTTTGTCTACAATCAGGTACGTGGTTTAAAAACACAGGATATAGGCTTTATTACATGCAGAATGACACCAGACCTCGTTCCTGCATTATGGTCAAGAGCAACTATTATGCTTTTCAGCTCTCTATTTTCAGTAACAGTATCACAACAACAGTTAGCCTGGACTTGCCCAATGGCAATAGATTCTGGCTTACATCAATGTACCTGGCGCATGACCCTCAGGGCGCACCGCATCCTGGTATATTGGTGGCAGCAGCGGCAGAGGCAGGTAGGACAGGCATTTGCCATTTAGTTGCAGGTGATGCCAATGCATCACCAATGCATCAATGTAAGGAATATAAATGAAGGAATTTTTTAAGATGGGGGAGTGGAAATTTAAATGTTGAAACTGAAGTTGTGTGTGATCCGTGAAACAAAATCTATCTGAACAACAAAAAAGTAACAGCTTTAATTGCTTTCTACTCATCGATCGCGAGACCCACTTCATGCATGGGGAAGTTGTCCACTACACAGACAAGGGCTCGTTTCAACGACTCAATATTTGGGTGTCGACTAGAGCAAGCCAAACCCTTTAATACGGACTACAAATTTTAATACAACGGGTTGAGGTCTGGACTACCCGCCGGCTAATCATCCGTTTTTATAAAGTCCGGAATGTTGTTTTTTAGCCATAGTTGAGTCGTTTTTGCCTTGTGAACTGGAGCAGAGGCCTCTGTTGATCATCGGGATGAGTTGGTATGCTTCTCTGGATGACCAGGCATATACACGTTCATTCTGTTTATTGAACAATTCATCTACGGTGAAGAGTTTCACATCAGTAAACAGAATTTCTCTGTGAACGTACCGGCTGCGTAACGCTTTCGATTTTCGTTTGCGTTTTCTCTCCAATGCAGCCGTGAGCAGGTGTCCAGTGTGCCGCTTGTACGCGCTGAGTCCCAAAACTCCATTGACATGGATATTTGCAAAATTTGCATTACCCGTGAGAAGATTTCTGTCGCAGCGGTTTTCGGTCGATTCGTTTCTTCACGGCTTTGGTTGCTTTCGGAATTCTCACAATGTGCGGACGACCGGATCTTTGACGGTCTTGTACTGCACCAGTAACTTCAAACAACTTCACAGCACGATACACAAAATTGCGAGTGCTTCCAAGCGGTCGCAACGTCCGAAAGATATTGCCTTTCCCATGTTTCATTTTAGTAGGCCAACTACAACAATAGGATTTTTGATATCGACCCATTCCATAATTGTAAACAATTGATGCCAAAAACTTTTTACGTGGCAATGAAGTATAAATGTCAACTGTCAAATCGCAGTCAATATGAAATGAATGCGCCCAATATTGCATTCGTAACGAATTCGTTTAGTTGTGTACCAATATTTATGACTTGACTAGGCATACACTAATTAATTGAATTGTTTTTATTTTGAATTACTTATGTATACCTAACATATATACTTTTGTATATTATATATGAATGGCTTAGCTAACTGAACATAACTAACTGTTTATCAAATGAATATCTTATGTATATAAATCAATTTACCAAGCTTACTGATCTACCTAAAATGTATAACTCACTTGATTTGTGAAGTCACTGATGATAAGTTCATCATCATCTATAATAAATATATTAAACGAATTGATTTTGCCAAATACCACATATTATAACAAATATAATTATAGAGGAAATTAAAAAAAAAATGCAATTTTTCTAGAAAACAGTTAAATAAATTGATAATTACATGGAAGCACGCAAAATATGCGAAAAGATCGATGACATTTTGGAAAATGTTTACGTGACTTAACCAGTGAATAACTGCCATCCACAATGTGTTTTCATGCTTTTGTGTAACACACGTTTCATGTCAACATTTAATCAACAGAAAAATTTCAAATATATTTTCAATTATATCATTTCGTCCATTAGACCAACATTAACATTTTTTGCTAAGACAACATCAGAAGTTGCTTTCAACAACCATAGCAACAATTGCTAAACTTAGTCTAATCAATGTTTTCATTTCTCTAACAACAACACCAGATTTCTTGATTTTACTAGTAACAACTACTTTATTGTTGCTGCTACAGATTAACCAGCATTTAATTAGATATAACAATTCTTGACCATCAACGTTTGCAACAACAACCAGCACAATTATCATTACCTCTTGAAACATAAATCTTATTAGATATATTACTAGTTTAAATATTGTATTGCAAAATTTAGCCATAGCTCTGTGGTTAGTGTTTTGGCCTTCTGATCTGTAGGTCGTGGTTCAATACCCGACTGATGCATAACAAATTTAATATCGAAATGACTTTCCTTTCAAACGGTACCCACCTGTCGGCAAGCAATTGGCAATTATTCCGACAGTAACAACTTTCCATGAAAAAGCTTCTAAAAGAACTCTGTGACAAAGCTCAGAAAAAGTGATGTCACAAGTGTTCTGCCGTTCGGAACCGGTTAATATAAGTAGGTCCCTTCTAATACTGTCCAAATTTAAGACGCACAACAGTAATGGAAGAGAAGCTCGGCCAATGAGCCCTTTGGGGCTTTAAGTGCCACACATAAAACAAATGTTTCTAGCAATCTTCAACTTAAAAACTTTATATTCAGTTCCAGTAACCAGTACTTTTTACCAGGAAACACAAATTGGATGGCTTACTTCTGCCAACCTGAAAAAGCATGACGTGCAGCGTGAATCTGTCTTCTGAAGTTAAATATTTGGGAGCCATCCTAGATAATAAGCTTTCTTGGAAGATTCATGTTGAGCAGAAATGCTCTAGAGCACTAAAAGTTTTCTGGCAGTGCAAGAGGGCTTTTGCCAAAACTTAGGGTTTAAAACTGGCAATGGTGCATTATATGTATACCCTTCTAAAGATCAATGGTTAAGTCCAGAGACTCTAATACGAGAAATGACTCATATATTCCACACCGACGGTTCTAAAACCTCCTATGATAATGGAGCCTGTTTGTACTTGGATAAAAATACCAAGTGCTCGTTCTCCACCGAAAGTATGGCAACTGTAACTCTAACAGAAGAATAAGTGATTCTAAAAGTGGTCTACTGGATTATTGAGAGGAGATGGCATGGGAAGTGAATTGGCATTTGCAGTGACAGTCAGGCTGCACTCAAAGATGATCAGTGAATGTAAGAAGAGGCTGAACAGTGTTACAAAACACAACATGCTTCATCTTATTTGGGTTCCGGGAGACTGCGGTGTCGAAGAGAATGAATTAGCAGATGGTTTGTCCAATGAGAGCTCTGCTGGTACGCGTGAGCTCTGCGTGGATTCAACGATGGATCAAAGATTCTGTGGCCATGACCAACAAGACTCGATGGTCCACCTTGGAGACATGCAGAGCTGCCAAGGTCTTTGTGAATGAACCTTACAGCAGACGAGCGAACTTTCTCCTAGGATTAAGTAGGAAGGACCTCAGGATGCTGATTGAGGTCATTACAGGACCCAACATTTGCGGACATCATATGGCCACTATAGGTGTCATCAAGGCAAGATTGAGATTGTTGGGGGGAGATGCTTTGTGCCTGAACACAATTCAGTCTCTCCCTTTATCCGATCTCCTTAGATTCGTTAAGACTACTATGAAGTTTGAGGTTCAGTAATATTCTCTACTCTATCGCTTCTTTTTGTTATTATTGTTCTTTCTCCTTTCCTTCTATTTTCTTTTCCGTTTCTGGGTTTGGTTACAATGGTTGCTTGACTAAGTACCCTGGTTCTTGTACTTCCCATTTCTTCACTGCACTTCACTTCACAACCAGTAACCAGTAAGAAAGCTTTGAAGGTAAATTATGATTACAAAAAAAAAACAAAAAAACAAAGAAAACTTCCAGTGATAGATTAAATTTAATATTAATTCAAATTCTACCATAATTTGATATAAAGTTAAATTATGTGTTAGAATTAATTATTCATTTATAATAATAATCATTCAAAAAGTCTACCGTAGTTTGATTTAAAATTAAATTATGTGTTAGAATTAATTATTCACATAAAACAATGGTCAGTTCAAATTCTACCATAATTTGGTTTAAAGTTAAATTATGTGTTAGAAATAATTATTAATTAATAATTAGCTGTTTCCGTGTAACATATTACTGTCAAACATGTTCCGTTTGGTTTATAATTTAACCATGAATCGACTTACAAACGAACAACGAATTTTCTAATCAAAATACATGCTCGCTTAAGAAAGTGCATCGTGCTCTTCCTCCATTTGGGTATCCTTCTGAGACGGCTATTAGGAATCTTGTGACTAAATTTCGCACCAAATTTACATTACACGTAGAGTGCAGACAGAGGAAAATATCGCATATGTTGTTGTTGACCGTGAATTATCGATTCGGCGACGTTCGCAGTAATTGGGCCTCTGTTACTCCACTACATGGAAAATTTTGCAGAAAGATTTGGGTGCAAAACCTATTAAAATACAGCTGATGCAAGAATTGAAGCCACACGTCCTACCACAACAGATAACTTTTGGTGAATGGGCACTGGCAAAGTTGGATGAAGATCCACATTTTTTTATCGGAATATTGTATTCAGCGACGAAGCTCATTTCTGGTAGAATGGATATATGAACAATCCAAATTGCCGTATTTGGTGTAAAGAGCAGCGAGAAATATTGCAAGAACTGCCAATGCATCCCGAAAAATACACTGTTTGGTGTAGATTATGGGCCGGTGACATCATTGGACCGTACTTGTTCAAAGACGACGAAGGCAGGAACGTTACTGTGAATGGCGAGCGCTACCGTGTGATGACTACAAACTGTTTTTTTGCCCAAAATAAAGAGCTGGACATGGCTGATATGTGGTTTCAACAAGACGGTGCCACATACCAAAGTGCCACACAGCACGCGAAACAATGGCCCAACTGAGAGGCGAGGTTGGTGAACAGTTTAGTTCACGTTTGGGGCCGGTCAATTGGCCGCCTAGATCGTCCGAGTTAAGGCCTTTAGACTATTTTTTGTGGGG
Organism: Megamerina dolium; assembly: GCA_963854835.1. Taxonomy (NCBI): domain Eukaryota; kingdom Metazoa; phylum Arthropoda; class Insecta; order Diptera; family Megamerinidae; genus Megamerina; species Megamerina dolium. The sequence goes on along the minus strand of OY978525.1, from coordinate 61,151,579 downwards.
CTATGTTAAGGTTCATGTCTATAGCGACAAGCCCGCAGGCGCAGCTGCGGTCAACAATTACATAAAATCATTTTTAAACATTGAATTATATAGATCATTCTATCGACTTAAATAAAGATTTCATACATTTCTCTAAATTTTATATAGAATTCATACAAATATGTTCCACCAGACGTGGAAGATTGCCACACCAAACGTTGCGAACCTTCCGGATCCGGACCACAATATATATATGTATATTTTAGAAGCATTTTCATGGCAAGTTGTTACTCGTCGGAAGAATTGCCAATTGCTTGCCGACAGGTGGGTACCGTTCGAAAGAAAAATCTTTTCGACATTAAATTTGTTATGCATCCGCCGGAGATTGAACCACGACCTGTAGATCAGAAGCCCAACACACTAACTACTGAGCTATGGCACCCTGCTTATCTATATATTGAAGGTTAAAGTTATGGGAAAAAATGCAATCAATCATTTTAAAATTCTTTTGGTGGATCAAATATTTTACTACTTTCACACATTTGTTTTATTAAAATGTGATTAGCAAATTCGCAAGAGATCATTCAATAAAAAAAAAATATAACGAGTATCGATGGTTGGTTACTCATCACTGTTGTGAATGACACTATTGTGAATGACACGAATGTTGGCAGCATCGAAACAAATGTCAACAACAAGAAATAGACGATAACCAGAGCACGCCAACGAGAAAGAAAGAGATAAATCTCGACTACGATAATCGAAGATTCTAGAGTGTTGCCACAAAGTATAAATAGAGCCAGTGTGGACAAATGGAATTCAATCAAATCCGGAATGTGATTGCGCAAACATCGGTACAGTACCAGAGGCAAAAGTTTCAAGTACATTAAAAGAGTTATTGTAAATAGTTGATTGTAAATAGAGTTGGTTAAATTTATTGTTGCTGTATATGGTTGTACAAAATATGTGTTGCAATTATTATTGACAGGTTAATTCAAATAGAATTAAACGTTCACAGCAATGAAAATGTAACAATTGGTGTCAGAAGTTGGATTTTGTAAAGATGGTAAAAATTGACCAACTAAAAGTAGACAAACTAAAAAAAAAGTTGTCAGAGATGAATCTCTCGTCATCAGGTACAAAAGAAAAACTGCTGGTGAGGCAAGGCAAGCCATGGAGGTTAAGGGTATTAATGTAGAAGAACATGAGTTCTTTGAGGAAGCCGATATACATGCAGTTGTGCATACTGAGGAAGAAAGCAAGATAGATTCAAGTGGTCAACTCATTGATTTCATGAAAACCAGGAATTAGTTCTTATTTATTAAAGAGAATGTTAAAATTTTCGTTAATTTTTCGGTTTGACCGATGTAAGTACAAATAGTATAATATAATAGTATATATACTATGGTATGTATAGTATAATAAGTACAAGGGGTATAGGTACTTATACAGTATAAATTTACCTTTACAAACAAATTCCGCGTGATTACAACGCCCATTGGTATTTGAAAAAAAATCTTGGCACGATAGCAAGTTGTTAACATGAAAGCCTCCGCAGAGTCAACAAAGTTCACTTGGATATCTAGTATTTTAATGTTTTCTGATTTTACCATAAAGAATTTTCCACTCTTCAATATTTCTGGCAGGAGCACTGTACGCAACCATTGTATTTCTAATTGCTCTTTGGACGCCATTTCACTAAAGATTATGTAATGTGGCAGTATATTTACGCGCCGACTTGTGTGATGTGCACGACCAACTAAAACTTAACTCTATGATTCGTTTAGCATTCAACGAAATTATATGATAATCGTAAATGCCAATGAATGCAATAGCGATAAAATGACGAAGAGAGTATTTTGGTATTTTGTCGAAATAACATGTATTAGCGATTATTATTTTAATATAATCTGTATTAAAATACCTATACAATTCAAAGTGTTACCTACAAACTGAGTGATGTATGTAAATACAAAAAAATCTCCTTACAGTCGGCTGGGGCCGACCAAACTATACCCTGCATATGTAGATTTATATATAAAAAGTTTACTCGAATATCCAACTTTTCTTTTATTTCCACTTTTCGAGAAACAATTTTTGCATATACTACTAATTTACACCCGAAATATGGTTGACTTTGACGAAGTAAAAGGATTTTAAGATAATTCCGAGGCTTAGTATGGGAGCTATATAAAAAGTGGGCGTGGCTTACCACTTTCTAGTAAATCCAATTAATTTTTCAATGGTAATCCACACCTTAAATTTGGTGTCCTACGTTGAATAGTTTCTAAGTTATGGTGGTTAACATTTTTGTTTAATTTCCTCAACTTTGTATAGGAGCCCCAATAAGAAGTGGGCGTGGTACGCTAATTTTTCGCCAGATTATTTCCGACTACGATATTAATTTAAGTGTCAATTATGGTTATTGTAGACATAAGATTGCCTAAGTTACAGCCGTTTCAATTTAAAATTTGTATGGGGGCTACGATAAACACTGGGCGTGGTGCGCCCATTTTCTGTGAGCCTAGCTGCTCGTACAATACTAATCCATACCCTAAGTCTCGTTGTCCTAGGCTAAATGGTTTGTAAGCTATGGAGCTTAAAATTTTAGTTTAATTCACTCGACTTTGTATGGGAGACCCATGAAGGAGTGGGCGTGGCACACTGATTTTCTGCCAGATTTTTGCCGACTACGATATTAATTTAAGTGTCAATTATGGTTATTCTAGACAGAAGATTGCCGAAGTTACAGCTGTTTCAATTTAAAAATTTTTTTTTATGGGGGCTACGATAAACACTGGGCGTGGTGCGCCCATTTTCTGTGAGCCTAGTTGCTCGTACAATACTAATCCACACCTTAAATCTCGTTATACTACGCTGAATAGTTTGCAAGTTATAACCGGTAACATTTTATTTAATTTCCGCAACTTTGTATGGGAGACCCAAAAAGGAGTAGGCGTGGCACATTGATTTTCTGCCATATTATTTCCGACTACCGTGTTAATCTAAGTGTCAATTATGGTTATTCTAGACAGAAGATTGTAGAAGTTACAGCAGTTTCAATTTAAAAGAAGTACAGACACTTTGAATGGGAGCTACGCTAGAAAGTAGGCGTGGCTCAACCACTTTTGGTGAGGTTATACAGTAGTATAATATAACTCTATGTGCAAAATATTGTTGTCCCAAGTGGTATATTGTGTGAGTTAGCAAGTTAAAGATTTTGAAAATTTCGAGGTTAGTCGCTTTGAATGCTTGGTGTGGGCGTGGTTATTGACCGATCATGCCCAATATCAATCCCCTCCGTACCCTTGGATCATAGATTACTTATGCCAAATTTCATCGAAATAGCTCAATATTTACTCAAGTTATCGTGCGAACCAGCCAGGTGACAGACAGACAGACGGACGGACGGACGGACGGACGGACGGACATCGTTAAATCGAAAATTTAATCGACGCTGATCACAAATATATATCCATGTCTATATCTCCGGAGATTCCTTCAAGTGGACACAAACATCTGACCGAAATGAATATACCATGCATATTGCATTATGCAGGGTATAAAAATGTGTAGTATGTTCGTATAAACCCAGTGAGAAAGATCGCAAGGTGATTATGATATAATGCATTCTGTCCCTTCTTTCAAATGCACTTTATTTTGTAATGCACTCGTAAGGCGGAGCTATTGTTTTATATTGTTGTTGTTGCTTACTAGCAATTGTATTTTCTGTAAAGAGAGCATAAATAATGAGCAATAGTAACGGTAAATGCTATTAGTAGACATTTCAATCGGTGACGCATATCTCTAAATTTTATTAATGTGCAAAAAGTGGAAAATAAGTACGTAAATGAAATATGTGTAAGAATACAATATGTTATGTAAAGAAAACAGTTGTGTTGTGGAAATTAATTAAAATAAATTTTTCAAGAACATGAACAAGTTTTCTGCAAAAAATAGATCGAGAATACATTCGTGATATCTGTACTGCCTTAAAAAATAAAAACATTTTCTACGGATATATATTTGCTAAAAAACAACAAAAAACTCTGCTTAGGTTTATACAAGAATTAATAAATTATTTATATTTAGATTGAGGCAAGTGCTCATCTTTCAATATCTAAAAAAAAAATCTATAAAATAATCAAAAAATATTTTTGATATAAAAACTTATGAATATTGTGTATATTTTTATTAATTTTAAATATGTTTATAATTTAAGTTAATTTTAATTTAATTTAATTTTAAGAAATATGAAAAACAAGTTTTTAAGATCCTTTATTTTTGTAATAATATAAAAAAAGGAATAAACTTTGTGTTATAAATTATTTTTACAAATTTATAAATTAATATTTTAAAAATAAAAACTTATTTAAAATCATTTAACATATGTTCTAATAAAAGAGTCTTAAGATTTTGATATGTTCAGATTTTAAATGAGTAGATTCAAATTGAGTAATTTAAATAAGTTCTTTTATTTCTTACATAGTCCTTGTTTTGTAAAGCAGATTAGGCATGAATGTATACCATATAACACATATCTTAGGGAACTAGGGATAGATGTCCCTAACGCGTGTCTTCTTTTATAAGTGAGATATGGAATGGAAGAATATTCTCTAATTTTTCACTGCTTTCCGTTCGTACCTTACGCCTGCCTTACAGAAAAACACTTCATAACACTGCATTCCACGCAACTCATTTTAGTGAAGGGCCATGGAAGGATGCCTGATATCATATTGAACCCGCTAATATAAGACGGGCAAGCCTTAATAAAAATAAGGGAGATTTGGAAGTCCTTGCGGATGAAAAATAAGGATATAGTGGATTATGGCATGCTGCCGTTTCCCACTGGGAACACACTTTTTTGTAAGTAGATAAATTTTACTGGGATAAGATAACGCAAATAAAAGACAACTAGCGAATGAAACCATCAAAAATATATTTTACTTTTGTATTCGTTGTGTATAATTGTTTTGTAAACAGTTCTTTTTTTGTTCTCTTTTTTACGGGATAGAATATAATTCCTTTCTTTCTTGCATGTTCTCTGGTTTTATTCAATATTTACCAACGAGTACGCAGCGTATCGCTGCTGATAAAATTTAAAAATTTAATGGGTTCTTATGCCCTATTCGAACGATTTGCATCAAAACTAATTATATGAGTATAAAGAAAAAAAAATTCACAAAATAGGGATTTCGAATAAAAAAACGACTACAAAAATAACGTTTTAATACCTTCCTTTAAGTCGGCCTTGTGAAAGAAATTATTTTGTACTTTTTAGTTGTATCCAGTGTTAATTTAATCTCAATTTTTGACATTATATGTACTATTGCACATGTATTACATTATGTAATGTGTTAAGTTAGGTTTACATACTGTCTCACTCTTATCTTATCTTAATCTATACGAGATCTTAGGATTGTATAATGTTATTATGTTATTAATTTTTTGATGTTAGCTAATGTCTGTGATAGACATCTGGCAAAAGTACCATGCTATCTGCACTATGAAATATACTTTACTAGATGGCTGACAGATTTAACATATTAATGTATTCGTAGTAAGTCATATATTTTTGACAGCTATTTTTCTATTGAAAATTGACTAATTGAAAAAACTGCAAAATAATGTGGCAATTTTTGTGGGCTCCGCGTATTTTTTCAATGTTTTCTGCCCACAAATTAAAGACTTTTGTAGTGACATTGCTGCCGAAATACATTCAGTTTTCTTTTCCATTTCGCTTTATTTATTAAAACTTATTAATAAGGTGAACATAGGATATTAAAAATAAAAATTTTCAATTAATTTTTTGTCACATCAGCTGATTTTGACAATTCATGACAAATAGTTTTTATCTTAAGTTTTATTTGACATATTATCTTTTCTATTTTAGTTGTGTTTAGTATAATTCGAGCTGTGTTTAATAGAATAACACGCAAATATTAGGAAGAAGTGTGTAGTATTTATATCACATAAATACTACAACCCTCGCGTAGAATACTACGATAATACCACGGTATTAGGTGACAGACATTTGGTATTTGTTACTATCACGGTACTTTTATCCAATGTGCGTCAGAGATACTAAATCTATACTAAAATTATCATTAAAAATCCTATATTATTTATATGTACATTATTATTATTTATATGTACAGAGTGATTTTTTGGCAACACTGATTTTGACAGCTCAGCTGTTTTCGTGTAATATGTTACTATCAAACATGTTCAGTTTGATCTATAATTTAACCACGAAACGAACAACGCTTGCAGATTATTGAATTTTATCATCAAAATTCATGCTCGGTTAAGAAAGTGCATCCTGCACTTTCTTGTGTTCAACGACGAAGCTCATTTCTGGTTGAATGGATACGTGATCAATCAAAATTGCCGTATTTGGTGTGAAGAGCAGCCAGAAGCATCGCAAGAACTGCCAATGTTTGGAGTGGATTATGGGCCAGTGGCAGGAACTTTACTGTGAATGGCGTGCGCTACCGTGGGATGATTGCAAACTTTTTTTTGCACAAAATGGAAGAGCTGGACTTGGCTGACATGTGGTTTAAACCAGACGGTGCCACATGCCACGGTGCCACACAGCACGCGAAACAATGGCCCAAATGAGAGGCGAGGTTGGTGAACAGTTTAGTTCACGTTTGGGGCCGCTCAATTGGCCGACTAGATCGTCCGATTTAAGGCCTTTAGACTATTTTTTGTGGGGCTATGTTAAGGTTCATGTCTATAGCGACAAGCCCGCACCGATTGACGCACTGGAAGCCAATATTGAATTTATTCGTGAGATACCGGACGATATGTTGGAAAGAGACCATTTGAGGCGCAGCCGTGGAGAACGTTTACATGAAATCATCTTTAAACATTGAATTATATAGATAGTTCTATCGATTTTATACATTTTTCTAAATTTTATGTGTTTTTTTTTTGATCAAATACGAAGGCTCTTAAAAAAGCACCCTATAGATATATTGTAACTCAATATATATTAACAAAAATAACATATTTTATAATTCAATATTAGTTAACAAAAATAACAAAACGGATTGAATAATATTACAATATAATCTTGCAAAATAATAAATTGGAAATAATGATATTGTAACGAGTATCGATAGTTGATTACTCATCACTATTGTGACTGACTCTATTGGCAGCATCGAAACGAATGTCAACAAAAAGAAATAAGCGATAACCAGAACAAGCCAACGAGAAAGGAAGAGAAGAATCTCGATAAAGGAAGATTCTGGGGTGTTGCCAACAGAGTATAAATAGAGCCAGTGTTGAGAATTGACAATCAATCTAATTCCGAACGTGATTGCGAAAACATTTATACAGAGGCAAAAGTTGCAAGTACATTTAAGTGTTATAGTAAATAGTTGATTGTAAACAGTGTTGATTGTAAATAGAGATTATTAAATAAATTGTTGCTGTATATAGTTGTACAAAATAAGTGTTGCAGTTATCATTAACAGAATCCAGTGATCGAACAAGGTAATTCAAATAGAATTAAACGTTCACAGAATAAAAACGTAACAATCAGAAGTGGGATTCTGTAAAGATGGTGAAAATTGACCAACTAAAAGTGGACCAGCTTAAAAAGCTGTTGGTAGAGATGAATCTATCGTCATCAGGTGCAAAGGCGGAACTGCTGGTGAGGCTGAGGCAAGCTATGGAGGCTAAGGGAATTAATGTAGAAGAACATGAGTTCTTCGAGGAAGCCGATATACAAGCAGTTGTGCACGCTGAGGAAGAGAGCAAAATAGATTCGAGTGGTCAACTTATGGATTTCATGAAAACCATGATGCAACAGTTACAAGAAAGTTCGTCTCGACAAGAGGGCGTTATTAGTGAATTGCGTATGGAAATTCAAGAAGGTTCGTCTCGCCAAGAGGGCGTTATTAGTGATTTGCGTATGGAAATTCAAGAACATTCGGCTCGCCAAGAACACGTCATCGAAAATCTACAAAAAGGAATTGAACTTAGATTTCAGGAAATTTCCGGAACCATTAATGAAAAGGTCACGGATTTAAAGGAACATGTAGATGATTTGGAAGATAAGTTCGAGAAATTACAGCACGATCTCAACCAACTAAAAATAAATGGACCAGCCACATCAGTGATTCGAGATTCAAGCACAATCAAACTAAAGCCACCAACATTTGACGGAAGCACGCCATTCAATATCTTCAAGCTTCAATTCGAGACAACAGCTTCGAAGAATCAATGGGATGATAGCGACAAGACTGCTGCTTTAATAGTCGCATTAAAAGGTAATGCTTCCGACGTGTTACAGATGATTCCAGAGAAAGATCGTGGTAGCTATCAGTCACTGATGGACACACTCTAGCGAAAATATGGAAATGAATACAAGAGTCAATTACATCGAGTGGAATTGAGATCGCGAGTGCATCGGAGTAATGAGAGCCTTCAGGAATTCGCTTCCGATATTGAGCGCTTATGTCATCTAGCGTTCTCCGGTAATTCGGAAGAGTTCGTCGAAAAAATAAAAATAGAAGCATTCATAGATGGTATACGTGATGGAGAGACAAAGCGTGCCCTAGTCATGTCACCCAGGAATACTTATGCCGAAACAGTCAGTAGCGCTTTGACATATGAAGCCGCCAGCTTAATGTGTCGACCAGTGCAAGGAGTACGCAAACTAGAGGGGAAAACATCACATCTGTTTGAAGTAGTGCGTCAGGCAGTAAAATCAGTTGTTCAGTCTGAAGTAAGAGCAGGTCGACGCGAAACCAAATTTAATGGTAAGTGCTTCATTTGCGACAAACGAGGGCATATAGCTCGTGATTGCAATCAATCGAGTATGAAGCCTAAAGGAAGAACAAGGAATCAACACAAAAATAAATTTACCGGTAAGTGCTTCATATGCCATCGAAGAGGACACATGGCGCGTAATTGTCGGCTACGACGCAAGCAACAAAGATCGAATTCACCAGGACAACGAAAGGAAGATCGTGATGTCATTCATCGTGGTAAAGCTGTTACTCCATATCATCGTACTTGCACCGTAGATAGTAAACATTGTTCTCGGGAAAGAAACCAGAATCACATTGTTAACCTACGTCTTACGAATGTATTGTCGGAAGAGTCATGGACCACCGAACGAGTTCAAGAAGATCAACGGAACGACCCAGATCTCGTAAAGATTATGGAATACAAGGAGCAGGGCATACGTCCAGATTGGCAAGAAATGGCTAATGAGAGTCCAATAGCAAAGGCATACTGGGCGCAGTGGCAAAGCCTGCACTTACGAGACGGATGTTTATTCCGAACATGGGAAAGTGAAGATGGAAAAATCACTTATGATCTGCTAGTGGTACCCAAGGCAAGAATAAATGAAGTGATAGCTGAGTATCACAATGCCTCCAGTGGAGGGCATTTGGGAATCACCAAAACCGTCGAGAAAATCAAGAAACGATTTTATTGGGTTGGATGTCATGACCATGTCGCTGATTGGATTCGGAAGTGTAAGCAATGTGCAATGGCCAAAGGTCCCACTAAGAAAAGTCGAGGTAAGATGCACCAATACACCGTGGGTGCTCCATTTGAGCGAATTGCTATGGACATAGCTGGACCATTTCCAATAAGCAACGCAGGAAACAAGTATGTTCTGGTGGTTATAGATTACTTCAGTAAATGGCCTGAAGTATACCCCATTCCAAATCAGGAAGCTAGTACAGTTGCGGATGTATTCGTCAACCAATGGGTTACTCGTTTTGGTGTACCGATGGAGTTACACTCAGACCAAGGTCGAAATTTCGAATCAGTTGTATTCCAAGAGATATGCCGTATGCTGGGTATATACAAAACTCGTACAACACCTTTGCATCCACAATCTGATGGCATGGTAGAACGATTTAACCGTACCTTGGAGGAATATTTGAGAAAAGTCGTAGATAAATACCAAAGAGACTGGGATGTACATATACCAATGTTCCTCATGGCATATCGATGCGCACAACATGATACGACGGCTACTACACCGGCAATGGCAGTTTTTGGAAACGAGTTAAGACTGCCAGCTGATTTAAAATTTGGAGTCGTAACACCAACGAGATCAACCGAAGGTAATTATACTAGCGAAAAGCGGGAACAGTTGGATGAAGTACATCGGTTCATCAGAGAGCGGTCGCAGATGATAAGCGATAAGATGAAGGCCAGGTATGACTTGAAAGCAAATTCAAAAGGGTTCTATGAAGGAGAGCTTGTAATGCTTCATAATCCACAACGAAAGAAAGGCCTGTCCCCTAAACTACAGACTCATTGGGAAGGACCATATGAGATTATAGCAAAGATAAATGACGTAGTGTATCGCATTCAACGTGCCTGGAATAAAAGAGCAAAGTTTAAAGTAGTGCACTTAGAGCGACTTGCGCCATATCGAGGGGAAGTATAAAAACTTGTTCGGGACGAACAAGGTTAAGAGGAGGGCAGTGTAACGAGTATCGATAGTTGATTACTCATCACTATTGTGACTGACTCTATTGGCAGCATCGAAACGAATGTCAACAAAAAGAAATAAGCGATAACCAGAACAAGCCAACGAGAAAGGAAGAGAAGAATCTCGATAAAGGAAGATTCTGGGGTGTTGCCAACAGAGTATAAATAGAGCCAGTGTTGAGAATTGACAATCAATCTAATTCCGAACGTGATTGCGAAAACATTTTTACAGAGGCAAAAGTTGCAAGTACATTTAAGTGTTATAGTAAATAGTTGATTGTAAACAGTGTTGATTGTAAATAGAGATTATTAAATAAATTGTTGCTGTATATAGTTGTACAAAATAAGTGTTGCAGTTATCATTAACAGAATCCAGTGATCGAACAAGGTAATTCAAATAGAATTAAACGTTCACAGAATAAAAACGTAACAATATAATAAAACCAATAACATAATTTTATTGAGTAAACGAAAACGATGTTAGTAAAGAAAAACTACAAATTGTCATGTTAACAAACATTTTTGTAGGATAAAAGAGATCGTTATAAGAAAAATACTTTTAAAAGTATTTATGCTACTGTATAAAAAAATCACTTATTTATATTCATTCATTCGAAATGTCCGCCTTTGGCCTTACGCGTTAGGTCAGACTGGCCATTAAGCACAAATTAAGGGTCTTTTAAGAGAAACAATGTTGGCAAACTATGTCCTCTAAAACTGTCCGCAATGTGTAGATCAGCGGATTCAAATCAGGACTGCCCACTCTTCAGAGGAAATGAATGCTGGTAAATTATTTTGGAGCCAAGTTTAGGTTGTTTTAGCTTAGATGAGCCCTTCGTAAACATTTTTCCATCGGCAAACAAGCTATTTTTGTGAAAGTTACAAACATGCTTCACGAAAAAACGTTTTCATAGGGGATGGAGTATGGGTGTTGTAAACACCAACAAACAACCATGTTCATTTTTGGGGCACATATTAAATTTTTTTATATAAAATGATGATATTTATTGAAAATATTATTGCTGTACGTCATACAATTTCCAGGAGACTCACAGATTTAGGAAGTGTACTATCTATACATTGTCATTGAGCGACATTTAGAAATACAAAGTCAAACGGCATTGGCACATTTATTAAGAAATACTGTATACGAAAAAACGAAGCTTAATATTTAAAAAATGGATAGAAATGAATTCAAAAATTTTTTGTTAAAAATAGAAGAAGAAGTGGTTAATGACAAAGTATTCAGGAAAAGACATAAGTCCAAGACTTCAAAGATAGTTAGTGAGTCTAGGCGAATATAACTTTTCCCTCGATTATATAAAAGGAAAAACAAATAATATCGCTGACTTTTTGAGTAGAATCAAAAACGATGAAATAATTGCACAACTAGAAATCTTTCAGGGTGACGAAGAAAACAATAGCATGTCAGTAGAAGTAGAGACGGCCCATTCTCAGGAAGAAAATTTAGGTTTTGAAATTCCAATTTTAGATACTGTAGTTAATAGATTCAAAACGCAAATAATTATAACACAAGAGAAGCAAACGACTGTTGAGTTGATATTTAATCACAAACGAATTGATATAGACTAAAATGATATCGATCAAAATAACGTACTAGATATTATCAGAAGACATATAAAAAAAGGAAGAATAGGAATATATTCTCACCTTATTGATCACGAGTATTATATAATTCAAAAAATTCTCGAGGAAGAATTCTCTGCGAATCCCAATGTAAAATTTGTCAAATGCTCCCGCCTGGCTAGAGATATAGAAAATGAAGAAGAATTTAGAAAACAAATTACCCTATTTCACAAAAACGAAAGTGGTCATTGCGGAATAACGGCAACCTACGAGTAATTCAAGACAAGGCTATACACTCCTTATCTTAAAGAACAATTAAATAAAGTAATAAACAACTGTGACATATGTTCGGGAGGAAAATATGACCGAAACCCAATAAAACGCAAATTTCAAATAACAGATACACCAAAAACCATCAACGAAACAATTCACGTTGATACTTATGTAAATAGAAAGCATTCGTTTATTGTCTTCACTGACAAATTTTCGAAACACGCTACATGTTTACCACTTACAGATGGAAATAGCAGAACTCTTGTAAGTCAACTACAACAATTTTTGTCTATTACGGGAAGAATAAAGAAAATAACATTTGACAATGAATTTAACAACGAAAATGTTAAAGAGTTCATGCGAAATGGGTTAATAGAATACCATATTACTAAACTAAATAGTCATACCGGTAACAGCGACGTAGAAAGGTTAAATAACACAATTATAGAAAAAATAAGAACTCTAAACCTAGAACATTACTTGCCAATCACACAACACACACAGTACAATCAAATGTACCCCAAATGAATTACATAACCACACAGTAGATCACGCAATAATTTACGAAAGGCTTTGCAAAGCAAAACAAGAAAGCATAGGGAAAGCAAATAAGAAAAGGGAAAACTACGCATAATCAAGAGAGGAAGAATTCATTAAAAATTATAAAAATCTAAGGCATGAACAGCTAAACTTTAGGAAAACCCCGTTACAAGGAATTCACACGAGTAACATTAAAAGACCCACTAAGTTCGAGAATAGCTTAATAAACACTAACACTAACGATAATTCTTAAATTACAGATAGCTATATGGACTTTAATAATAATCTTATTACCTTCAATACAAGGAATTATAACAACACACCAAATAACTCAAAATAACGGCTATGTAGAAATTGCTAACAACAACCACAGCATCCCAGTAGTATCCGATTTAATTTTACACAAAGTAGATATTCATGAAATAATAAATGTACTTTCACTAATGAACGACAACATACATATTCTAAATAATGACCAAAACGCATTCATAAAAAATCAAGTAGAAGTATTAGTAAGCACATTAAAAACAATAACACCCATCAGTAGACGAAAAAGGGGACTAATAAACCTAGTAGGTAATGCATGTAAATATCTTTTTGGTACAATGGATAATACAGACCAAGAAGATATCACCAATCATCTTAACACAGTCGATTCCAATTTGCATAACTCAATAACTGGAGTAAATCAACAGATAAAAATTAACGATCATTTTAACACAACAAACAAATAAACAATCAAAATGCTATTCTTTACAACCTAAAAGGTCTCCAGAAAGCAATAAGAGATATACTATCACAAAACTTTTACATAGAAAAATTATTAATGTTAACTACTATTAGAAATCACATAGAACACATTCAGAGTTACATAACAACAGCACAAAATGGCATAAACGATGCAAGTATTCTAACAAAACAAGAAATACACAATTACGAAATTAATATAAATAAAATTTAGTATTTAAGAACAGCAATATTCGAGGTAAATAATGATTTAATATTTATAATTAAAGTACCTAAAACATTTCATACCATACAAGTAACAACTATAATACCTATTCCTTACCTAAACAAAGAAATAAATGCTGAAATTGAAAACGTATTTAAATATGATAATAAAACATATGTATACAAAGAAAATAACTATATAAACGAATGCGTTTTGTCAAAACACTGTACGATAGGAAAAACATGCGAATTAATAACAAATAAAAACACTGAAATTATAACCATTAACGATCATACACGAAGAATGCTAAAAACAACCCCATTTCAAGTAACTGCGAGCTGGGAAATAAAAACTTATATGGAAACTTTAATATACAATACAATAATTATCCGCTGGAAATAGAAAACAAAAAATTTTCAAACAATGCGAATAGTTATGTTGACATTATTATCCTACCAAAGTTCAGCAATATTACATTTAATACTTCATTCACTATAGAGGAGATAAAATTAACAACAATAGAAAATCTAAAAGAAATAAGAGAAATCAAGTACAAAAACCAAATTATAATATACAGCGTACCAACAATTATAGTAATAATATCAATAACAATTACAATAATATTATTGTACAAAAATTGCCCAAGAGCGAATGAGAGAATTCAGGAGAATCCTTTATCAAAGGGGGGAGGAGTTACGTATGTACTTCCACATACTCAACCATCCCCTGCAAGCATCGACCAAATCGATGCCATAATGAAAAAATATCTGAAAAAAGTCAACGACACTTATGTATAGCATACATACATATGCTTATCTATATGTATAGCATACATACATATGCTTATCTATATGTATAGCATACATATAGATAAGCATATTGCAGCGAAATCAATAATTTGTATTGAATGCAATCGATACTTGTAACATAAACAAATTGTACAAATGGCGATGTAACAATAAAAAACCAATAAACAATATCGGCATCGAACTTATATGCCTCGTAATCAATTTTGTTTTTTCTCCCTTGAATTTTCACTCTCTCTTTTGGACAATTTTCGGGCACTTGCTAGTGCTTTACAAAATTGTAAAATTAGTCTTAAGATCGAATTGAATAAAGAAGGAAGTGATTTTTTGAACTTAAGTTGTTTTCTTTTTATTCAAACCCTTAACTCGCGCTGTTATGGTGATCAGTAGTGATTGGGCGATCTGGCATCACCAATTATGCCAGTTCTCCACTCACTTCCACCATTTCCTATTTTTCCACTCTCTCTCTCTCTCAATTTCTCTTTATTTTCGTTGTTCTTTTTTTTGGCTATTCCAACTGACTTTTTTCCTTTTGGATTATTATTGATTGATCATTCTTATGTAAAGACATATAACAGTGCGCGGTTGGTTCTTACCTTTATTTCTTTTTTTCCTAAGTATTTTCATACATATTGCTAACTTATATTGTGGTAAATTGTAAAATAGTAATTGTGTTGATAAAATATTAATAAATATTACATAAATAAACTAAAACTTTAAAATCAGTGAAATTTAAACCGAGAAAAGGTGTATTAATGACGAAGAAAAAATCTATAAATCGGCTGCAGCATCATCAGTAACAACAAGAACAACATCCATCATTTTCATCAAGGCTAGACGGACGACACCAACGTGGAAGCAGCTCACCGGCAACTTTTTTCTCTACCTCAGCTAATCATTTTATGATCCTTCGAGCCGTATTGGCTCGCAACGGTTTGGTAAGCCCGTGGAATAAAGGTAAAAAACGGTGAAGTGAGATATTTCCAAAGTGCATGCCAATTGGCTATCATTTTACATATACGAGAAAATTATTCTCGCTTGAGCCAAATTTGCTTTTGCCTATGGCACATTTAACATACAATTTGCACTTTTTCTTTAGAAATATTCCGCTACATCTTACAATTTTTATATGTATCATATATACTTATCGGCTATCGGTATTTGAAAATATATAAAGAAAAAAAAACCTACATTGTTGTACACGTGTTATTTTTTTAACTCTTGGCGGAAAAAGGCATTTTTTGTTGTACTACGTACCCATTAATTTGCCATTTGGTTTTTGTAATATTGCCTTCTCATATCATTCGTGCATAAGTATTAAAGTGTACGCTACACCCCAAGTACTGGTTACTAAAGTTAGTGGAAATACTTTCCCTAGTTTTACATGGTGTATTATATATTGCGAATTGCGAATTTATTATTCGCAATTTATATACAGCATAGAAGTGCAATAATAAAAGTTTATCAAGTTACTTGCTTGTAACTAACATTTATTTGTGGTTACTAAGGCTACTCGTTCTTTTTTTAATCGCGTATTGTTACGACGTTTACATTAAAGGCACTATGTTATAGTACCAGAATTGATATTGCTATATTTGCACACAGCTGCCATATTACCGACAATACAGGCATTCTATCCTCTTACTTTTGTTTTGCTTACGTCTATATGCAACAACGCTAACATACTGGTACATTTCCCTACAATCATTAGAATACCAAAATCCACAGCAAATGACATTGCTTTTTTTTCTCGTTATAAGTATACATATTCGTGTATACTAAAAATCGTTTTCTTTGCTTTGTTTTTTTTTTATAATTGCGCCTATCTTTACGTATGCTTACATTTTACATACATACATACCCATATTAGATTATCTTTACGTACTGGTGTCCCACCAAGGAGGGTAACAAAAGCAATTTGAACACACTCTTTTTGTTCTTGTGATCGCAGAAAATATATGATCTACCTATAGTAACTAGCATAATTAATGCTATTACATATTTACTTATCCAATATTACTCAGCCTTTGATTTTGGGCGCTAATAATTGCAATATTTGATTGGACAATCAAACACACCAACACATAACTTGTATTGTGTTTTGTACAATTGCATTGGCGACGGTGGGCGACTCAATTGTTTTTCGTCTTGATTTATTATACAAATCACATTAGAACAAATAGATTATTGCGTTTATAATGTTCGTTGAGAACTTTGGTCGATGAGTGCTCGAACCTTGTGAAGTTCTCCGAGATGCTCTATAGAGACAAGAGCTGCGGGCAAAAGAGTTCTTTCTTCATTTGAGGTGAACAATGCTTGCACCTTTGAAGAAGATTTGAAGCATGATGAGCAGGGTTGCTCATCTTCGGATGATCGGTCCTGAGATCTCTGGTTTCTCGAGTTTCTTGAGGGGGTTATCGTCTGCTGCGTGCTCTTTTTCTTATTGTGCGGCTGAAGCGTGGAGGTTTGCGCCAAAACCTTGGTGTTCCTACTGGGAATATTGTCATCTGCTATGTGAAGCATCGTGTGATGCCTTCGCTGACATTGCAAACAGGAATGCTTGCTCTTGCAGTCCCGCTTATGGTGAGTGAAGGCCAAGCAGTTTTCACAGAGATTGTGTTCTCGAACTAGCCTCACTCTATCACGAACAACTAACTTTTTAAACCGTTCACAGGATTTAAGCGAATGTGCGGTTTCGCAGATTGGACAAGAGAATGTCCGATTGCTTTCTGCAAAATACTTTTGGGTTTTGTTCTGGGATCTGTTTTGTGCAAATCCTGGTTTATTTGGCTTGATGCTGTTAAACCTCTCCACGACTTCATACCTGAGAGTCATGAATTCGTCCATTTGCTACCATGTTGGGAGAGATCCTTGCGGGAACTTAGGGATTGTTTCCAGAGAGCCAAGGAATATTCAGGCAGTTTTGAACAGCAGATATGCACCAGGATCGGGTCCCAATTCTCTGTCGAGACGCGTTGAGAGGATAAGACGGACAGAGAATTATTGATCGTGGTTTGCAATTTCTGAATTGCCTCGCTATTCTCGTAACTCACTTGAAGGAGGTTCAAGAGAGTTTTTATTTGCTTATCGACCAGAATTCGCTTGTTTTCGAAGCGGGCCTTTAGCGCATTCCATGCCAATTCGAAATTTTCGTTGTTGAGCGCGTACTGCTTCACAATAGCTCCAGCTTTTCCTGCAGTTTTGTACCGGAGATGATACTGTTTTTTGGCAGAAGAGGGTTTAGGGTGGTTGATGTAAACCGCCGTAAACATGTCGCGGAAGGACCTCCATTCTTCATACCCGCCGGAAAATATTTCGGTATCACAAGTAGGAACAGTCAGGCAAATCGCGGAATTATTTGTCTGCTCTGTTGCAGAAATAGAGGTAATTTCTGTTTGTGATGGAAGTTCCAATCTGGAGGCTGATTGAACTTCTAAGAGATCCGAAATCAGTGCTTTAATTGTGTGCACGCAGAGTTCCATTTTATTTCTCGCTGCCAGTTTGAAATTACTGGGCAGCTCGTCCTCATCCATTAAACCTACTCCTCTAAACGTGGACTTGACTTCCTCATAATAGCTGCACAAGTCCTCGAGCTTAGCCTTCAGGAGAGAAGGTGTTAAGTCTTCAACCGGAATTGTTGAAAACTTCGTGCAGAAATGCACCATGTTGTCCGCCTCGAAAATGAACTCATTCATGGAGGGGTCATAAGCTCTTTTTCTAGGAGTTGCGCCTTTTGGAATAGCGCCAGCTGACTCTGCCCTACGACCTTCAGAGGCTATTTCTAGTGATTTCGTTACTGGCATATTTGACCGAATCTATCAAAATTCAAAATTTGTGGGTGAAGAGAGTATCAAAAAATGCACCAAAATGCACTGATCGATTATGCGACGATATCGATATAGAGAAATGTATCGATCGATAACAGAAATGTATCGATCGATAACAGAAATGTTATCGATATAATGTGTAAATTAAAGCATAATGAAAAGAAGTAATGATGCAATTTTGTTTTAAATATGTTTTTATTATTACATAGCAAAAATTATCTTATTTCATTAAAAACTTAACAAGTTATTAACATAAAACGAAAAAAATTCAATGACAAAAGTCTACGTACGATTTGAAAATCAATGATGATCAATGGTTGATCCTCCACTAGCATCTATAACTGCTTGCAAACGTCGGGGCATTGAAACGACTAAATTTTCGATTTCAAGGGCCGGTTTTTGTTGCCATTCCTGTTGCAGCTTCTCTTTTAGTACTAGGGCACTAGTAATGTGATGTTTCCGCATCTTCCGCTCCAAAAGCTCCCAAACGTGTTCAATAATATTTAAGTCTGGGCTTTGAGGAGGTGAATACAGTTGTCGTGGAGTGTAGTAAAGCAGCCAGTCCCTCACGATGTGGGCGGTATGTTTTGGATCGCTATCCTGTTGGAAGATCCAACTCTCACCAAGGCATAGTTTATCAACCGATGATTTAAGTTTTGTTTCAAAATAGATTTATATTGAAAGCGATCCATGTTACCCTCCACAAATACCAAATTTCCAACTCCAGATGCAGCGACAGCGCCCCAAACCATTACACTCCCACCGTCATGCTTCACCGTAGGAACTAAGTGTTTCGGGTTCATTGCGGTATTTGGTTTTCTCCAAATTTTGGCTCTACCGTCACTTCCAAATAAATTGTATATTGACTCATCTGTAAATAATACTCGTTTCCAGAAATCAATTCTCTTGTCTAAATGCTTTTGCGCGAATTCCAAACGAAGTTTGCGATATTTTTCACTTATATACGGTTTCCTACGCGGAGTTCTGCTGTGAAATCCATTATTATTCAAGGCTCTTTGAACTTTTCGTGGATGCACATTTGTATTTGACCTAGTTGCTAGCTCTGCGGCCAACTTAGTGCCTGCCACTTTCGGATTTTGATCCACTTCTTTCAAAATGAACGATACATCTCTGCGACTCAGCTTCTTTGGGCGACCACTACGCGGTTTATTTTCAAGACTATTCTTTTTTTTGTAGTTATTGAATATTGTTTGAACTGTTGATTTTGTTAAATTTAATAAGCTTGATATTTCACCTTATGGTACTTTCCCGTTATTGCGCCGCAACACACAACAAAAAAGAAGCGTGGAATGCGCGCCGTATGTAGACTTTTGTCATTGAATTTTTTTCGTTTTATGTTAATAACTTGTTAAGTTTTTAATGAAATAAGATAATTTTTGCTATGTAATGATAAAAACATATTTAAAACAAAATTGCATCATTACTTCTTTTCATTATGCTTTTGGACATGTCAGATAGACGAAATGGTCGCCGTATGTAGACTTTTGTCGCTCACTGTATATGAAAATATATGTATATATATATACCGAAAAAAAAATATATATATGAGAATATATGTATATATGTAAGTGACTATATATATACCGAAGAAAATATATATGAGAATATATGTATATATGTATATACATATATGTGGATATATAAAAATTGAAACGAATTATGTATATATACACGCGAATATATGTACCGACTGCAATCTATGTATGAAAATACATATATAAAGAGATGAAATTTGTGTATATATATACAGAGGAAAATATATGTAAGAATATATAAAACGATGAAATGTGTGTATATATATATATTAGGGTGGGTCAAATTGTAGGGGGCCGAAAAAATGTTAAGGGGCTCATTGAGATTCTTATTCTACGGGTCATTTGAAGATACTTTTCCAAAGAAACCATAGCTCTAAAATGATTTTCGAGCCCCCGGCTTTTTCAAAATAGGTTTTTTCCCCAAATACTCAAGAATAGATGTAAAAAAAAATGCTATTTTCTCTAGCCAAATGTGTATGTGGGGGTTTTTCATTCACGACCTATATCGAATTTAAGACAAAGAGTAAACAAAGCATATTTTACTTTATTTTTTTCTTCTAAAATTCAACATAACAAATAATAAAAGCATATAAAATGTAATTATTAAAAAAAATTAATTGAATTCAGTAATTAAGAAACAAAACGAAGAGTTTTAGGAAATAAACGCGAAGGAGTTATTTTTGAAAGTCTTTCTTGCTGTCAAGTCTAGCGAATTTTTCACGACTTTCTAATGTCACCGCTATAACTCCTTCTCGATTATGTTCTAAAACTCTTTTGGATACACTAGCCAGCAATTGAACATGTCTTTCCGTTCCTTGTATGTGTACTGGAATTTTCGGATCAGGCAGCGGTGGATCAATGTCTTCTAAATATTGTTGTAGATATTCATAAGGAATATTTCGAGTGAATGGTGGTTCGAATAAGATTGAATTATCATTCATGTCAATCATATTCGTAAAATCTGTGCAATTGAAGTTTATGATAGGCTTTTTATAAACTCTCAGTAGCATCGGATCTTCCACATGGTTACGGTAGTGTAAAATTTTTTTTAGAGCTAAGTCGCGTATTTTTTTTTCATTGTCGAACAACATTGCCAATAAAATGTTTTCTGAATGAGCATAATACGAGTTTTCTTTAACAACATTATTTACAATTTGGCTTAAATTCGAATCCAAATATTGAGTCCAACGTATGAATTTATAAAATAATACACTACCGTGCACGACAGAGTTGTAATATTTAATATTGAAGTACATTGGCGTATATACTTTAATTATATAGTTTGCCAGAATTTTTAAATTTGTAGATGGCTTGTTGTGGGTGCCGTAGCTCAGTGGTTAGTGTGTTCGCCTTCTGATCTGTAGGTCGTGGTTCAATACCCGGCTGATGCATAACAAATTTAATATCGAAAAGATTTTTCTTTCGAACGGTACCCACCTGTCGGCAAGCAATTGGCAATTCTTACGATAGTAACAACTTGCCATGAAAAAGCTTCTAAAAAGAACTCTGTGACAAAGCTCAGAAAAAGTGATGTCACAAGCGTTCTGCCGTTCGGAACCGGCTAAAATAAGTAGGTCCATTCTAATACTGTCCAAAATTTAAGACGCACAACAGTAATGGAAGAGAAGCTCGGCCAATGAGCCCTTTGGGGCTTTAAGTGCCACATATTTATTTTTTTTTATTTTAGATGGCTTGTTGGTTGTCACATATAACCGTAATAATCTACTGGCCTTGGTGAGCCAACGAGAATGTGCTATTGGCCCTGGTTTAATGTTGGCCAAATCCGCCAAAACCTCACCAGAAGAAATTGCAAGCGCCATTTTGTACAAGTACATTGCATCGGTAGTTAATTCAACAGCACTTAAATCAGGTATATTTTCCAGAGTGATAATCTCAAAATCGTTTACCGCCTAAAAATAGAAGAGATTAGATGAATTAAATACAATTTTATCATTTAAATTCGAACACATTACTTCAGATTTTTTCCAAAAAAATGTACGAAAGCGCCCTCTGGCGGCACTCAAAAATAAAAATTAATGTCAAAAATGTTTTCCGCGACCCAAAAAACCCCCACATACACATTTGGCTAAAGGAAATAGCATTTTTTTGCCTCTATTCTCGAATATTTCTAGAAAAAATACTTATTTTGAAAAAGCCGGGGGCTCGAAATTCATTTTAGAGCTATGGTTTCTTTGGCAAATTTGCTTAGAATGACCCATAGAATAAGAATCACGATGAGCCTTTGGGTCGAAAAAATTTGACCCACCCTAATATATATATATATATATATATATATATATATATATATATATATATATATATATATATATATATATATATATATATATATATATATATATATATATATATATATATGGTGGTATATATATATATATATATATATATGGTGCTGTGGCTCAGTGGTTAGTGTGTTGGCCTTCTGATCTGTTCTGTAGGTTGTGGTTCAATCCCCTGCTCATACATAACAAATTTAATATCGAAAAGATTTGTCTTTCGAGCGGTATCCACCAGTCGACAAGCAATTGGCAATTCTTCCGACAGTAACAACTTGCCATGAAAAAAGCTTCTAAAAGAACTCTGTGACAAAGCTCAGAAAAAGTGATATCGCAAGGGTTCTGCCGTTCGGAACCGGCTAAAATAAGTGGGTCCCTTCTGATACTGTCCAAAATTTAAGACGCACAACAGTAATGGAAGAGAAGCTCGGCCAATGAGCCCTTCGAGGCTTTATGTGGCCACATATTTATTTATTTATTTTTTTACCTATATTAAAAAAATCACAGTAATGTTAAAATGGACAAAAAGGGTTGGTACATAAAAGACATAAAAGCTATGCAAAATTAAACGTCTAAATTTAAAAGAGGCAAATTATAATATTCATAGACTCAGTTTAGCAAATTCCAATCAGAAACGGGAATCCAATGAAAGAATGCACAGTTACAATATTGGAAACAGCAACAACAACCAAAGGTCGTGAACGGTAGTGAAAACCGCAACCAGTGGGTCCCGTTTGTAATGAGAGAAAAAAATGATGATGTTAAATAATCTAAATAGAGTAATTAGGAAATACAGTGTCAGTGTTTTATTAATAATCTTTGTAAAAATTATACGTTGTCTTTAAATTAAATTTAGTGTAATGCTTGAATGTTTTAGTACTAAAGTGCAAACTTTAAGGAGGTTTTTCAATTTTATATATATCAATTTACTTTCATCGGTGGATGGCTATATACATACATAAAATAATAACATTTTTAAGGTAAACATTTTCCAATTTGTTAATTATAAAAATTGAAATTTATCCAATTATTTATTAATTTACTTTACCTTTTTAAAGAATCACTAGAGCTATGCTACAAAGATTGCATTTTTGGTTACCTATTGGTATTATAAATATACATATTTAAAGACAATAAATATTTAAAGACAATAAATAAATAATGCTGGTGAAAATGTTGATATCTAGTTAAAAGAATTACTTTTTGGTTTCTTTCGGACGTCAAGATTAAGTTGTGAGAATAGGTAAGGGATCCTGCCACTAATTAGTTTTTTTTGGAACTTGCGGATCATGGTAGGGTGGATATACGCGTTGCACCAATATCTTGCAACAACTTGTGCAGCACACCTTGATACGCACTTCGCTTTGACCTCATACTTTCTTTATGTCTATATACATTTTCCTCTCCATCTCACTTTCTCTCATTCTCATTGTATATATTTTCCTCTCTTTATCACTTTTAATCCACTGCACGCGAATTACTTTTTTTGAATAAATCTATAACATAATATGTGAGGGGATGCAACCCCAGAGTTGGATAAATATCGTGTGCATCAGCTTCCTCGCACATATTCATCATACCATCGCTACATGCTACAAACCGCTAGAAAAAGCAGAAAATTAACTATGGTTTGGCATGTCACCTTATTATCAGATAGCGATGTGATAGGGGTTAAAAATTGGATCATAGCTGAATAGTCTACGATTTGGATCTTAAGGTAGACCCACCCTTGCCACACCGTAATCCTCATAAAACTAACTGGGCGCGGTTTGAAAATTTAGTTAGAAATAGAATAGGAGGGGCTCCCATTCATAGAATAACATCCATTGATTCACTAAACAGTAGGGTCGAAACATTGGAAAAAGCTTTCGGTAAGGCCTTTAAAATGTCGTACTTACTGAAATATAGCAAAAACACCTTCCCCCCTTGGTGGTGCCAGGAACTGTCGGAACTAAGAAAGAAAGCAAGAGCTGATTACAACATCACCTACACCACTGGAAATTGGCAATTATACAAAGAAAGCAGGAGGCTGTACAACAAAGCTATTAGAAGCACCAAAAACGAGGGCTGGAAAGATTTCTACCCGTCCGTTGAATCTACCAAAGATTCAGCTAGACTGAGCCGTATCTTGTCCAAAGACCATTCGAGTGCTTCTTGGATTAGAGCGCAAGATGTAACTTGGGCGGAAACGGCAGAAGAATCCTTAGAATTACTCATAATTACTCATTTTCCGGGATACAGTCAATACGAAAGCGGAAATAATATGACCGATCGGCGCTCTTACGAGTCACTGCATCTTACAAATGAGATAGTAACGAACGGGCATTTAAAAGTTTTTCACCCTTGAAGTCACCAGGTCCGGATGGGATCATGCCCATAATGTTGCAGGTAACATTCCGTGGCTGGTGCAAATCTTCAAAGCGTGTCTGAACCTAAAACATGTGCCTACTAGCTGGAGGGTAGTAAGGGTGGTCTTCATACCAAAGGTTGGCAAGACGTTTGAAAGGCTTCTGGATATATACTTAAGGAATTCTTTGGAGAATTCCGTTATATCCACTGCCCAACATGCATACCGAAAGGCGAAGAAACGGCTCTCCATAAGGTAGTGCAAACAATTGAGGGATCTCTAGACAACAAACAATACACCATAACTACCTTCTTGGACATAGAGGGTGCATTCAACAATATTAGCACAGAATCTCTCAAACGGGCGTTGATAGAAATAGGAGTGGACAACTGTGTTACAGATTGGATCATTTCTATGCTAGTCACTAGGGTCATAAGTGCTAACATGGACAATATCTCAATATCGTGTTGTGCCTACTTCTCTGATATATATATATATATATATATATATATATATATATATATATATATATATATATATATATATATATATATATATATATATACAGTGGCTCACAGCTTATTTCGTACAGTGTATATATTTTTATGTACATGGCTGTAACATCGAAACTAAAAAACTTATCAATAAGTTTTGAATGTAGATGTCTATGTATGTGTTTAGTAAACCCAATAAGAAAACGGGGAACCCCAAAAATTGTTCTTTTTGTCATGCAAGAGAGAAAAACTATTGATCAGCTGATTTTCAGCTCACATCTTATTTCGTACACAAACTTCAATGTAAGTAAGTTTCATTCTGCCGCGCAGTTACAAAGTTTTTTTGAATTGTATGAGTTTTTGGACCTTTTTAACTATTATAACAATTTTTATTATTATTATTTTAAATAGTTAAAGTGCTGTAAATTAAACATTTAGCGTTATGGGTCGTCGTACAACGATGGAACAGCGTAAACTGGTAATTAACCATTTTAGGAAAGGTCAGAGTGTGCGAAAAATTGCTGAAATGACAAATTTAAGTGCCTCAACTGTCCAATACATCATTCAACGCTTCGTTCGCGAAAATCGGTTGGAGAACAAGGGCAGAGAAGCACCTAATAAGATTTTCAACGCTTCAGACGAGCGTTATATTGTACGAAAAATTAAGAAAAATCCAAAGTTATCCGCTCCGAAGTTGGCTGCAGAGTTTCAGCGTGAAATAGGAAAATCATCCAGTGCTGAAACTGTCCGACGTGTGCTGCGCAATCATGACTTGAACGGTCGAGTAGCCCGAAAGAAACCATTCATTTCAAAAATGAATATACAACGCCGACTTGACTTCGCCAAAGAGCATATTATTAAGACTCCTGCGTTCTGGAATACCGTTATTTTCGCGGATGAGTCTAAGTTTAATATTTTTGGCTCGGACGGAATGTCATATGTTTGGCGTAAAGCGAATACCGAGCTAAACAAGGAGAACCTTAAGCCCACAGTGAAGCATGGTGGCGGTAGCGTGATGGTTTGGGCCTGTATGTCAGCAGCCGGAGTAGGTGAATTGGTTTTTATTGAGGAAACAATGGACAAAATGAAGTACCTCGAGATTCTGAAAAACAATTTACTTCAAAGTGCAGACAAACTGGGTTTGCGGGAAGAATTTCGGTACTACCAAGATAATGACCCAAAACATAAATCTGGGATTGTGCAATCTTGGCTTATTTGGAACTGCCCACACTTGATGTCTCCACCACCACAGTCACCTGACATGAATGTGATTGAAAATTTTTGGTCTATTTTGGACAATAAAATAAGAACACACAAGATTTCTAATAAGCAAGACCTAAAGAAGGTACTGATGGAAGAATGGAAAAAAATCACACCAGACATCACTCAAAAATTGGTGGATTCAATGCCAAATAGACTCCAGGCTATCATTAACGCTAAGGGATGTCATACTAAATATTAAAATCAACTTACTTTGTTTTTAGTTTGAACTTAAAGAGACTGTACGAAATAAGCTGTGACATGAATTTTCCTATTTTATTCTTATTTTATTTTTTTATAGTGTCAAACACTAAAATTTTGAAAAAGTAAATTTTGGAAAATAAAAAACAAACCTTCCTTTCAAAAATGGCATTTATATTTTGTTCAAATTTTTGCTATATTAGGAATTACGACTGCAGCAATTTTTAAACTGTCACTGTACGAAATAAGCTGGGAGCCACTGTATATATATATATATATATATATATATATATGTATATATATATATATATATATATATATATATATATATATATATATATATATATATATATATATATATATATATATATATATATATATATATATATATATATATATATATACTTATAACAGGATGCTAAATCCTTCACAATGTAACTTATATTTTTGTAAGATGTTGAATCCTTTACAACATAACTTTACTTGTCGATGTCTCGAGCAAAACCAGCGTCGGTATAGCCCACTAAATTAAAGGAATCTTCCTTCTTATATTTGATGCAATAGTCAGATGTAGCATTGAGATACCGGAAAAGGCCACAACATGGCAGCTTTTGGGATTTTCAGTAAATTTACTCACTTCTCCTACTGCATAAAAAATGTCGGGTCTCGATACAATGGCAGCAAACATTAGCGAACTGCTTGTCGGTATGGAAATGGTACATGATTTTCTTCATTCGATTTAAATAAATATGTGTTGATATCAGCAGGTGTGGTAATTGGGCTTGCGTTTTCCATATTAAATTTTTTGATAATTTTCTTTATGTACATTTGTTGGTTTATTTTAATACTTTTGTTTAATCTGTTACGATAAATTTCTAAACCAACATAATAGTCATGTTCACCGTGAGTAATTTCAAAATTTTCTGATAGTTTGTCAATAAATACTTTTATAGCTGACTTACTGCGTGATACTATCAGACCATCATCAACATATAATAATATGATGATTTTGTTGTTGTCAATACAACCATTGAACACACATGGGTCGGCAGTTGATTGTTCCATTTTAAATGTATTTAAAAATTCAACGAATTTAAAATTCCAATTACGAGAGGCTTGTTTTAGACCGTACATCCCCTTTTTGAGTCTAACAACATAATTTTTATCATCTACGCTTTTTATGCCTTTTGGGATCTCCATATACAACTCCTCGTCAAGCTCTCCGTACAAAAAGGCTGTTCTCACATCAAACTGCATCATTTCAAAATCTTCTGCAGCAGCCAAAGACAAAACGGCTCTCACTGAATCATACCTTACCACTGGGGAGTAAGTTTCTTTAAAGTCTATGCCTGCTTCTTGGGAATATCCCTTAGCAACTAGTAGTGCTTTGAAAAAGGGTTCATTGTTGTTGGGATTTGATTTTATTTTAAAAACCCACTTACATCCAACAACATTTTTGTTATTGGGTTTCTCCACTATTACCCAAGTTTTGTTCTTTTTAAGAGAATTTAGTTCGTCGTTAATGGCAGAAATCCACTGTTCAGCATTTTCGGAGTTCATAGCGTCTTCGTATGAATCAGGTTCTATAGTTGCTATACAGCTCATATGATCGATACTAAATCTCTGAGGTGGAACAATTTCTTTTCGTAAGTTGTATCTTATACATTCCCTCTGTTCAGGTGTTGAATCGGTACACGTTTTTGAGATTGCTTTATCACTTGTTTCTGCTTTTGTTGATATTGGTGTACTGGATGCTTGCTGCTTGAATAAGGTAATACAACTATTGATATTTTTATTTTCATCGCTTGTTTCATTTATTTCTTCTTATCACAGCTTATTATTGCCTTCTTCGATTCTTGATCGTAATGCCGGAAATTCTTTGTTGTGGGTTCATACCCAACTAAAACCATCTTTTTCGCTTTCGCATCCCATTTATTTCTACCGGTCTGTTTCGGTTGATAAACCATACACTCAGTGCCAAAACCTTTGACATGACTCAAATCCGGTTTCTTACAAAACCAGTTTTCGTATGGAGTCTTAAATTGATTTGTAGATGATGTCGATCTGTTTAAAATATATACTGCAGCTCTCACTGCCTCTGGCCACAAAAATTTACCCAGTCCACTTGCCAACAACATTGTTCGTGCAGATTCTTGTACAGTTCTGTTGTCACGTTCAATAAACCCATTTTGTTCGGGGGTGTAGAGTGATATTTTCTCTAGCATAATTCCATTGGAGGACAGAAAAGTTAAGACATCTTTATTTATGAATTCGGTACCGTTGTCACACCTAATGTTTTTCACTCGATCGCCAGTCATGTTGCGCACCAAAGAAATAAAACATTTAAGTTTTTCATTCACTTCAGATTTATTTATTAAAAAATAAACATACCTGAAGTTTGTGCTTTCATCCTTAAGCAACATGAAATAACGAACTCCACCGATTCCAGTCTCAGTCATAGGCCCGAATAAATCCATATGTATATAGTCACATTTCGCAGCATTACGATTAGTTGCAGTTCTATGATATGAACGGTGCATTTTTCCTCGTTTACAATCCTCGCAAAAACATTCATTTTTGTTAGACAAATCAAGTCCATCTGCAACATTATTGTCACTCATATTTTTTATTGTCGCCGTATTTATATGACCCAGACGACAATGCCATTGATGAAGAGAAACCTTTTTTGCCGAATTTGCCGCTTAATTATTTTGCTCGACATGAAAGAGCATACGAAATTGGTTTTTTAAATCTCTTACACCAGCCGCTAGAATTTGCTCATTTTTATCTCTTAAATAACAGGAGTTTGTCTCAGTTATCATTGTAAAGCCCTTTGATGTAGCTGAACCAGTAGAAAATAAATTTTGTTTTAACTGTGGAACGTATTGTACATTAGTGAGAACACGTGGGCACCACTTGTTGTTTATCAAAGCAGTAATTCGAATTGTACCAACACCAGCTATTCTTAATTTATCATTGTTTGCAATGTACACAAAACGATCTACATCGATTATATGTAAATCTGTAAACCACTCTTTGTGTGACGTCATATGCTCAGTCACACCTGAGTCTGCAATCCAAACATCTGTATAAGGAGCTGTAATAACATCATTTGTTGTTGCAATAAAAGCAACTTCATCCACGTTCTTCTCTCTTTGCCTGTTATTTTCATATTTTTCTTTATGCTGTCTTTTCTTCACTCGGCATTCTCTTTCCCAGTGTCCCATTTTATGACAGAAATGACATTTTGAGGTTCTCTTTCTTTCGGCAAAATATTTTTTTTGCTTATCTGTTTTTGCTTATCTGAGGTTAGCGAAACGCTGCTTCGCTTTCTTTTTGTGTTGGTCGTCTTCCAATTGCAATTTCGCCATTAAATTTTCAAGAGATCGGCCTTCTTTGATGTTATAC
Source organism: Megamerina dolium (assembly GCA_963854835.1). Taxonomy (NCBI): domain Eukaryota; kingdom Metazoa; phylum Arthropoda; class Insecta; order Diptera; family Megamerinidae; genus Megamerina; species Megamerina dolium. The sequence goes on along the minus strand of OY978525.1, from coordinate 61,121,585 downwards.
CAAACTGTTTTAAAATTTTGGTATTTTGTGGTTAAGCTACTTATTATTCGAACCATCTTAATATTGTCCGACAGTTTTTCACCTTGAGCTTCAATTTCTGCTGCCAGTGAAGACTCTTTCGATACGTATGCCGCAACAGATTCATCCTCCTGCATCTTGAGGGAAAAGTATTCTTCATAAAGATACATAACCTTAACCTCGCTTTGTTTGTCATGTATATTTTGCAATTTAGAGTACACTTCATGGGACGTTGTACATGACAATATATGATTTGCCTGATCCTTCTCAATAGATGAAATTAAAATTCCCATGGCTTTGCCATCTCTCTTGACCCACAAATCCTTTGCATCTTGAGAGGCAGTAGCATCGAAATTCACTTTTCCATGTGCTATAGCAAGCAAACCTTAACCTTTCAAAACCGCATCGACGTTAAACTTCCATAGCCGGTAATTGCTGTTGTTCAGCCGGTGAAAAATGTGGATGGATTCGTCAGTCATTATTAATACTCCAAATTAAACAATATTACTTTTGCAAAAATTCACTTTATAATTTTCTTACAAAAAACCTTCTGGGCCCATAACCTGATAAAAAATAGAAAACGCGGGAGAGGTTTTAAGTATGTAATTCAGTGTTTATTTGACAAAAGTTCAAAGCGGAATGAGCAAAAAAAGGTGTATAATATTTGATATGCTGTAATAAAGAAAAATGAAGATTACATTACAATTCTCAGAGAGAGGATTAAAGTAAAATGAGACATAATAAAGTGATGTCAATCAAACAATGTTATTTTTCAACAAGGTTAAATACTGAAAACCGGGTAAAGATGGCCGTTATTGCCCTCTATACCTGCAGAAGAGTAATTGGAAGGTAATGGGGTTTCCAACCAAAACTTACTTTATGGATGTACAAAGCGGTTGTACGTCCAATTCTATCGTATGGCTCGGTTGTTTGGTGAAAAGCTTTGGATAAGACCTACATATGCCCAAAATCTAAAAGCGATGCTATAAATAAAAAAAAAAAAAAATATGTGGCACTTAAAGCCCCAAAGGGCTCATTGGCCGAGCTTCTCTTCTATTACTGTTGTGCGTCTTAAATTTGGACAGTATTAGAATGGACCTACTTATTTTAGTCGGTTCCGAACGGCAGAACACTTGTGACATCACTTTTTCTGAGCTTTGTCACAGAGTTCTTTTTAGAAGCTTTTTCATGGCAATTTGTTACTGTCGGAAGAATTGCCAATTGCTTGCCGACAGGTGGGTACCGTTCGAAAGAAAAATCTTTTCGATATTAAATTTGTTATGCATCAGCCGGGTATTGAACCACGACCTACAGATCAGAAGGCCAACACACTAACCACTGAGCCACAGCACCATATATATATATATATATATATATATATATATATATATATATATATATATATATATATATATATATATATATATATATATATATATATATGGTGCTCCACCTCCAAATGTATTGTTAACAAAGAAGATTCTTCTGTTTAAAAAATTAGTAACTGCGGTGGAAATCACACTGCAAACTATAGAGGTTGTCCAGTTTATACTGAGCTCAAACTCAAGCTTAAAAGTACTTCCCAAGTAAGACCTCGCAACCCATCAATGGTTAATGCTCTCCAAATAGAGCATGTATCTGCTCCTCCTCCACAAAATGTTACAAATACTACTCATGTTATGCCAACATCTTATGCAAACATTTTAAAGGGGA